>OX940987.1:33502520-33535613 GCA_954871275.1 Leptopterna dolabrata
TGAGATTTCAGTATAAGATTTCAATGTGCCTAATCAATTGGAAACCCATGAAATATTCTTTTTATGTTTGGAGGAATCAAATGCGGGTCTTTCTGTTTTTCAAATTGCAATGGTGCACGAAAAAATATTCCTTCAAGTGTTAAGTGTTGATAGTTTCCGATAACGAACAATATAAATAATAATAAGGAACAAAAATTTTAGTTTCTTTGGATAGCAGAACCTGGAGTGGAAATCCACGTCGTCCTATGTCTCAACAACCGAACCAAGTATTTCTTACCCATTTAAGATAGGTACAAGTTGATTTCTACGTCGGAGAAATCCTAATCACCCATTTCTATGTCAGAATCCGTGAAAAAACGAATGAAAAAACCACAGTCATGCAGCATGGCTATAAGAGCGAATTTTCGAAGAAATAACCACGTTCCTTAATCTTCAAAGTGCTCCAGTTTGAGCACGGAATGAGATATCGCAATTCTGATTTCACCATCGTGTTCAGCGTACAAAAACCTTTAAAATGAGGGGTCACTTGTTAGAAAATAACATTTTGGGGATTTTTGGGTAATTTTTGCGCACTTTAAATGCTCTAATTTGAGAACGGATCAAGATATCTAAAATCCGATTCCACCATCGTGTTCAGCGTGCAAAAACCTTTAAAATGAGGGGTCACTTGTTGGAAAATAACATTTTGGGGATTTTTGGGTAATTTTTGCGCACTTTAAATGCGCCAAAACCCTCCTTAGAGTAGGCCAATTTCGCCCATCTTCGAACTTAGCCTTTCGATTGCCAAGATAGATTTTTTGTGCAAATTTGAGCTGTTTATCTCAATTCTATCGAGAGTTATCGTCTGGAGTGACACATATATAAATATATATATACATATAAAAAAAATCAGTCATGCAGCATGACTTAATGAGCGAATTTTCAAAGAAATATTCGAATTAATGGCTATGGTTTTGAATAAAGGAAAACTTCGGTCTAAAATTTGGTTTTCTATGTATATTCTCTTCGTATTTATTTTAATTTGTACGTTTTGTCCATCCTGATTCTACCGCTTGTTTATTACGTAATTGTACTAAGTGCTTATTTATTTGATCGCTGTGGGTAAATTCAAGGAGTTGTACTAATCGTTTGCCTCCCCCTTTTTTGCTTCGAACTCTCGTCTTCAATTAATACTTCTCACATTTTTCAATCTGACCACTCTAAGGGGGTGGGGGTAAGAGTTTAAAGATTATCCTAGTTTTGGGTAATTTTTGCGCACTTTAAATGCTCTAATTTAAGAACGGATTTAGATATCTAAAATCCGATTTCACTATCGTGTTCAGCGTGCAAAAACCTTTAAAATGAGGGGTCACTTGTTAGAAAATAACATTTTGGGGATTTTTGGGTAATTTTTGCGCACTTTAAATGCTCTAATTTGAGAACGGATCAAGATATCTAAAATCCGATTCCACCATCGTGTTCAGCGTGCAAAAACCTTTAAAATGAGGGGTCACTTGTTGGAAAATAACATTTTGGGGATTTTTGGGTAATTTTTGCGCACTTTAAATGCTCTAATTTGAGAACGGATCAAGATATCTAAAATCCGATTCCACCATCGTGTTCAGCGTGCAAAAACCTTTAAAATGAGGGGTCACTTGTTAGAAAATAACATTTTGGGGATTTTTAGGTAATTTTTGCGCACTTTAAATGCTCTAATTTGAGAACGGATCAAGATATCTAAAATCCGATTCCACCATCGTGTTCAGCGTGCAAAAACCTTTAAAATGAGGGGTCACTTGTTGGAAAATAACATTTTGGGGATTTTTGGGTAATTTTTGCGCACTTTAAATGCGCCAAAACCCTCCTTAGAGTAGGCCAATTTCGCCCATCTTCGAACTTAGCCTTTCGATTGCCAAGATAGATTTTTTGTGCAAATTTGAGCTGTTTATCTCAATTCTATCGAGAGTTATCGTCTGGAGTGACACATATATAAATAAATATATATATATATATATATATATATACATATAAAAAAGTGTTAAATTTCAGGAATCGTTTTAGAATGGTCTGAAACGGATTTCTATGAAGAAAATTTCCAAAAATTTATATTATTTAAATTTCGAAGCCATTGCAATAGCTTCATTTTCTTTGAAAATTCGCTAAAAAGTGTTAAATTTCAGGAATCGTTTTAGAATGGTCTGAAACGGATTTCTATGAAGAAAATTTCCAAAAATTTATATTATTTAAATTTCGAAGCCATTGCAATAGCTTCATTTTCTTTGAAAATTCGCTAACACTTGCTACACGCCAAGTTTGGGCACAAATAGGAACACAAAAATCGAAAATGCAATATGTCTGCCCGCTAATCAAACTTTGACTGAGCCGTTAAATTTTTAACTAGAGCTTCGATCTCCGGTTAAAGATAGTCACTGATTAGCGGTAATCAGATGCTGAAGTGAAATTGATAAACGGGTACGCGAGAGATAATCAGTGATTTGACTTAGACTTTAATCGGGCTCGCAAATTTGATCGATAAACCGGCCCTTAATGTGGCTCGACAACTTTCAATAGGTGTGTGATGAGATCTCTTTCTACATGTACTGATAAGTATTTCTGTATTTTAGGCCATTTTTGGATCTCATGGTTCGTTCAAATTAAGGGGACTGAAGTTCGAACCGAAAAAACAACATCAACATGAACGTGAATCAAACGTTAACCGGTGCTCAACTTTCATAAAAGGGGAGATATCGATGTCATTCTTGGTTTTATGATATCGAGTTATTAATCTCTTCGAAGTGGTAATTTCGAACAATTATTGTTGATGGCCCACTTCTCGATGGTGATCGACTGTTTCAGTACCTAAAAGAATCTTCGAATCTTCGATGCATGAATGGGCCAGAACATGGTGGGAATTTTCATGGATTCACTAGTGATCCCATCCCAGTTACCTACCGTTAGATCTACATTCAGTAATACATTAAAATCCCAAATTGCAGGGTTTTTAGAGAAACTTTCATTTCGCGCTGACCGCCAAATGCCGATTTATTACCGTCAAATGATGGTTTACTCGGAATGGGACCATATTATGAGGACCAACCCGCAACATTCTTCTTAATTCTTAAACTGTTTTCTCATCGCTCATTATTTTGTGTATTATAGCGTGTCAAAGGTGCGCCTAACGTGCAGAACAGTGGCATCGATAGACGAGTTATAGAAAATGGATTTATACCGAAAATAATTACTCGTTACGGAAGGATTTGGAGCGCTTTTTCAAATTCATTATATAGGTAAGAGCAGGGGCGTTGCGTCCAAAGGCCACTTCATTGTTGAGTTGGCATTTGAATTTCCCTCCGTACACTGTACCTAGCATTTTTCACAAATTTCAACAGCGACTCGACAGATTTCTCTGGTTATGGAATGGAAATTCTATGGATATTCAATATTAAAGTAGAGCATCCATGGTGTGCTCCATAGACCAATCATGTTATCGGAATAAAGAGACAGTAACAGGGGCGGATCCAGAATTTTTTTCCGGGGGGGGGGGGGGGGGGGGGTCACAGGGTAGAACAATATAAAAAATAACTAAAAATAACAAAATAACCAAACGAACAATACAAACCGAATTTTCAACCTTATGCCTAAACTCGTCCAATTTGTCTACTTACAAAATTAATTGTATTTATTTATAAAATTCATTGTTTAAGTAAAAAATATTTTTCAATAATATATCTATTAATTATTTAACTGATAAATGTATTTATTTTCAATTTTCTTCTAAAAAAGAGTCCTAATGTGTTTTCAAACAAATTGGCGCATTTTATGGCAGCGTAGCTAACTTAAGAGTTTGCAAATCAAAACATTGAAACCACAACAATCTATTGTTGATCTCAGTGGATTCAGTATCGTTTTTACTGAATCTGGCAGGAAAGAAAACGAGAACGAAACAAAAAAACCACAGTCATGCAGCATGGCTATAAGAGCGAATTTTCGAAGAAATAACTGATTTTATGTAAAATGTGATGTTTGGGATATCCCATTCAAATATGGGCAATCTTAAACTTATTGGGTAATTATAGGTATTCAAGTATGACGCTATTCGGTTAATTCGGTACCTATGCATCAAATATGGGCATACGTAACAAATTTTTTGTTCCATTTTTTGCCGAGTAACACCTCGGTTTGTAGATTTTCCAACGCTGAACACGATGGTGAAGTCAGAATTGCGATATCCCATTCCGTTATCAGATTAGAGCAGACGAACCAGGAAGAACATCTCAAGAAATAACCGCGTTCCTTCATCTTCAAAGTGCTCCAGTTTGAGAACGGAATGAGATATCGCAATTCTGATTTCACCATCGTGTTCAGCGTACAAAAACCTTTAAAATGAGGTGTCACTTGTCAGACTGTTTCATTTTGGGAATTTATGGGTAATTTTTCCCCCCTAAAACTCCACAAAACTCCCCAAAACTCCCCCTTAGAGTGACCCGATTCTGCCCATCTACGAACTTAGCCTTTGATTGCCAAGACAGATTTTTCGTGCAAATTTGAACTTTTTATCTCAATTCTTTCGAGAGTTATCGTCTGGAATGACACATACATATATATATATATATATATATATATATATATATATATATATATATATATATATATATATACATACATATAATTTTTGGTGTCTTTCGGCAGTGAATTCAGGATGGTCTGAAACGGATTTTGGTATAAAAATCTTTCGGAAATTCGAGTTTTAAAAATTTTGGACCGAGAACAATAGCTTCCTTTTCTTCGAAAATTCGCTAAAACAAGATAATGATTAACAAAAATAAGAAGAAATAAACAAGGTTTAATTTGACGTATACACAAGGTAAATTAATTGACATAATGTATATAAAGTAACAATGGTAGGACCAAGTGTACGATTATATTCGACTAATTTTGACATTTTTGATCGAATCTTTTTAGATTTTTTATAGTTCTTTTTTTTCAGTTTTTTAACACTGTCTACCGTTTTGTGTAATTAGAAATTACAGTAATTAGTGGCGAGGACATTGGAATTTCAATTTGACGGATGTTTTATGGTAAATATTTACACAGTTTTATATGAAGCAAAATTGAGAAGACCATGTGGCCAAATCAGTTTTTAATTTAAAATTCAAATTGCAATAATGTTTTGTTTATAGAATTTCTCGTAAATATTTATCACTTTTATTTGAGGGGTTCCCCACAAGAACCGAATAAGTCCAAAATTGGCAAACGCCAGAAACAAGCATTTTGTAAAACGCTCTTCTCAGAGGGAAATGCTCCGTTTGTGAACAATCGTTCAGCTCTGCTTTTGGTTTATTATTCTGTGAACAATACACCTATGTATTCGCTCAGCAAAAAATTTTTATAACACCCCCTCAAAATTTTTTCTTTTCCGTTTCAAGGTGCGTAGATTCCAAAAATGCAATGTCCGTCCGCCGTACGCCATCCGCCGTACGCCGTCTGCCGTATCACGTGTACAGGCTTCATTTTCGGTCTAAAAAAATCGTTCTTTCGCACACATGCTCCATTTGGGCCCTAGGTGTGTCCCGAAACTTTTCAGCCCGATCGGAATATACCCAGGGGTGTTATGAGTGAAAATGTGTGTAAAAATAGGTACTTTTTGCGTTTTAGCAACATGTTGGTAACATGAGCTTCTGAGAGTCAAAAACCTGCGAAATCGTCTGAAATCACCATCAATTTGTAGAATAACACTGGGAAAAGTGCCAACAGGTGGATCAAGACGATTAAATGGTACTATCAATGATCAGAGATAATTTATTAAAAAAAAAGAAGGAGCGTACCTTATTCGTGTTTTGGGGGCCAAAATTGGTGGAAACCACCAGAAATAGCTATTTCAATTATTTTATATGAAAGAAACAATAAATAAACAGCCAACATCTCTGTAGGTATGTCCAATAGAATAATAAACCCATGTGACAAGGACTTTGCAGCGTTTTTGAAATGCAGGCTGATTCTGGGGGGGGGGGGGGGGGGGTCATGACCCCTGTGACCCCCCCCCCTTGGATCCGCGCCTGGGGAAAAGTGCCAACAGGTGGATCAAGACGATTAAATGGTACTATCAATGATCAGAGATAATTTATTAAAAAAAAAAAAGAAGGAGCGTACCTTATTCGTGTTTTGGGGGCCAAAATTGGTGGAAACCACCAGAAATAGCTATTTCAATTATTTTATATGAAAGAAACAATAAATAAACAGCCAACATCTCTGTAGGTATGTCCAATAGAATAATAAACCCATTTGACAAGGACTTTGCAGCGTTTTTGAAATGCAGGCTGATTCTGGGGGGGGGGGGGGGGTCATGACCCCTGTGACCCCCCCTCCCTCCCCTTGGATCCGCGCCTGGACAGTAATCGATGTCCTGCAATCAAAATCGAAACCTGTGCTCCTGAAACTGGCAGTTACGTTCTGGGTCTTGGGACCTAGTGTCGCCATGGCAACTGAGAAAAATGGCCCATCCGCGCATGCTCAGTCGTGTAAAAATGTTGTTCGCCACGCCCACTTGGAGCCCTGTGCCCTAAGTCTGATTCGTACTCCAAAATCGTTTGTTTTCCCAATCGATTCAATTTGTTGTTGTTGTTGTTTTTTTGAAGAAACACTATTGTAACACTCGAGGGTGCACGCAGGTTGGATCGAAAATGGTCCCGTTTCAAAATCATGGAAATCGTTCCATCTGCGCATGCGCAAACGTGAAATACTTGAAACGCCCATAACTACCTTATATTTATATCGTCGATGAGTTCAGATTTGAAGGGTCGATCAGGAATAATACTTCGATAGTTCCATATGGGTTTTATTGGAGTCGTTCTTTAACTTTCGTCTGCGTATGCGCGAACCTGAAATGCTGACAGTTTCCTTGTAACGCTTCTAACTACACGAAAAATAGTCGTAGAGAGCTGAAATTTTGAGGGTACACGCGGGTTGGATCGCAGATGGTCCCGTATCAAAACGAGCCTACCCAACTATTCCATACGTTCATGTGATTTGTAGGCGCTTAGGAGATGATTTTTGTTGTTAGTTTTTCTACCTCGTTTTTATATTTCTGCGCCACATGTTTTCCTCCCAACGTAGTTACCTCTGATAAATACTAAAATTCATTCGAGTCCAGAAATTGATCAAGCGAGTTCGTCATTTCAAAAGATTAGTACAAACGTACAATTGGTGACCCCGACGTGATAAAAAGAAACGGAGAAATCGTACAATTGGTGACCCCGACGTGATTCATAAGAAACGGAGAAATCGTACAGTGATAGAAGATGGAAGGAACAAGAGACGCAGCTCACGTAGCGGACGTAAGCGTAAAATTGCCGGCATTCTGGCCTGGAAAACCTGATATATATATGGTTCCACCAAGTCGAGGCCCAATTTAAATTGAAACGCATCACTGCCGAACAGACCAAATTTGACTATCTTCTGGCGCAAATGGACAAAATTTACGTGGAAAACATATACGATCTTGCCACTTCTACACACACCGACAAAAATACACGCAAGCAAAAAACCGCCTAATCACACTTTTCAAAGAAAGCGAAGAGTCCCAAGAAAGAAACCTACCAATAGTTTGCCCCTTAGTGTCTGGGACCAAGTATCCGAAAGATAAGACGAAAAACGCACGAGTAGTGAGGTCTCGTCTGATAGACACTCTGAAGTTGAGCAATGAAAAAAAAAAATAAATAAATAAAATAAAAAATAAAGAAGAAAGAAAAAATAATACAGAAAGTGTACCTAACCTACAGAACAGAAAAATCAACCGAAATTGGTACAAGAGCTCGAACGGACCCCAAAACTTCCACAAAGGGTTCGCGAGTATATGTTTCGATTGACCGACAGAAGCCAGCGTATATTATATACTAAGACACAATGACAGAAGACGAATTCAAGAAAGAAGACATTCAAGAAAGAAGAAAAGTTCAAGAAAGAGGACAAAATCAAGAAAGTAGACAAATTCAAAAAAGAAGAAAAGTTCAAGAAAGAGGACAGAATCAATAAAGACAAACTCAAGACAGAAGTCAAAGCCAGAGGACACAAACAGAACAACAACAAAAGAATGCAACAGTAACAAGAACCAAGAGGAACAAGAAAACGCTAAGGGGGGAGTGAATGTAGGCGCTTAGGAGATGATTTTTGTTGTTAGTTTTTCTACCTCGTTTTTATATTTCCGCGCCACATGTTTTCCTCCCAACGTAGTTACCTCTGATAAATAATAAAATTCATTCGAGTCCAGAAATTGATCAAGCGAGTTCGTCATTTCAAAAGATTAGTACAATCGTACATGATTCAAGTGAGGAAGCTGTACTGCCAACTCGGAATTGGCAGGCGTTTTAGTATTCGACTGGAACAAAACAAAAACGACCTCCAAATTGGAAAAGTTCCGAATGAGACGTCATTCCTTTCGACAACCTGCAATAAAATAAAAAAATGAGTTGAAACAAAAGTTAAAAAAAAAAGGAGGAAGGACGAGGGAATTGAAAAAGTTGAACAAAAATAAAATAACATTTCCTGACCCCCTCCGCTGAGAGTCCTCTGGAATATCCATCACACTGAAACAAACGGCGGTGTTTACGGAGTGGGATAAGTGGTTTTATCGTCGAAAGCAAAGGTCTTTCGAGGGTTAACCGAACGAACTAACTTAAAAGGCTATAAATTTTTACACAGCGGTTTATTGTCCTGTGTGGAAAACCCATTTGCCCTGCGGGAGCAGGCTGGTGAAAACGTCGTACTGCCCCGATTTATAGGGATGTGTTATTAAAACTGATTGTTATTTAATTTTAAAATGAAGTGTCACATTTTAGGGTAGTCCAACTAGGGTAGTCCCTTTTTTCACTGGAAAATCAGAATGGATACGGTTAGTGATGGTAGAAAGAGAATGTGTCTCAACTCAAGTTACTTTATCGTTTGCGTTATCGTTTTGCTTCCGAGTCTGCCAAGGTAACGGAAGCTTTGTTTTCACTTTTGAGAGTAGATAATGTTTTTGTCTCCAAAATCGAAATTTCCACTCGAGTTTTTAGCTCTCTGTACAAATTTGGTTCGTTGTCTGTCCGTATGTGTCCGCAAATCCTTGCTACACGCATAGCTTCCTCAGTTCAACTCCAGTGTTGCTGAAATTTTCAGGGATCGTGCGGGTTGGGCCCCAAATGGTCCCCTACGAATTTCGCCACAATCGGATCATTAGTAATGCCACTGTGCATGCGCAGACGCACAAATCTGTGGTACGCAAATTTTTCACGATCCTTATCGGCCTGATCAGGTGAAATAAACCGGTTCCCGTGGTAAGTATTAAATCTAAAGGGTTAGTTCTGCTAGTGTAAGAAGTAATATTACCATACCTACCGGAGGAGAGGTGAGAGGTGTCTAGGCTAGGGGAACAAAGGAAGTGAAAGGTGTTTTGGCGTTAGGGGAACAAAGGAAGAGAAGAGAATGGTCTGTCCTGTCTGTGGGAAGAGCTGAAAACTAATCCTGTTTGTCGTGATATCACTCCTTGTATGTAAAGATTTCGCAAATAAAACTCTGAATGAATTGGTAGACGTGGGCAGGCAGCTCGAGAGAGCTGGAGAGGCCGAGTGGGAAGGGATCCCCACCATCCTCCACGAGAGTGGAGGATGGTGGGAGCAAGGAGAGTCTGGCCAGAGCCCACTCCGGCCGTGGGTGTTCGGCCATTTTCGCCTGTTTCCGCGTGGAATTTGCTGTTCCGTGGTTCCGCCCTCCGCGATCGGCTCGTATCCTTATCACTTTCTTATCAGTTTACTTATAATTGATTACAGTGACAAGTCATTTGCGTTAAAACAACATGAGAATAGTCATGGCTGATCGGAAATCATACGCCTGCTTATTATGCAGCGGATTCGAGGCGTGCCGGAGTAGTCAATGGGAGTTTGAAGGACGATTGAGATCCAAGTGATTTTTGAAACCATTGAGAAACACAAGCTTTCAACTGCCCTCAGACAGTCGTCTTCACGTTTACCAGAATTAAGATAAGTTTTCTTATCAGGAACAACTGAGGGCAGTTGAAAGCTTGTGTTTCTCAGTAAATAACGGTGTCAAAAACACCTGGATCTCAGTCGTCCTTCAAACTCCCATTAACCAGCATTGAAAAAGAAGACCCTGCAACATTAACTACAAAATTAACATAACATTGTTCCGAGTCACTAGATATTATATTATTAATAACTCTTTGAAATTAGCGTGATATTCTGGTTATTTTCATTAATTTTGGCTATTTTCAACTGTATCGAACTATATTCAATTTTGGTTATTTTCAACTTATTCCTTTAGAATCGAGCATGATAAAAAAATTTTTAACGCCCCCTCAAAATTTGATGGTTTTTCGTTCCAAGGTAAGTACGTAGACTCCGCAAATGAATAAACAAATTTCTATCTGACCGCCGTACTTCGCACTTTCCTTAGTTACCATGAACCAAAATGAAAAAGAAAAAGAAAAACGGAGTTATTGAAAAATAGTCTATTTCCACTAATACACAAAAAACACTGTTATACCGGTTTCGGTGATCAAACCATCGTCAGTAACACACAATAACACACAATAATAAGTACAATAATAACACACAATAACACACAATAATAAGTTTTTTGTGTATTAGTGGAAATAGACTATTTTTCAATAACTCCGTTTTTCTTTGAAATGGGTTTCCACGATTTCGTCGCGAGTGATTTAGTTCGAACCAAAATGAGCTAAATTTTATAAAATAGTAATAAGATTATAGCATGATTCGAAGTCAATATAAATATAAAGAATTGCTGGACAAAACAGTCGTGATAGGTTGATTACATGTGATATTGTCATGCTATTATAATTTATAATAATATTCTGTGATAGTTATTATAATAGTCAAAAGTTCCATAGGTACTTACCTAAGTTCTCAAGAATAAGCTGTAATCTCGCAAATGAGTAAAATGCATTTAAATATTCATTAAAAGGTTGATAAAATGTGATATTGTCGTGATATTATAATATAAAAATGAACTCGTTGCCTTGGGCAATTTTCCTCTCGATTTTTTTTTCTCCACGTTCAGTATTTGTGACACTAATCTAAGTACCTAGTTATAACCTAAAAGAGACTAAATTGTACTAAGTATTTTGATTTGATAAGCTTTCTCTAGAATAACATTTTCAAGAGGGTGGGTAATACTGAGACTAGTGTATAATTTTGTCATTATCGTTAATTTCTCCAAGGGAAATACCTATATATTTTGTGATAATTATGGGAATAGTCAGAAGTTCCATAGGCAATAAGCTGTGAATTGTAATCTCGTAAATGAATAAAATATATATTTTTTGCTTATGTTACCATTATTTTAATTTCGTTGCCCCCCCTAATTTTTGTGCGGGCAAAATGGCTTTTTAAATGTACCACTTTAAAAATATACCATTTCCTTGCAAATTTAGTCGCCACTACGGTTATAGCCACTAAATGTTGGTCACATTCATAATCTGGCAGCGATTATTATTTGTAAATATAAAGTTAAGTACCTAGGTACTACTCCATCAATCGCTTATTAAGTAATAATAAATTATAGAAACTGTTCAAATCAATAATCTGTCAAGAAAATCATGGTTTCGAAGCCGCCCTAACGCAACAAAAACTGATCTTACGAAAGTGTCAGCGACAAAAAAACTACCTACGTTCCTAGTCTCGAACCTGCGATCTAACAGTCCGAGGAAACGTGTCGATACCACTGAGCTATCAAATTACCTCGTAAGAGGTTGGCTTTTGAAAAAACAGGTATCTCATGCTGTAAAGCAGTAGGAGGCAGCGGAAACGGGCGGAAATGGCCGAACCCCCACGGCCGGAGTGGGCTCTGGCCAGACTCTCCTGAGGGAGCATAGCCCCCAGGCTATAAAAACTCGCCTCCTGCGCCTTCCAGGGCATTCTACGCTCTCCATAAGACGCTGTCTTATCTCTCTCTCTCCTTGCCTCACTCCTCACCTAAAAGATCCCCAGACTGGTATATCCACTGGGGCACTAAAAGATCCCAGACTGGTATATCCACTGGGCACCTCCTAAAAGAACCTAGACTGGTATATCCACTAGGCACATCCTAAAAGATCCCAGACTGGTATATCCACTGGGCACCTCCCGAAAAGAACCCAGACTGGTATATCCACTGGGCATGTCCTAACCTCACCATCCCGTCTCATCTCATAAAATCACAACACTATTTTAATTGCTACCTTAGCTACAAAGAGTTATAGGAGTCATAACAACTGGCTTATCTTAAGGACTAACTTATTTCTATGGTGAGCTATAATCTACTACCTTAGCCTACTAACTTATTTCTAACATTATCTACAGATAAATGTTTTTGTGTCCAAAATCGAAATTTCCACTCGCGTTTTTAGCTCTCTGTACAAATTTGGTTCGGTTTCTGTCTGTCCTTTATATTTCACTGGCTTCCCAACCTGAATATCAAAGGTATGTGTCCGCAGTTCCTTGCTGCTCGCATATCTTCCTCAGTTCAACTCCAGTGTTGCTGAATTCAGGTGTCGTGTGTTGGGCCCCAGATGTTCCCCTACGAATTTCACCACGCTCGGATCATTAGTAATGCCACTGTGCATGCGCAGACGCACAAATCTGTGGTACTCAAGTTTCTCACGATCCTTATCGGCCTTATCAGGTGGAATAAACCGGTTCCCGTGAGATCACCGAAGTTAAGATACCTGGAGTGTGGTTAGTATTTGAACGGGAGACCGCCGTGACACGTGGCGACACGTCCAAAGTAGCTGATTGATGAAGAGTGGTTCCACTCTTCATCAATACTCTTCAATATGTAGATCACAGACCCTCCGTTGCTTAGTACGTAACCCCGTACTTGGTACTCGTTACTAGGTGCCTACCTAAATCACGAGTTAAATGTTGCTAAAATAATTCTGTCGATGACAAATATTAGCTAAAATGGCTAAAAGAAACACAAATAAAGGAGTTCTGAAGGGAAATTGTTGATGTGGAATGAAAAAATATTCAGTCCCGGTAGGGTTTTGAGCTCCGGAACTTTGGCATACCAGTCCGTCAGGTAAACCACTGTGCTATAGATCCCACCTAGAAGGAGATCAGTGATGTGCTCCTTCAACCCAGCTTGAAGCCTGCATTCACCCTGCTGTTTAGGCAAATTGTTTAGCAAATTTTATGGCAACATCGTAGAATGCTCCGGATGGTCTCAAAAATTCAGAAAAAATCGAACTATTTAAAAAAAGCGAGAAAACCCACACCTCAAAATAGAATTTTCCGAGATAGGTATACTCCGGACATTTCCAGCCCATATTTTTCACTCCTTAGAGTTGAGTGACAGTAACGCCGAGCTTCGAGGACCAACTAGAGCCCAAGCGGGACCCCATAAACCAAATTTCGTGAATTTTGGTTCATGGGAACTAAGGAAAAAGCCACGGTGGGCGGGCGGATTTTTTTAAATTGGATATTCGTATTCTACGTCCCTTGAAACGTAAACCATCAAATTTTGAGAGGGGGTTAAACTTTTTTTTTCATGGTCGATTCCAAAGCTTTATTAAGTATTGAAAATAATAAACCAAAAGCAAAATTATCGGATCGAATTCTGATCCTCTCATTGGAGGACGGCTGATCACGTCCGCGACGCTGGCAGGGCAGTTGGACGAAAACCCCCAGCCTGGATGGCTTTCTACATTAATTTGTGTTTTTTGTTTTTACAGTAATTTCTCACGAATTTTTATGAAATTTTCAGTAAACTTCCTTCAAACTACGCGGAGGAATTTCCGTTCCACTTCTTTCAAACTACACGTACATGCTTCATGCATAACAATGCAAATTATAGATAGAATTCTTAAATCCATCCAAATCTGTACTGAATTGCTTATTTGGCATACATTTAATTCATTCATACCTACAATCATGTTATCATTCAAGGAAGATACATACTATTAAATTTGGCAGACGTTTTTTAAATTTTGAAGCCTAAACTGTTGTTTGTCTGATGAGCAAATTTTCCAAATTGACTGGTGATTATCTTTTTTGTTTCCTCACTAAGGACTATGCTACATATTTTTAATAGTTTCTTTTATCATGGTTTCTGCTAGGAGAATTCTGTTTCGAGGAGTCCCCTACCTGCCTTAATTGTATAAAATACATAAATACCATATTATTGGAAGATCTGTTTGGAATTGAATGTACATGATAAGTAGACCGTTGCGGTGGCGCTGAAAAGCTGATGGAAGTGGAAAAAATAAGAACCGAAGTTTTTCACATCAAATCTTACAGTTGTGTTTTTCGATCCGTAGATGACTCTGAAAAAAAATTAAAAACCCCGCTTCACTACGGGAATGTACCTATAGTCAGAATTCCCTCCACCTTGCAGTCCGTAGGGAGAAACCGCACCAGCAGCAGAATTTGTGTAAACACCGGAAAACGGACCTCTTGACCCCATTGATATTCAGGATGGGAAACCATTGAAATATAAAGGAACAAATATTTGAACTCGTTCCACAGAGGAAACAGATAGGGTCCTTCCAAAGCTCTGTGCCGTTCATCTCCCGTTCCATCGCAATACAACTGGGTCGTCAGGTTATTATCAAGCACCAGGCGCACAAGGTATTTGTTTCTACGTTCTATGTTTACGTAAGGAGTAACATAAAATAAGAATTAAATACATAATAATTAGATATATAATAATAATAATTATTATGTATCTAGTTATATTAATTAGATGTGTATTAATAATAATAATATTAAAAATAATTAGTACCTATGTATTTGGTAATTTACAATATTATCAAATACATTGGTTAGGATGGATTTGATAATGTATAATAATTACTATGTATTTGATAATAATAATATGTAGATTTTAGTAATAATTAGATATATTATTATTATTATTATTATGTATCTAGTTATAATAATTACATACCTAATGTATTAATAATAGTAGTATCGGAATACCAATCCTGGCTCACTGCCTTAGATCTCTGATAAAAAGTTTTAACATAAAAGATCAGAACATATATTTTCACTTGAATCCTTGATGTTTTTTATTTTCACTTGAATCCCTGATGTTTTTTATTTTCACTTGAATCCCTGATAAAACTTTTTTACCACAAAACATCAGAACCAGTGACTTTTTTAAAAAATATTTTTTTATCAGAAACTCTAGTGAACTCTAAAAAAATGCAAATTTAGGGGGTCGATATTTTCGAAATTTAGCTCCCTCTGATGTTTTCACTAGAAAAAATAAAAAAATTAAAATGACGTCACGCTAAAAATATTTTTGAATCGTCTTAAATTAAAATGACGAGACGCTCTTCTGAATTTGGGAATCCCAATCTATTTAAAGGTGAGGGCGATTCGCCCCCACCTTTAAGAATTCAATTCAGATGAGGGGTAAGTTAAAAGGATCTCTCCAATAAAATAAAAATGGAACACTTTAAAACGTTAAGAGAACTAGAAGATGGAAATTGTCTTTCCAAGAGTGAGTGGTGGGAAGTATCTGAATCTGGAGAACTGACTGATTATTTCGTGAGGAAGTATCATAAGTTTTTGGATTTACCAACTGTGAAACGTAACTTTTTTACCGGAAAAAATAAACTAACTGAAAACATTCTAAATTTTACTCCTTTCAGAAATTCTAGGGTTAGAGTACGAAATGGTAATATTTGTTTTGAATGCATCGAAGAGGATAATCAAATTATGCTAAACTTTGTGCACAGAATATTTGTAAGAGGAGGTCCCATTAGGCTTTTATAAGGGATCCCTTATAAAAATTATAATTTAGTATTTACTTTAATCCTACCTATAATTCCATTTCTTTTTTATTATTTTCTTTTATTATTTCTTCAAGGCGAGTTTTAAAATTGTCTCTACTTATGTTTATTTCATAGTGACCCCAAGCCAAAGTATCTATGCCATTTTTCATTATAAATCTTTTATCATCATGAGCGGAAAGAGCTTTCTTATTCTGTTGTACTGTGGTCACATCGTGTTTTTTCGATTTGAATAATATCTGTTTCTGATAGTTTGGTTCTTTAAAGAATAAGCATCTTTTATAATCCTCTATACTTAAACTCTTATTAACGACATTTTTCTTTACTCCTTTAGATTTTTTCGTAACATCATTAGTTTCGAATATTTTAAAAGCGTAGCACTTTGGGCGAAGTCCAATAAACTCATCCATAATCTTACCTTGTAACTCATCTTTAAATTTCCCATACACTTTTTTATTAACTTGTGGAATATTGTAAACATTATTTTTTGGATAGTCAGAAGTATCAAAATGATCCAACATATTTTTCATATCATTATAAAAATCATCCGTTTTTATTTCCATTATTAAACTATCTGTATCTCCGTATAATAAATTTACATCACTTTTATATTGTTTTTTAACCGTGTTGTAATAAAAATCATACATACAAGTTTTTGAAATTTCTAGAATGCTCATACCAATGAAAATTGGTTGTTTAAATGTGATATTTACTTTTTCCATGTGTACAGCTGCTAAGTTTTCGGAAAAAATAGTTCTACCTTTAAAGTTTGGTTTTGAAATTAGTTTTTCCAATTTAAAACCATCAGAACAAAGCCTAATATCCACATGTTTACGTACATTCATCATTGTCCTCCCATATACACTATTAACCATCTCTTTAAAAAATTTTTCTTCGAATTTTGTTTTGGCTTTTGCTCTAAGATTTGTATTGTAATCAATATAGCTTTTTAACCAAGCACTTTGGCCAAATTCTAAAACCTTATGAATTTTTTCTAATTTCATTCCTAGTTGTAAATACTGTTTTAACGTAATGTAATGGATAACGTATTTTTTCTTATCATACAACGTGCATAAAAGTTTTGATAGTTTTTCATCACCATAGTTATTTTCAGGAGCTAAAGGAAAATCAGAGTGTAAATCGTGGAGTTCTTGAGGATATTTTAAATCAACTTCTAAAATATAACCCTTGGGTGAATCATCAGGAATGGATTGTATATCGAAATTATCTAGATCCATTTTCCATTCAAAATTTCCATAAGGTAAAAATTTACTCATCGCCCAACCGTAAAGATTATTTGCATCCAAGTATTCAATGAAAACAGTTTCTTTTTCTTTGATGAATTGGTCTCCCATATATTTATTATTAGCTTTCGCGTATCGTTTTGAACATTGAGAAATTCCGCCTCTTATTCCTTTTTCTATGAGTAAAATCTTATCATAATCTGTTAACAATTCTATCTTTTGTTTGGTCATTCTCAACATACAGTCCCAAGCGAAACCTGGTGTTGTATAATACCAAGCGGGGTCTAATTTATATTTTTCTAAAGATATATTTCTAAAGTTTTCCATGATATCTGCTAACAAAAGAACATCAATTTTATTGTAAAGTTCTGTAAATTCTCCCAAATTTTTAATTTTGAATGTAGACCAAATTTCTAGAGCATTTTTATAATCATTTTCTTTAACATTTTCTCCAGTGAGTTTACTGTAGAATTTCTCTATAGGTGGAAGGTTAGTTTCTTGATATTTTTCAACAGAGTCCATATACTCATATGGATAAGCTAATTTTCTAGTAATTAGTTCGAGATGTTCTTTTGGGAAATACTTTTTTATTTCCTTAAATTGATTTTTAGTTAAAGTTTTAGCTAAAGAATCTAAAGAAGCAGAAAGAAATTTAAAAGAATCTATGAATCTCAATTCTATAGTCTTTTTCTTTTTGTTACCATTTTTATCGAGTTCATCAATTTCATAAGCTATCATTTTAGAAAAGGAAATGTACTTCTCTTCACTTTGCGGTAAAAGTTTAATATCGTAATTATCTTTTTCAAATTCTTTAATAAATAGATGTGCATCGTAGCCAGAAAGATTGTGGAAAAATACTGGAATAAACTTAGGATTTTTATATTCTAAATTACAAATCGAATGAGCTGCTCCTCTGTACATTCCAGTCAAATGTGAGTGATCCCGTACTTTTATACAATTATCAGGTATATTTGACTTCAAAACTTCTAATTCTTCATTATATATATCTGCTTGATTGTCATCTTTTTTATCAATAAAGTGTTGAATTGTTTTTCTCAGTACATCAAGTTTATTTTCAATTATAGGTGGGAGTTCATTAAATTTTCTTTCACAAATGTGGCAACTCTCAGCACTATCGTATTCTCTTTGTTGTTCTTCGGTTAAATCTTTCATGGGAATATTAACGTCATAGTATTTTCTCGCCACCATTAAGGCATCTTTTTTTATTTTTTCGTAAAATACTTTTACCACATCCTGTCCAGAATATTGTACAAGTTTATAATCGCCTACATAGTTTTTCCTACTTTCGTCTTCGGCATTTTTCATGAAGTAAACAAAACTGTACGGTTCATGTTTTTGAATGTCATTTGTATAGCATTCATCGGGATTTGGTTTGCAGGTATCAATCTTTTGTAACATACATTCAAAATCTGCATAAATTGTAAAAGGTACTTTTAAAGAGTGTCTATAATTTTCAAATTGTAAGATGTTATCATAAGGTTCTGGTAATTCCGCCTTAACAGCTTTATGAACACCGCAATATACTTTATGTTCGTTTAGTTTAACCTGAGTTCCAAAGCTATTTAAACACATTTTACATAAAAATCGTTTGTGACCATCCTTTGTTAGCTGACTATGACCTACCAGTTTCCATAGATCTTTGATCCAGCAGTAATGTTCAGTTTTCTCGTTTTTCAAGTACAACAAGTCAATGTGCCTTTCCTTTTCATCTTTCGTTATTTCCAAGGGTACTATAGTATTTTTTTCATTCAGACAGTAAACATTAATGGAAATCCCAGTTCTTTTCTCAAACTTTTTTACGTCTGTAAGTTTCATAGGAAAACTGATATCTTTCAACGCTTCGTCAAACTCATGTTCCCAACTAATGTACTTTCCTATTCTATCAGAATTTTTATCAGCTGGATGTAAAGCTGAAAGAACAGACCAAAGGAAACATTTATTATCGTCATTTTTCACATTTATAATTGCTTTCCTACTTTGTAGAAACTTAGGGAGTTCAATGTAAGATGATCCTCTCAAAGGAATGTACTTGTTAACGTTCAGTTCCAAATGTTTGATCTTATGAAGTTGCCAATTAGATCCTTTAATTTCGAACGTTTCCATTTCATTTAGAATTTTCTGTTTCATTTCATCGTAACAGTTTGCAACTTCTGCTGAATGCAATATTATTACGTTTTTAGTTTTGAAATTGAGTTCCTGATACTCCATGTTATTTTTGTTAGTTCCTTTTTTAAATTCTGCGATTAAAACTACATTAACTTTTAGTTTCATTTCTCTAAGTTTCCATTTGATTAAACCTGTTGCGGTTCTTTCAATACTGTTCAGAAATTTGGAAGCATCTTTAAATCCTTTCGTATTTTTAATGTTGTAAGTCACTAATCTAGATTCAAATGCAGTTTCCTTTTCAACAACTTCCGTTTTCGGTTCTTTGCTTTTTTCAAATACTTTTTCACTAAAATTAAATACTTTGTGCAATTTCCTCGGTATTACATATACAGATTTCGCTTTTCTAGCTTCTCTGTTTTTTTCAAATACTTTTTCACTAAAATTAAATACTTTGTGCAATTTCCTCGGATTTACAAATACAGGTTTTGCTTTTCTAGGTTTTCTGATAGTCATTGTCCGGTCCGGGTCGTTTTTTCCATGACTCTTAGACTTTAGGTGCCTAGCCCAATTTTTATAAGTAGTGCTAACATTGCACTTTTCACAATGCCTTCTCGTATCATACATTTTATTATAGGATATATAATTTTTCGAATCATTCATTTTTTATTAGAAAAGAGATTCTTTTAATTAACCCCTCATTTTTTTGAATTCTTAAAGGTGGGTGTATGGTACACACCCACCTTTTTCTTTTGTCTATTATTGGTGAGATCCTTTTAACTTACCTCTCATTTTTTTAGATTTTAATTAAAAAAAACGTTTTTAATGGAAAATTTCCATTAAAACAACAATATTATACTAAGAGTTGTCTCCTACAGAGACCAAGTTTTTTCAGAATTCAATTTCCCTCTGCATGTTTTTAAAACAGTTTCATAATCTTTTCCGTTTGAAAGTTCTTTTAACACTATCAAAGACAGATGACCACAAATTGGAGGATCGTTATTTTTTTGAATTTGTTCGGAATTGTAAAAAATATTTTTATTTTCCAAGTATTTTACCAACTCCTTAGGCGGTGATGCGTTTCCATAGGAATCGAAATAATATTTTTCTTTTTCGGATTTTTTAAAATAACAAGTCCAGTGACTACCATTTTGATTAGAATTTTCTAAATTAATAATTCCGCATTCAACGGGTTTAGACCGATTAGGAAGTTCATCCTTCATGAAAACACCTCGGAAATGTTTTATTTTAAAATTTTTCGCATAACGATTTAAATCTAAATTACTCAGAGGTTGGTAGTTTTCCGTTTTTTTCGTTTTTTTAAACCGGACCCAATACTTAAACTTTTTGCATTTTGAGCTAGTTTTTCCATCTCGAGATTATGACGTTTTATTTCCGCTTCTTCAGCAGCTTTATGTTTTGAATCTATTACTGAAGATGCTACTGCAGCACCTCCACCCAATAACGCTCCAAGTGCTCCTATTCCTGCAAATAACAGTGGTAGGAATCCACCCGTGTGATTCAAATGTAGTTGTTCATAATCCAAAGTTAACGTAATTCCTTTCTTTTCTTTTCTCGCTTTTTCAAATGTTTTTGATTGAGTTTCCCACAGACTGATTTTATGTTTTCCGTTTCCTGAAATTTGTTTCGCTGTCAAACGAACTGTAACAGATCTACGCTTTTTGTAAGCGGTTCGCAATTTGGTTAATTGATTTTCGGTTAAATCTATTTTTTTCGTGATCATAGTTATTTATTATAGTAAATTTTTTTAATAATGAATTTTCATACCGAAATATTGTTTACTTTTCATTAAAGCACTCACTTTAGCTGCATCAGTTTTTTCTTTCCAACTTGCATCACTCGCGTACATTCTTTCTTTTGCTAATTCCTCCAGTGCTTTATCTGCTACATGTCTTTCTTTCGTGTCTGTGTGATCCCTGTAAAATTTATCATGTTCCTTACAGCCTTCATCCAATTTATTAATTCCCAGATCTCCTCTTTTCAATCGTTTATCTAGTTTTGTAAATGGACCACAATAGTTGTATCCACCCGACAAATGCATTTCAGGTACGAAACCATCAAGTTTGTTCAGCAAAGTATTTAAAACTCCGGAACCATTTTTAATTATACCTTTCGGTAAACTGTTTACAACTCTCAACAGATATTCTATTCCTTTGGGATTATCTATGTTTTTTTCCAACTGATCGGTTATAAACTTTACAATTCCTAATTTTTCATTGTGAAAATTGTTATTACCAGCTCGTTCTTGTGCATACAAATAGTACAAACGCTGATGCAGCTGTTGGAGGTTGTCGATGTATTTAAATTCCACTGGATTTTCAGAATATTCTATCAAGCCCGAACCAACTTTACTTGCTTTGATTTCTTTCCAAATAGGTGCGATCAAATCTTTCCATTTTTTCCCTGTACTGGACTTTACTTTATTAGTAGTTGGATCATTCTTTTGGTATAAAGAATTAGTTTGAATGAGAATTTTCTTGTAAACTTTCAAATCCTCTTGAGTGTATTTATCAGGATCAGGCCCTAGAGGATCAGTTAACAAACGCCATAATCCGTGCGTTCCTTTGTACGTTTCTTTTTGAATAACGATTGCATCTCCGTTTACTTGAATTTGTTGGTCTCCGATGAAAATTTTGTCCTCTTCTCCCCATATACCAAATTGTTTATCATCCTGTCTGATGTAAAGTCTAGCAATCGGACCAATTCCTTTCGGACCAACACTATTCGATGGGGATTGATTCTGATCTACCATATCCATGATGTTTGATAAACTATTTCTTGTGTTTACTACGGTCTCATCTGATGTCGTATCAACTAGTGCAGAAGCTCCTTCTGTTGGTTTAATTTCAAGAGTATTAGTAGGCCCGAAAGTCACCAGTTTTCTTTTCTTGACAGGAGAACTACTCGCCATAGGAGCTTGCATGTAAGGAACAATTTCCAACTTCTTGAAGTCCTCGTCAGCTTGTTTCACAGCATTTTTCACTTCAACTAATTTTTCCGTGATGGGAGCAAACATTCTTTCTTTGGTTTCTTTATCATTCAGCATATCCACTCTTGCTTCTCTGAAAGCACTTCTTAACTCTTGTTCTAGTTTTCGAATTTTGTTCGCTTCCTTGACAGTCATTTCTTTTTTGGGTTTTCTCATTAAAATTCGATTTTCTGGTTCTAATTCTGAATCATCAGTTTGATCATCAGTTTGATCACGAGTTTCTGAATCATCAGTTTCAATCTTTTTTTTATGTTCGTTATATTTTTTATGTTCGTTATATTTTTTCAACAAATTTTTTTCTAAATGCTTAACAGTAGGCATAGTTATTTATTATAGTAAACAAAAAAATTTTTTTTGATTGTATATTTTTAAAACGTTTCAACGATGGTTTAACGGTTATTTTGATCGTATATTTAAAAAACGTTTCAACGATGGTTTAACGGTTATTTTGATCGTCTAACGGTGATTTAACGGTGTTTTTGATCGTCTAACGGTGTTTTTGATCGTTTATTCAAGAAACGTTTTCTCAAACTTTTTCATGTATCGACCATCTTTTAATTTTTTCTCGAGGTTTATCGTCAGAAATCCATGATTACCGTACCAACATTCGTTGCATATTTCTTTGAATCGATCAAAAGTAAAATCTGTTCCAACATACTCATCGTAAATCGCTTTCATGTAAACTAGGCGTTGCTTGAAAATACACAGAAAATTCAGATTTTCCCTAATCAACTGTGTATCAACTTTAGTGAATGATTGAGTTAGATAAATGCAAGAAATATTCTTATGACGTCCTCTCATGTAATAATCTTTTATAATCTGTTGTTGTTGAACATTAACGCAATCATCAAAAACTATCAAACTGTTCGACTGACAATCATCTAGTACAATTAATTCGCCACAATTATTGTAAAAATGAGCTATTTCCGTTCCAACTTTAGCCGCTATTTTTTCGTAAGCTTTTCTCAAATCTTTATAAACTTTTTGCTCTAAAGATTTGGAAAATATGTAAAGATTTCCAAACGGAATTCCCCATGGTTGTACAATCAGGTTGCACAATAGATTGGTTTTTCCACATCCGGATGGCCCTACCACTAGGCAGCGTAGGGGCAGAGGTAGTAAATCGTGAGAAGCTGTCTTTTCTTCAAATGAAAAAAGCTCTATGTTATATTTTTGACTCATTTTATTTATTATATTTATTATATATAAATAAATAATGTTTATAAAAATTTCAGGAGATACACTAAGGTTTGAGAGTCCAATTCCACTCGATCCGAATAAAGAGTATCAGTTGGGCATGTCGGCTTTGTTGTTTACAACTAGGAAAACGTTTGAGATAAAAAACTTCGTGTTCGCTTACAGATATACTTTTACTGATGGAAAATATGATCTAAAATATAAAATCGATGGAACGTTCAATGTGAGTTCATTCAAAGCCAAGTTGATTAGTTTTTTATCCAATTTTCAAACTAGTTTGTTAGAGAAAAAAGAAACTATGAAAAAGTATTCTGAAGCTCAAATGAAAGAAATACAACAAGTTACTCCGAATAGTTTGAAATTCGATCTCGAGTATTTAAAAGACGATTCTTACAGAATTGCTGCATACTTTCCCATGGACATGAAGATTGTGGATGAGGGGAATTTTTGCGATATATTTCAGTTGAAACATTGTTTAGGTTCCAATAATTTGTTTAAAAAGAATACCAACTACGTATCAGAGAATAATCCGAAACAACTCGTTCTTTCTGATAATATAGTCGAATGGCATTGTAACATTACGGAATATAGCTTTACAAATCATGATGAACATCCCCATTTGCACGTTGAAAACGAGTTATTACACGTTTCTTTCATAGAGAAACCAATGCCACCTAATACTATTTACACGGAAAAACCAAAGAAAGTAGTTTTCATTCCACTAAGAAAAGGACTGAAAGAAATAAAAATGATAAAATTGTCAACAACCACGGGAAATAATGAACAGATTCAATTCGACGATATTAAAGCTTACTTGTTGCTGAAAAGTAAATAATTTGTATAATAAATAAGATGAACAACATTGATGAAAACCAAAAACCGTCTGCTCCTGCAGTTGAAAATGACATACAATTTACTCCGTTTTACAAAAACATTTACCCTCAGATTCCAGTTCCGGAATTTAATTCCAACAATTATAGAATAAATCGCATTATAAAACAATATGAATTTTTAAAAAACGAAATGAAAATGAGGGGAAATTTGAGAAAAAAATACTGCAAATTATCGAAAACGTTTTTCGGAATAGAGTGTTTCACTACGTTAACCGAACTGGGGATGATTGGTGTTTGTATCACTCTCCCTGTGGCAATCCCTTTTGGAGTTCCACTTTCAGTCGTATTAACAACATTTTCTGCAATCCTGAGAACTTCGGGCAGTTATGTAGGAAACAAAATTAATAAACATTCGGATATCGCACTTTTGGCGAGAACAAAATTAAATTCCATAGAGGAAAAAATCACGAATGCTTTGAAAGATGGTAAAATTTCGGATGAGGAATTCAACAATATTGAACAAGAAATTAAAAATTACGACGAGATGAAAACCAACATTTTGAACGGTTATAAAAATAATGATACGGAAAAAGCGAAACTTTTAGAAAAGGGAAAAGAACTGGGAAAAGCGGAAATTATAAACGCGATTAGAAAAAATGTTTAAATTTAGTTATTACAGTGAGTTGTGTTTTTTTATGAGAAAATCTCATAAAAATTTTTTTTCATAGTACCTAAATACGGGACCCGTCGAATCGACGCCCCTATTAAGGCGAATACAAGTCGAGAACATTTAAAGAATATTTTCAAAACTCTTAAAGAGGGGGGGCGAATCACCTCCCCTCTTTAACCTTAAAGTCGAATACAAGTCGAGAACACTTAAAAATTTCTTTTAAAACTCTTAAAGTGGGGGTGGCCAAATTGGCCACCCTCTTTAACGTTAAAGTCGAATACAAGTCGAGAACACTTAAAAATTTCTTTTAAAACTCTTAAAGTGGGGGTGGCCAAATTGGCCACCCTCTTTAACGTTAAAGGCAAATACAAGTCGAGAATACTTAAAAATTTTTTCATAGTACCTAAATAAAAAAAATCAAAAAAATTATGTTTTACTATAATAAAGTATGTATCAAACTAAAAAGATTTTTGATAAATATCAAGACGATATTGTGCGAAAGCAGTTTCGTACAATAAATCCAACTTCAACTTTAAATTTGAATGCTGAAAACAAAAGGACAACTTTCAAAATTGATCTAGAAGACGAATTTCTGTCTAAAAACATTCAGTATTACGTAAAGGGAGTTTTAAAGTCGAAAGATCCAACCAAGGCGTATTCAGGTTCAGATTCAGTCATGTTGATAGATAATTTCGTGGGTCAAATGTTTTCGAGTGTAGAAGTGAAAAAACACAATGTTGTAGTAGACGAAATTGAGAATCCGGGCATTTCTGGCTTGGTACAGGGCCTTGTCACTTTTGCAGGCCCTAAGAATTATAATGGGGAAGTTTTAAATTCAGGTTTTAATTCGAAAGCAATAGGAGGTGGTAATTTCAGTGCAGTTGGTTATCTCGGTGATTTAGGTTTGGGGTTTTTCAAAGATATAACCATTCCAATTTTCAAGGGAGGTTTTGAAATAATTTTTATTCGAAACAGCGATAATAACGTTATTCAAGTTTGGAAAAAGGATGCAACCTCGATTATACCTAGTGATGGAGTTGTGGAGATAAAATCTTTTGTTTTGAGAGTTCCAGTGATTGAATATAAAAACGAATCTAAAGTTAATTTGATCGCAGAACTTAGAAGCGTGCCATACCAATTTCAATTCAAAAGTTGGCAGTGTATAGAATATAAAAACGTTACAGGAAAAACCTTAATGTTCGATATTACAAATATTTACAGAAACGTGCATAATCCGTTATGGTGCTTCGTAGTTTTTCAAACTGACGCGTCGAACGACCAGAAAAAGGACAATTCTAGATTCAATCATAAAGACGTAAGAAATTATTGGATCGAATTAGGTGGTAGAAGATACCCGGAGGAAAATCAAGATTTGGATTTCGATGAAAATGATTATTCTCTGGCGTACAACGCATTTTTAGACTTCAAAAAATCAATGAGTTCCAAGCCATCAATTCCATACATCGAACCAGAATTTTACAAAAGGGATTATCCAATTTATAGCATTGATTTGTCGGATCAACCTCAAAACGTATCTCAAAGTAAAAGTAATTTGATACTTCACGTAGAATTCAATAAAACTGTAGCATCTGCATCAGGTAGCACAGAAGGTACTACTTGTTACGTCATCATTGTAAGTAGAACAAATTTAATTTATGATCCAACTAAAAATATGATCAGGCAAGAAGTAGCTTAAATATTAGATACTAAGGTTTATTTTTAATGGAGTTCACTCCATTAAAAAATCTACTTGCTTGTGTTTGCTTTAATTAGGGGGAGCGAATCGCTATCCCTCTTTAAGAATTTAAAAAAATCTTTCGGTAGCCTTTAATAAAACATGGAGGATGAAATTTATTGTCATAAATGTAAAAAACGAACGAAAAATATAAACGCGGAAATTGTACAAACTGCGAACGGAAGGTGGAGAATTGCAGCTAAATGTCTGAAGTGTAAAACTAATAAAAGTAAATTCATAAAAAATCCGAATGAGGAAACTAACGTAATTCCTGAAACTGAAATTTTAAATTTATCTGAAAACGAAAAGTTGGAATTTGCGAAGGAATTACATAAACCCGTTAGAAAGAAATTTCAGAAAAGGAAAATTGTTACTCATGGAAAAGATGATCTTTGGGCCGCGGACTTGATTATAATGAAACAATACGAGAATGAAAACAAGGGGTTCGGTTACATGTTGAATATCATTGATACTTTTTCAAAGTACGTTTGGTCAGTTCCATTGAAAAAGAAAAACGGAATGGTAGTTTCAAAAGCTTTCAAAGGAGTTTTGGAAAATGTAAAATATCATAATCATTCTACTCCTAAACTCCTTCACACGGACAAAGGTTTAGAATTTGAAAATAGACTTTTCAAAGAACTTTTAGACGAGTATAAAATTAAAATGTATCACACGGAAAATTTAGAAAAATCTGCAATCATCGAAAGATTTAACAGAACTTTGAATCAGAAATTTAAAATTCGTTTCGAGGTGAATGGAAATAAAAATTGGGTCGATATTTTACAGGAATTAGTTAATGAGTACAACAAACAAGACGTTCATCGTTCTATTGGAATGACACCTGCTCAAGTTGATGCGAGAAATGAAAATGAAATTCTGAGATATTTATTCAAAAAGACTGGAAAAAATGGAAAAAAGAAATTTAAAATTGGAAATCGTGTGAGAATTACGAAATCAAAGAAAACTTTTGCAAACAAATACGAAGCAAATTGGACGAAAGAGATTTTTGAAATAGCTGAGATTTTAGAAACGAGTCCAGTTACTTATAAAATTAAAGATTTAAGCGGAGAGGAAATCCAAGGAAATTTTTATCCTGAGGAATTACAACTCACGAAATTTTAAATGAATTACACTTATAGGTGCAATTCTCATAAAAAAATCAAAGGAAATTTCAGCAAAATGTCCCAACTTAACCGCACATTCTGTGGCTGCTCAACTTCTACACACAGCATCCATTCCTGAACGATCTCTACCTCCCTTTATAGGAGGGGATCTTTGAATGGCACAACCTTCACGACTTACAACGGAGTTTTAATTCCGTGAGTCATTTCAACTTGGCTTTTCAGTTACGTTGAAGTTTCGGTTTTTGCTGTATTTTAAGTAGATGTTGAGAGCAGAACAGTTAAGAAAGGAAATTTTGATGATAAGGTCGACTCTCACTTCCATCGAGGTGGAATTAGATTAATTATTAGCTTAAGGGCCCATCAGCTAGTAACGCTTCTAATATCTCGAGGGAAGTGTATCCTCATTATTATAGGAAAAAAAATCTTGAGGTTTTGTCCGTGCAGCGATCTGCCGACCTCTCTCTTATAAAGCCGATACGATAACCAATGAGCCAAGACTCCAGTTGTGAACTGAGAGGCGTTCTATAATCTTGAGTAGTGGATTTCAAGGCCGAATGAGGTCAAACGCGCCACCTCCCGCGAGACGGCCACCTCTTCCTGGTTATGCAACCGGTTCACAGATTCGTCGGTAGATAGCGTTTGCTGGCCTACAGAACAACCTTGCATCTTGTTCAATATGTTTTAATGGAGAACCCCCATTAAAACGAACACTTTTAAACTATTATTTTTTTTACTGATCCAAAACCACTCTATCTTGGAACTCTATAATGAAATCTTCACTTAAATTTTGCCTAGATGAAATCCATCTCCAATTTAAAACATCCTTGAACTCTCTGATGAAATTCTCAGATAGTTTTTGCTGTCCAGAAATCCAATACCAGTCAATAAAATTCGCATACTCTCGAATGAATTCTTCAGATAGTGTTTGGTGAAATGAAATATATTCCCAATATACTTTATCCTGGAACTCTCGAATGAATTCTTCAGATAGTTTTTGCCTAGATGAAATATGTTCCCAATATACTTTATCTTTGAATTCCCGAATAAATTTCTCAGATAGTTTTTGCTCAGATGAAATCTCATTCCAGTCTACTTTATCCTTGAACTCTCGAATGAATTCTTCAGATAGTTTTTGCCTAGATGAAATCCGTCTCCAATGTACTTTATCTTTGAATTCCCGAATAAATTTCTCAGATAGTTTTTGCCTAGATGAAATACGTTCCCAATTTACTTTATCTTTGAATTCCCGAATAAATTTCTCAGATAGTTTTTGCTCAGATGATATTTCATACCAACATACTTTATCCTTGAACTCTCGAATAAATTTCTCAGATAGTTTTTGCTCAGATGATATTTCATACCAACATACTTTATCCTTGAACTCTCGAATGAAATTTTCTGGTAGATTTGGATACAATGAAATCTCATTCCAAGGTACAAAATAACCAGACTCTTCAACAAAATCTCTAATAAACTGTTTATGTTTGATTGAATCAAAATTTAATATGAGAGTTTGTGGATTTACATTTAAGAATATACTCCTCTTTTTATCTATTGGAATATTCACAGCTTTGCAAAAAATGAAATGGTCATAAGCATCTGTGATCTTGTCTCGGATCTCCATGTAAATTTCAGTTGGTAATATAATTTTATTGCTCATCTTATATTTTATTACTATTTTCTTTTTTTTAACTTACCCCTCATTTTTTTTTATCCACCCACTTTTTTCTTTTGTCTATTCTTGTATGGATACTATTTATCCTGTCTGAATTGAATTCTTAAAGGTGGGTCCGTAGATTAAAAAAATATTTAAATACATAGGACCCGTCGAATCGACCTCACCTTTAAATAGATTGGGATTCCCAAATTCAGAAGAGCGTCTCGTCATTTTAATTTAAGACGATTCAAAAATATTTTTAGCGTGACGTCATTTTAATTTTTTTATTTTTTCTAGTGAAAACATCAGAGGGAGCTAAATTTCGAAAATATCGACCCCCTAAATTTGCATTTTTTTAGAGTTCACTAGAGTTTCTGATAAAAAAATATTTTTTAAAAAAGTCACTGGTTCTGATGTTTTGTGGTAAAAAAGTTTTATCAGGGATTCAAGTGAAAATAAAAAACATCAGGGATTCAAGTGAAAATAAAAAACATCAAGGATTCAAGTGAAAATATATGTTCTGATCTTTTATGTTAAAACTTTTTATCAGAGATCTAAGGCAGTGAGCCAGGATTGGTATTCCGATACTACTAATAATAATAATATTAAAAATAATATTAGTATGTATTTGGTAATGTACAATGTTATCAAATACATTGGTTAGGATGGATTTGATAATGTATAATAATTATTATGTATTTGATATAATAATATGTAGATATTAGTAACAATTAGATATATAATAATTACATTTAATACTTACTTTGATGTGATTAATTTATGCCCTGACAAATAAAGGTTCTGGTCTAAGACGACACTGTATCTGGCAATCCTGCGGAATGTCGCCCATTCTTCCACAACGGCTTATTATTTTCGGTAGGTATTCACTGTTAGTTATCAAATAATTCATTGTCATAATTACTTTTTGAACAATTAGGCAATACAACTGGGTCATCAGGTAATTATCAAGCACCAGGCGCACAAGGTCTTTGTTTCTACGTTCCTTACGACCCGAAGTAAGGAGTAACATAGAATAATAATTAAATACATAATAATTATTATTATGGTACATAATAATAATCATTATTATTATTATGGTACATAATAGTAATGTGTATTAATAGTAATAATATTAAAAATAATTAGTGTACAATTATTACTATGTAGGTATTTGATATAATAATTAGTATGTATTTGGTAACGTATAATATTATCAAATAAATTAGTTAGGATTAGTTAGGATGGATTTGATAATGGATAGTAATTAATATGTATTTGATATAATAACATGTAGATATTAGTAATAATTAGATATGTAATAATTAAATTTAATATTTACTTTAATGTGATTAATTTATACCCTGGCAAATAAAGGTTCTGGTCCATGAACAGTGTATCTGGCAATCCTGCGGAATGTCGCCAATGCTTCCACAACGGCTTATTATTTTCGGTAGGGATTCACTGTTAGATTTCATATATAATTCATTGTCATAATTACTGTTTGAACAATTTATGTATATCTGTACGCAGTAACCTTGTAGATCGTTAATTTTGGTTTATTATTTTCCATAATGAACCTTTGGAATCGACCATTAAAAATGATAAAAAATGAACCCATCCCTCAAATTAGATGGTTTCCGTGTCAAGGTATGTAGACCCAAAAATGGAATAAAAGAATTTCTGTCCGTCCGCCTACGCAGGACTTCGCACTTTTGTTAGGTGCCGTGAACCAAAATTGATGAAATTTGGTTTATAGGTTCCGTTTGGGGTCTAGTTTGTCCGCGAAGCTCGGCGTTAGCAGTCATCTCTAAGTGGTGAAAAATAGGGGTTGAAATTTTCAGAACGCCGTAGCTCGAAAATTTTCAGTAGAAGGGTATGGTTTTTTTACGTTTTTAAATTGATCTTGAGACAAAGAATTTTTACAGACCACCCGAAGCATTGTACGACCAGTCGTTTGTTTGCACCAAAAAGCTTCGTCAACATGATTGTGAATCAAACTGTATAAATCCGGCCCAGATGTCATCACTAGGGAGCACCTGATTACATTCACCTATGGCTGTACGAAGTCGAGTTGGTTGTTCTGTGATATTATTTCATTTGAAAAATGATGGGTAAATAGGGATATCCTCTTTTGGATTTTGTTGATAGGTACTTTCGCAACTTGAACAAACGTTGAAGTATTGGTGGGTAAATTATTACACAACGGTAAATTATTACTCAACAGTTTATTATCTACGTAGAAGGGGCACGTGTACAGGTAAATGCCTCATGCCTCATGAATAACTACAAATAATTAATGACTTGAATGTTTGAATCCCGTTATTTGTATGAAACTTTAATTTCGGGGCCGGTGTAAGGCCATGGATGTACCCCCGCCATGAATGTACCGGGGGTACATCCGTGGTGCCATCGTTGTACCCCCAATGGCACAAAATTTAAGAGAGGGCACAACGATGGCACCACGGATGTACCCCCCCTCACATCCGAATAGGGGGTACATCGGTGGCACCACGGATGTACCCCCCTCATTTACGACCAGTTTTGACAGCACTAGTCGGTCGGACACAGCACGTGGGCGTTAATCTGGTGAGAACCAGCTCTGATCCTTCTCCTTTGCCTGCGAGTTTTCGGTCGCGTACCGTTTGACAAGTAAACTCCGTTCCAGCCGTATCTCCCAGTGTTTAAGGTGTAGCGTCGCGATATTCTGCAGAAAACTTTGTCCATATCACCTCACTTTTTAGCCGGAGCATCGGCTTTGTAACCTTTGCTGCGTCCCTCCAGGCTGCATTAGCTAGTTTTGACTTTGTAAACTCCATAGGGTGATCTCCGCCAAGGGGGTACATCCGTGGCACCACGGCTGTACCCCCTATGAGCTCTTCTGTCCTCTCCGCCAAGGGGATACATCCGTGGCACCAGGGCTGTACCCCCTATGAGATCTGTCCTCTCCGCACCACGGCTGTACCCCCACACAATCACTATCCGCAGGCACCCAGCAGCTATTCGCAGGTAAGATTAGACTAGTGCTGTCAAAACTGGTCGTAAATGAGGGGGGTACATCCGTGGTGCCACCGATGTACCCCCTATTCGGATGAGAGGGGGGGTACATCCGCGGTGCCATCGTTGTACCCTCCCTGGGCGTCTCGCGTGCGAGGGGGTACATCGGTGGCACCATGGTTGTACCCCCTAATTCTGGGGGTGCAAAGTCCTAGGAGGGTACATCGATCGCACTGCACCGGCTCCAGTACTCGATTTTGGGCTTTCCTGGGGGGAGCCCGAGGGTATTGACCACAGAAAACAGTGATCTACGCAGAAGGGGCATCTGTACAGGTGAATAATAAACCGTTGTGCAATAATTTGCAGAGTCCTTCTGAATTCGCCTGGTGCTTGAGTGAAATGAAAATTGCACCCAAATATCTGCTGATGTCTGTGTGTTTGCCCAGGTGTGTCCAAAGCGGTTGTTCAATGAGTTCAGTTCGCACAAACAAACGCCCCGTCCAGGAGGTGTGCGCCCTGATGTATGACGATAACGAATGGGATCGCGAAGGTGAGATTCGCTTTTGGAGTCGGTATTCGTCCTCTCGCTTGTCTATTCCTCGCAAATACGAGAAACGTGTCCTGTAAACAAGCCCCGAGGAGCCGCCTTTAATGTTTGTCTTGGAAGCCGTCATTAGGGATGATGGATGTACCGGAGGGGAGTCCAAGATACCAACGCCACTATTATAGGGATCGGGAT
>OX940987.1:33535813-33667431 GCA_954871275.1 Leptopterna dolabrata
GATTGATGAGACGAATCGAACGGTACCAATTTCGGAAAAGTTGATGGTTACCCACAATTCGCACAACTCCGTCCAATTTTCAACCAGCAGTATTACACCCAATAGCGCAATAATATAACCTGCACATTATTATCACTAGGGACTGGAATCATATTTATGCACAAAATGTGGCCAGAATATGCACTCGAATTGGGGAAAATATGGAAAATATGCACCCAAGGCAAAACTACGTTTAAATAAATTTTTTTTAATATTTCTAAAATGATCTAAATTTTGCTGTGAGACGTACATACAGGTACTCTACACATTAAGTTCCAGTTATTATCGCGTCTTTAAAAACTTATAGGAAAGGATCAAGGGAGAAAATGGAATGAAAATGTACACACCTTTTTTCTCGACTATACAATATTTACATTTACACAAAAAAAGTCATTGGCTATCACAATTATAGCACTGGATCACAATTGATTTTTTCGAAATTGTCAACCGTAAATCTCCGACGGTTGTCGCTGAGGAGCAACTTTAAGGCAGAAAACGACCTGTCGACATCACAGAACAGGATGGGTAAAAATTTCAATGCTGAGAGTTCACATGGGGTATAAGGCCAGATGAGAGGTCAGAGTGCTGCATTTTCGGCTGATTCTTCCGCGCAGCCAACACCTTATCCTGATGCCCTCTGGTTTTTAGCGAATTTTCGAAGAAAAGGAAGCTATTGTTCTCGGTCCAAAATTTTTAAAACTCGAATTTCCGAAAGATTTTTATACCAAAATCCGTTTCAGACCATCCTGAATTCCCTGCCGAAAGACACCAAAAATTATATGTATATATATATATATATATTTATATATTTATATATTTATATATTTATATATTTATATATATATATTTATATATGTATGTGTCATTCCAGACGATAACTCTCGAAAGAATTGAGATAAAAAGTTCAAATTTGCACGAAAAATCTGTCTTGGCAATCGACAGGCTATGTTCGAAGATGGGCAGAATCGGGTCACTCTAAGGGGGAGTTTTGGGGAGTTTTAGGGGGGGAAAATTACCCATAAATTCCCAAAATGAAAAAGTCTGACAAGTGACACCTCATTTTAAAGGTTTTTGTACGCTGAACACGATGGTGAAATCAGAATTGCGATATCTCATTCCATTCTCAAACTGGAGCACTTTGAAGATGAAGGAACGTGGTTATTTCTTGAGATGTTCTTCCTGGTTCGTCTGCTCTAATCTGATAACGGAATGGGATATCGCAATTCTGACTTCACCATCGTGTTCAGCGTTGGAAAATCTACAAACCGAGGTGTTGCTCGGCAAAAAATGGAACAAAAAATTTGTTACGTACCCAATACCTACTCTTCTGGTATTCAAAACATTTTTGATTTCCCCCTCCCCCTCCTTCCACCCCAAATTTTACTTTGCGTAAAACTACTCCTGTTTTAATTTTGTATGGTATCAAGTTGGGAAAACATTGGCCGAAAATTAATTTTCAGAAAATTTTAGGCGGAGGAGGAAGATGCCGAAAACTTCGAAAATTCGCTCTTATAGCCATGCTGCATGACTGTGGTTTTTTCTTTTTGTGATAAGCCACCAGGACCAAGGACCAGGAACACGGATTTAACGTTGAATGGCCTAAGAATATCCGTGGCCCCCTTTCAGAAACGTTCTCATAGGATTTGTGCGATTGGAATGTCGAAAAATAGGAAAATTCCCCAATTTCGATTAAAAATGCAGAACGCACAAAACGGCAAAAATATGCAAAAATCTCCAAAATCGGCAAAATATGCTATTTAAATGTCAACTTAACACACGCTAAAAGCTTCAGCCCTCAAAACGGAAAAGTAGAACGATATACACGATAAAAAACACATACGCAAAATATGCAAATTCCAGTCCCAAATTATCGCTTGTTCACCTACAGTTTTTACAAAGCTAATAAACTGAATGTTACGAATAAATTCATGTGAAATATTACGTTTAGGGATACACATTGGTTACCTACTACCTACAGTTACAAGGATTTCCCCTTCGGAAAACTATAAGATTAACAGCTTTTTTCGATAAGTTGAAAAAAGGGCCGACTGTGAATAAATTAATCGCAATAACGAATTATCTCGCTGAATATGATGAATTGTTGAATGGCAAAGCAGTTTTTATTTTTATAATTGACGTTTTTCATGTAAAATTAATTGGTCGACAGTGATCAGCATAATATTATAACCCTTTGATCTTAACCTTGATTTTGATCTTTATTGATTGAAAGGTGAAAATGTTGTGAAAACCACGTAAAACTGGTGAAAAACAAGTTTTACCTTAAACCGAAATTAAGTATCAAAAATAAGAGGAGTACAGCGAAAATCTCAGCATCAGTGGTGTACTTTGTCGTAGAAATGTTGGCACACATCCGATCCGAATTCGAAAAACACCATTTCAATTTCTTAATCGATCAAACACATAGTGATATCCTTCGTGAAAGTGAACTAATCAGCGAAATGTGTTTACCTTCTAATCGATTATCGACCTTCACTCAACCAACTTCCGATGCTTATACGACGAATTAGAGGGGCAATTTCAAAGAAACGACGTATTAACGGAATGACCATAATTGCGACTTCTTAGCGTTCCAATCGGCGATCCAGGGTTTCCCATTTGACCCGTTGGGTATCTAAATTTGATTGAAATCGCCCCATTATGAACAAATGGGCAATTTTCGTGTGTAAGAATTGTTTGTTTATTATTTTCAATAATGAACCTTTGGAATCGAGCATTGAAAAAAAAAATTTTTTAACCCCCCATCTCAAAATTTGATAGCTTACCTACGTTTCGAGGCATGCAGAATCCGAAAATGCAATAAAAACATTTCTGCCCGTCCGCCGTACGCCGTACTTAGCACTTTTCAAAGTTACCATGAACAAAAATTAATGAAATTTGGTTTGTAGGCCCCGTTTGGGCTCTAGTTGGTCCTCGAAGCTTGGCGTTACTGTCAGTCATCTCTAAGGGGTGAAAAATAGGAGTTGAAATTTTCAGAACGGCGTAGCTCCAAAACTTTCCATAGAAGGGTACGGTTTTTTTAAACGTTTTTAAATTGATCGTCAACATGATCGTGAATCAAACGGTACACATCAGGCCCAGATAAATCAGCGCTAGGGAGCACCTGATTAGAATCACGGATGGGTGTATGAAGACGAGTTGTGATATTATTTCATTAGAAAAATGATGGCTCTTTTTGATTTTGTTGGTAGGCACTTTTGAAACTTGAACAAACGCTGCAGTACTACTGGTGGGTAAATTATTACACGATGGTAAATTATTACACAACGGTAAATTATTACACAACGGTTCATTATACCATCAACGTAGAAGGGGCTGGATTTTGTTGATAGGTACTTCTGCAACTTCATCAACCGCTGAAGTATTATTGACGGTCAAATTATTACTCGACGGTGAATTATTACACAACGGTTCATCTACAAAAAAGGGGCTGGATTTTGTTGATCGGTACTTTGGCAACTTCAACGACCGTTGAAGTATTATTGATGGTCCAATTATTACACAACGGTAAATTATTACACAACGGTTCATTACACTACCTACGTAGAAGGGGCACCTATACAGGTAAATTAGTACAAAACGGTTTATTATTTGCCTTATTCTTCATGAATAACTGCAAATAATTAATTATTGAATTATTGAATCCCGCGCACTTGTAGAAAACTTTAACGGGGCTTGCTCCAGTACTCGATTTAGGGCTTCCCTGGAGGGACCTTCAAGGTACTGACCACAGAAAACAGTGATCTACGCCGAAGGGGCATCTGTACAGGTAAATAATAAACCTTTGTGTAATAATTTGCAGTTTTTATTTTTGATCTCAGAATCGGATTTAGCACCTTTGCCCCCCCCCCCCCTTCCACTCAACGAATTTTCCTCTCAAAACTCTGTGTAGCTGGGGCAACAAACAATAGAAAGAAAAAGAAATGACGTCATAAGAGTACGTCACTGAGGGTTCCCCCAGGCGGTGCGGGGGTGAGGGCCTTCACCTATGACGTCATTTCGCTTTCTGTTCACTGGTTTTTCGCCCACTTTCGACCATCCCATACCCCACATACAGCACCTTTTCGGAAAGCATTCGCCGAGATCTTTTACTTAACAAAATTAAAGAAAACAGGTGAAATTGTTGTTATGTTATTGTTGTTGAAATTGTTGTTTATACGTAAATTCAGGTTGATTCACAACCATGTTTCTAAACGACCGAGGTTGTAAAAATTCACCATAATTAGGAGGAATGTCACATAGGAAACATGATACAATAAATTAATGAGGACCTACCCGCACAAAATACCCTTCAAATTTCAGTTTGACGCGACCATATTATCTTTCCGGATGGACGGCCGTTCCAATCATTGCATGAAGGTAGGTACTAAAAAAATTTAGGTACCTACATTTTTGGAATAATATTATGCTAAATCACCAACTAGGTATCTGAAGAAGTTAAAATTTCGGATTTCTTTTCCTCATGACTCTCGTTCAGCATATTCAAAATTAGCGCACCTATGCGTTTGTTTCACGGCTGAAATGTGTACAGTTATATGGCGTTGTAAATAATATTGAGTCAAGAGTTACAAATCCAATAGCCAATATTTCGGCCTGAAACAGGCAGAATGAAATAATTATATTTAACGTCCCTCAAAAAAAAGGTCAATTCAATAATTAATTCACGTTCTACCATGTGTTATAAAATGGTATTTGCGTACTTAATTAATTCAACCAAATGCACATAACGATCTACCCTTCTCAGTATGCTAATTACCACAATATCCCCGTCCATTACACTGAAAAGGCTCATCCTTGATGGAAATTTACTCTGGGATGAAACGGAGGAGAGGAAAAGTTTTTCGTTATAAAAGAGCCAGCTCATAAGTTGCAGAGAAAATGAAGCTTAACAAACTTTTTGATGAGGAGTTAATAACGAGGGACAAAATGCGATTATAAGTCTTATTTTCCAAAGAAAATTATTTTTACAGGCAATTAAGGCGGGCCCGATGTGAATGGTTTCATCAAGTCAGGCTATCTTCATCTACAGGTGTTTTTATTGCTACTTTCTTCTTGAAATGAATAATTGAACATTATTCCTGGTTATAATAGAAATTATATTATAAATAACCATTTTTATTCGACTTGAATCCTGTTGAGATAGGATGAACACGCCAACAGGGCGTGAATCAGAGAAAACTGACTGCGTCCATTAGGCCACTTGTGCCACTGCCCAGGCACCCAAAAACAGAAGTAAAAAAAATCCATCCATGTGTTCAGTTGGCATTTGAATTTCTCTCCGTTTTTGGTTTATTATTTTCAATAATGAACCTTTCGAATCGAGCGAGAAAAAAACCCATTTTAACCCCCCCCCCCCCCACCATAACATTTTTGGTGGTTTCCGTTTCAAGGTATGTAGAATCCGAAAATGCAACAAAAAAATTTCTACCTGTTCGCCGTACACCGTTCTTAGCTCTTTTCTTAGTTATCATGAGCCAAAATTGACGAAATTCGGGTTATAGGTCCGATTTCGGGTCTAGTTGGTCCTCGAAGCTCGGCGGTCAGTCATCCCTAAGGGGTGAAAAATAAGGGGTTAAAGTCTCCAGGACGCAGTTTTCTCGATTTTTTTAACGGTTTTAAATAGTTCTCGAAGTTTTTTGAGACCACCCGGAGCATTGTACGTCCAGCCGTTCGTTCACAGTAAGGCCCAGAAAATTGCACCGACAGGCATTTTCAAGAACAGGGTGAATGAAATTGTATACGTTCAGCCCAAATATCATCGCTAGGGACGCGCTAACAATCGGGAATTGGGCCGAGATAAACTCATTGCTAGGGAGCACCTGATTATATTCACGGAGTATGAAGTCGAGTTGGTTGTTCTGTGGTATTATTTCATTTGAAAAACGCTGCAAATCCCTGCACAACGGTTTATTATTTTGTACAGAATACCCTTCTGTTACAGACCACAGCTCTCCGTATAGATAACCCTTTATATAATATTATGTACTAGATCGTACACCCTCCGTATGTTAGTACCTAACCCCGTATACTCGTTACTAGGTACCTATATAAATCACGAGTTAAATGTTGCTAAAATAATTCTGTCGATGACAAACAGTACCTAAAATGGCAAAAAGAAACGCACATAATGAAGTTCTGAAGGGAAATTGTTGATGAGTGAAAAAAGTGGCAAACGCACCCACCAACAAACTCCAGCCCCTTCTACGAAGATGGTATAATGAACCGTTGTGTAATAATTAACCACTGTGTAATAACTTACCGTTGTGTAATAATTTACCCATCAATAATACTTCAACGTTTGTTCAAGTTTCACTACCTATCAGCAAACTCCAAAAGAGCCATCAATTTACAAATTAAATAATATCACAGAACAACTAACTCGACTTCATACTCCGTGATTATAATCAAGTGATCCCCAGCAATGATTTTATCTCGGGCCAATTCCCGATTGTTAGCGCGACCCTGGTGACGAGATTTGAGCTAAATGCATACAATTTCATTCACCCTGCTGTCGAAAATGCCTCTCGGTGCAAACTTCGGGGCCTTACTGTGAACTACCGGCTGGACGTACGATGCTCCGGGTGGTCTTAGAAAACTCGTATGTTGTAGTAATATACCGGTTCAGTCGCATTTGGCACGGCACACGGCACGGCACGGGCTAAACCAATCAAAGGCTAGGACGAGCTAAGATGGAGAGGGGGGTTGGGGGGCGGGGCGCGCGCTGCAGCCAGAGCAGAGGACCAAACTAACGAGGGGGCGGGGTGGGGAGGGGAGGGGTGAGTGGAAAAATACGAAAAGGTGAATCATACAACGGCGACGTTGAGTCCGAGAAATAATATTTCGAACGTCAAGGACCAGTAAGAAGTCGGGAGGTTTTCGAGGGAGTAAAAGCTAGACAGTTATGGATGAGGAAGAGGAGGGAGGGGTAAGAGAAAACTGGGCAATATTATCTTTGAAACTAGTTTAGTATGAATCCAACCATTGACCGTACCACAGCGCGATGAGAATAACAACGATGCAAACGTTTCAAGACTTGATTTCGTCTCAAGAATACAAAGAACTTCTTAATCTACGGCGACACAACCCTTTACTCGCCAGCAAGGAACGTGTGGAAATGTTGTTGAATATTATTAAAAGGCATGATGCTATCCTAGATACGATAGACCAATTGGAAGGAGACTATGAAGTCGACGGGGGACATTTAGCAAATTGTTGGGAATTTAAAGCTGTTAATACGGGCGAATATGATGTCCCGTGTTGTTGCAGATGTACTTCATTTTGGTGGAGTGTCCGCTTGATTTTACCAGATTTAAAACGATTATCAGCTATTATTAACGGTCGTTCAACCCCACCATTAACAATAAGTGAAGAAGAAGAAGAATGAATGTGATATATAATGTGTTTTACTCGTTGTAACCCCCCATTCTGGAGACAATAGCAGACTGCAGAGGATTTGGGATGTGTTGAAAAAAGAGGTGAAGTTTATAATACATTATTTAATGAATCGAGAAAAGACGCAATACAATTTGTATCATTCGTCAGAGATAACGATAACTTTACAAACGGATAAAAGGAAGAAATTGTTGATCGACGAAAAAAATCCGTGGTGGCTGCATTCTTCTGTCACATTTGTTGGATTTTGACGTGTTCTTCTTCAATGGTCAACAGCCGCCGACGTCCGAGGAATCCAGCCTTTTTCATCAAACCCGAGATATTTAACGTATATTTTATCTTTTTGTTTACGTAAAATTTTTTCAATTAAATATATTTCGTCATGACGGACTGGTTGTAGTTCTTCTTTATAAAATCTCCCTTGGATGATGTGAAGATTTTTATCTCTCAACGTATAAGTGTACGGTACAGTATGGTGTATAGCTTGTATATGGAAAATCTCGGGGGACCAGTTGATCATGTATCCTTTTGAAAATGCTGTTTTCTCTTTCGATATTCTCACAGGATCATCAAGTGCGAAGTGGGGCTTAGAAGTCTGAGGAGTCCTCGTAAAAAATTCGTTTAAAATGTATTTTTCATTGCTCGAGTCGACTTCCGACGGCTTACGTTTTATTTTAGAATGAATAGTGTTATTGTATTCGTTCAATAGTCGAGGAAGTATGTCTACGAATCTATATTTTCCTCTACCGTGAAACTCGGCCCACATGTTCGTTTTTAAAGTTCGGTTAAACCGTTCGACGACCGAACATTTTATTTTGGAAAATGAACCGTAATGGTTTATTTTCCATTTTTTCATTAAATCACGAAAACGCGAATTGAAAAATTCACGCCCGTTATCAGATTGGATGTTGACAGGAGCCACTTTAGCTGATAAAAGTACTTTTTCCATGGCTTTGGTGACATCCTCCGCATTTTTCCTTTTCACGGGCACCGCCCAAGCAAACTTGGAAAACGTATTGATCACCGTTAAAATGTATCGGTGACCATTATTAAACTTCGCGTAAGGGAGCATCTCAACCAAATCTATTTGCCATAGATCATTAATGCCTCTGGGTAAAATCGATCTTCTGGGATAGTTGATACGGGCCGGTTTAAGCAATTCCTTAATCACTTCTTTCTTTACCGATGTTGACACCATTGCTGTTGGTAACGGTCGGCGCCGACGTTTTGTTCAAACTGTCACTCAACTCGGCTATCAAGGTCTTTTTCAAGTTAATCAGCTCTCCTCTCAGATATTTCAAGGTCACGGTTCCGACAGAGGGTCGGCAATCTTGCGGTTTTTAGCATCGTAGGTACCGAGCAATGTTCGATAAAATAACGTTTTAATCCAAACATGTACCATTGTTGAGGTTCCATCAAGTTTATTATTTTCATGTAAGACTAACGTTGTCTACTGTTGGAAAATATCCATCGATCGTAAATATTCTACAGGGGTTAGAGAATAAACGGAACATGAGAAACATGTTAATAAATACGTTCCTTGAAGAAGAAAGACCCATTAATAAGGCATTATTACCCGCGTTTGTAAGCTGGTATACCACTAACCATGAATAATGAAAACTATCTCCTAATAAAGGTTCGTGATAAAGTTTCCTACGGCATTTATCGATTAAGGGAAAAAAATACCGATGGAAGATAACAAATCATTTCAAACTATTGTATGAGGTATATCAATAACGAAAAATATAATAATGAAAAATATAAAGTTTCCTAATAATAAAGTTTCCTATTTCCATGAAAAAAATGTCAGTAATGGATGGGGTGAAGCAAAAGAGCTATGAAAACAGTTCAATTTTCACTATTTATTCACATATTGGATGGCAAACATCTGTGGTGTAATGCTGAATATTCTGTATGTAGCTCATTACAATAAACGCGCTGAAATATATTCCCGCATCTTTTGTGATTGAAGAATCCTCTAAGTACTGGAGTTTCTCCCGACCATGATGATGATGATGTTTCAAATGTTTTGAAGCGAGGAAACGTCTAGTTGGTCAGGTTCCGTATAAAACCCCGCTATCTGAATCATATCTAGTGGGGGTTGACTCGCAGTGCTGGCTCCCAAATCATGATGGACTCCACTCACAGCTGTCAAGTCTCTCATTTTATCCATAACACAGTTTATAGTTGGAATCAGAGTGATCAAACTGGACGTGGCCTTTGCACTTAATGTGATAGTAGAAGGCTCAGTATGTAGGAGACGATCCAGCCAGTTCGGATGGTAACTTAGTATCAAATGCTGTTGCGGAGTACTACACGCAGACATGTGTGTTCCATGAAAAAACGTAGCATCAATTTTACGATCTGCTTGCTGCAGCTTCTCACTGAACAGTTCCCAGTCATCAATAGAAATGTAGAACGCCACCCCACGAGGTCTTCTTATCACAATCACAATTGTAGTCAAGTCAGACAGACCAACGATCAACTGTAGATTTTTCGCGCTATCAATGTTGAATGTACTGGAGAGCATTAACGAGCCCATGATGATGGCGATGGCGATTGTATACTAGTGGCTTACTCTCGCTGACCCGTGTTTTTATAATCAACCATCCCGTCCCCATTGCTGTCAATAGCAAATTATTTTCTTATTTCTTAGCTTCATAGTGTTTATTTGCGTAAGATATCGTAACATAATCTTGAGGTGAATTGGCCTCCCCGGTGCCAAGTAGACGATATGTTCCAAAATGTAGAGTTCGAGTTTTATCATTTCTTACGAAGGGGAGTGAGCCTAGTGTAACAACATCTGACGTATTTATTGGAGGTTTCACATTAATCAATCGTTTTTCATTAAAATCAACTACATTAGGCTTGGCTGATATAATATGATTTTTCTTTATTAGTTCCTCTAATGCTGAATCCAGTTCCTTTACAATTATTTCGCTCACCAACTCGTTCAAAATATTTGACTCCGTAGAGCGAGGAGACAATTTCATGGGTTGAGATCCAAATCTGCTGATCGCTGACATGATAATGGTTATCAAGTGATTATGTTCAACTCTTTTAATTCTTCAATTAAGGAAAATATTTCAGGGTCGTGAGAAGTATTTCCTGCTTGTTTTGAAGCAAGCAACAGACGTAGGCGATCGACTAATTCGTTAGGATCATCAAAGTAGACGTATCGTGGTCGTTCATTCACTACTCGAATAAATCCTTTTCCAGTCTTTTTAATTGCGAGTAAGTCCTTTAGTAGATACTTATACTTGTACCCGCTCACATTGTACGGTCTCAATCTTGAATAACCCTGTCGAGCAACATCACTGTGCACGATCAAATCTCTGTAGTTTGCACGATCAATGGCGGTGTATGTATCTGGATCTGGCGCCTTTAGGAAAAGTAAATTGAGTAATCCTTCAGTTATTGGGTGTTTCACTTTATCGTCCAAGTAGATATAGTCACGATCAAGATGTAGCTCCCGGTTCCCTAAACTGAGAGTACCGTTTGCATTAACTTTGGGTCCATATATAGTATCCAAATCCAAGCCCTTCTTGTCTCCCGTTATTAGAGCGAGTAAGAAAGGTCTGGCAAATGAGTGAAATTGACGAAATTGTGTCTCAATTTCCCTCTCCCCTTCCGGGGTTTTACTAGCTTCCTTCAACGCATTTCTAATTAGTGTATCCCTTCTTGGTGTACTTGTAGGTGGGGGCGGTGTTGATGATACATTTTGTTGAATGGCGGGATTAGAAAAGATAATTTGAGATCCATCTTCTTCCGTTTTGATATAATCCCCCTCCGTTTCAGGCAAACTATCTTCTTCTTCTGTGTCCATTTTTTCATTTTCTATAGCATTCTCAATCGGTGGCTGAGGAGATATCTTTTTACGTTTAATGCGCTTACGTTTCACCAAAAAACGTGGGCGGATATTGGTGCTGGCGATGGTTGGTGCAGGTGGATTAATCGTAGTAGGAGGGTGAACAACCTCTTTAAACAGATCTTTCAAAGGATCTAAAGCCATGTTCGTTTCAATTTTCCCCTGTTTCAGCAGTTTATATTTTTCCTTTACCGCTTTTTGCGCTTTTACTAGACGGGCTGTGACATGTTTCACCTCCTCCAATTTCATTTTGACTGATCTACTAAGTTGCTCCGGGGTAATATATATACATCAAATCCCATTCGATAGCGACCATCATTCATGGCTCTGTCCAGGTCTACTAATAAAAAGCTATTTTTCGCCCAACACCGCGAACACATAGTTTTAAATTGTTCAAAATCTAAATCCCCCTGTATATGATCGTCATAAATATGACGTAAATTCAGTATATCCATTTTGAAAAGCGCAATCATAGTAAGGTTGATCCTAATCAAATTTTTAGGCACTAAAACGTAACTATGTGTGCAGAAAAATATGTCGAGTGCAAAATGACGAGACATGGCGAAATATTCTCTCAAAATCTTATAGTCTTCCGTTATAATATCGTCGAATATTACGATAGAATGAGGTTTTATTGCATCTGGTCTCAATAGTTCTACCTGACCATCCTCTGTTGAAGAACCATAAGCGTAATATCCAATGGCAGGTGCAAGGGGCTCCAAAACTCTTCTTAAAAATTGATACTTTTCCTGATTCAACGTTCGTGAAAACAAGTAGACGTTTTCAAACCTCAATCCATTTGGATGTAATAACAAAGAAAGAATGGTGCACGATTTTCCAGAGCCGGATGGCCCGCAAATAAGTCCTCTTATCGGATTTTTCCCAAACAATGAACCATGGGGTAAATAAGATTCATCGATATAACCCATTTCTTGTTTTTCCTTTTCGGCCTCATTGCTAATCTTCAGCCTTACATGTTGCTTCAAGAACCGCATTTTCTCAACTAACTTCATTATATTACAACACACGCATAAATAGGGAAGGTAAAAGAAAGAATGAACCAGTTCAATTATTAATTTCGTAAATATATGTATTACATTTTCAATATAAATACATTAGTTACGTTAATATAAATTACATTCCACGTCGAACAATACCGGATAATGGCAAATAATTAATGATTGTATCTTGGAGCATCAAACAGTAGGCAGTGGTATTGGGCGGTATTTCTTCCTTAACCTCAAAATCTATGCGAATGTCCACTACATTGTTCCCAGTACTTGATTCAACCTGATGACTGCAATCGATCACAACGATTGGGGCAAGGTTTATGAATTCATCGTAAGTTAACATTGGCTCAGACCAATCCTTGGAGTAGTATGATCGTTGAAAATCTGCGTACATTTGATACAGTATTGGCACACGTTTAGAGGAGAAATCAAGATTCATCATGCTGTAAGGAAATATCTGGGAGCCGATATGAAGTCGAAAGTTCGTCAATTGACAATGATTGAAAAGTGTTACATTTTTTTCAACATTTTTCAGTAAATTAGTTTTTAATCCAAAGATGATGTATCTAGGCTTTTCAACATCGGTACTACTTTTCAATGTCCATGAAATCGCCTTGTTCGTTGGTAAGGTTGGGTAGACGGTCAAGTTCCAACTTCGGAATCCCATAATAATAGGCTCATCTTTTTCAAGTATCGATAGTAATTCTAGTTTTTCACTATCGGAAGGCGTCACGTACGGGATATACCATACTATCTTTTTGATGGAAAGTTCAGGTGAGCCGGTTGAGGGAGTGCCAGCTGCCGCTGGCAAGCGTGGAATAATCATGTTAGCATCCGATGCCGATCTGTTGAGTACGAGTTCCATCCGAACATTTACCAAGACTTGTTGATAATCTTCAGCATAACCCATCAATGTGTTTAGTGGTACGCATGCTGAAAATGTTCCACTGTCAGAATCCACACACGGGTTCATTGCTGAAGTGGTAGATGGCATCATCCATCCAGCCTGATGAAGTCCGTTCACAGTCGATTTACTGAAGCTTGCGTACGCCTTCATGTTGGATGTTATGCCGGGGTAGTTAGTTTTATCCACGAGTTCGCCATTCACAAACAGCTTAATCTCATCAAAAGCGTGAGCGATCGCGTTCGGAGCCAAAGTGTACCGATCATATTTTGATAATGAGCCTTCTACATACAAATAACTTTTGGATGGTAGTGTATATTCACCTGGTTGTGAAAACGGAATTATAATCTCATCCGATGGATTGTACCTAGCTGAGGCATATGGCTCATGTGGGCGATATTCCAACTTGGTCAATCTCTCATCAAAATCGAGTTTTCTGTCTACGTCCAACATGTTGATGCTGCGCTGGATTGACGTTATATCCCAAACTTTTCAGAAAGTAATAGTTGGCCGATGTTAGTCGATATCCTCTCCGATTGCAGGTATCAGCTGAACTGATACTATTTTCAGCAGTCAGGTCCTTTTTATGTAGGCGTTGATGATGACGGCGGTGAAAGATCAACATGCTGTAAAGTAATAAATGGTAGAACGTTCCAACCTCTGCTTTTATACTGTCCGTCTTCTGAAATGAAGTCGGATCGATATTATCTCATCTCCAAAGTTGATCAGGTTTCCATCTTGATCGATTATTTTTACGGTAATTTCCTCAAGTTTATCACCAAGCACAGAATGATATGTTACAGATTGCGGGTTTTCTACCATTTTATAACCAGGTGCCACATTTGGAGTGAACTGATAGATGACATGTGTTGGTGTTCCATTACGAATATCACCTTGACAACAAGACGCAGATATACCAATATTTAGTACGTTGAACACATGTACAATACCCTCTGACCAATTCCATTTGTCGCTTGGTAAGTCGTCGTCTGACTTGAATCCCAGTAGTTCTGAAAATGAATCTTCATGATTGAAATCGATGCGTTTGGTGCATTTTATACCGCAACGTTGTGTGTTCAAGTTAACGAGCATTCCAAAATCGATATCTAGTTTTTTCAGTTCACTTTTCAACAGATGACGTAGGTCTGACAACTCGTATGTCCCAGTCGGAACTTTGAATATAACACCAGGATATAGGGCATATTGTTTCCCCGATGGCAATTCCATTCCGTCAACATGTCTCTTCAAGCTTACAGACCATGTTCTTTTCAGCGCCAGATCTGCTGCATAAGAAGCAGTGGATGAAGCATGTAAGACTCTACCCTTATTGAACCCTAAAGGTATCAATACAGAGTCATCACTAGTGTTGAAAAGTGTTCGGGCAGTTTTAATTATTGCATGATGGTCCGTTATCGTGACTTGCATATCCGGGAGCGCGTTTTGAAATAGGGCTGGTATATCGGAGGCGTCGAAAAATTTCCCACTGTTGTCATGTATTGGTATGCCATCATCGATCAGATATAACGAAGAATTCACACCCTCAATCAAGTTAGGTATGGAGAAATATGAGTCAAATGATATCAAACCGGCCTCCCAGTCGGATGAGTCGAGTTGAATTGGTGGAAAAAAGTCCGCATGCAACTCACTTTTTCCTCGTTCAGTGAGTGTTATTGTGAAGGAAGCCATTGATGAAGTGATGTTAACCTCACTTGTGCAATATCTTCTTATAATACTCCGAGATCGTCAAAAGAAATAAGAAACTCAAATGACCGCAAATTACGGTTTGTTTTCTAGCGTTGATTGACTGGAATTGATCGGTGTTATATAGTATAGTTCTGTGACCTCCAAAATACACTTTCCATTCGATCGGAGGTTCTAAATTACCATAACTATCGAAATAGTAAACCCTGTTTCCATCGAGCCAATACGCTGTCCAATGAGTTCCTCCCGAACCATCATCACTCCTAGCCATATTAATGATGGCACATTCAATCTGTTGAGGACCGGTGTGTGGAATATCATTTCTCATTCGCGCTCCAATAAAACCAATAATGTCTGCACTTTTACACATGCGCTCCAAATCTATGTTTGTGAGTGGTCGATTTGGAAGCGCAATCGTTAGTTTTTTGAACTCATTCTAACCTTTAAACCTTTTCCCGTTTGCCTGTAGGGTCTAATATATAGAGCTTCTCCTTTCACGTTCCCACTGCCGTTACCAAATTTATATGGTCTGATGTACAGGCCTTGTCCAGATTTGCGAGCTTCTTCTTCTTCCATTCTCTTGTTATGTCTTATTGTTTCATTTAAATCCTCATGAGATCGTTTAGCGTCAATTACTGTTTTGGCTACTGCGGCTCCTCCCCCCACCAGGCTTCCCACAGCAGTGAGGAAAGGGAGGGCGGCTAACAAAGCTGGTAGGAAACCCCCTTTAACTTTTGGTTTACGTTGTTTGTTAGATACATTTTTCCATCTATCAACATCTACCTTATTCTTCTTCTTATTCGCTGATTTGAGGGCTGATCCCTTGGATGGTTTTTTGCGAGTTTTTAGCTTCATTGCATTCATAACTAACCAAGAAGCGACGCGTTCAGAGAGTGGTAATTGCTTGTTTCTCGCCAAATCCCAAGCACCCCACTCAAGTTGCTTATCGGCGGTGTACCGTTGACTGTCGTCCTGCGTAGTGTGATATGTGCGATCGTGATTATAGCAGAGGTTATCTAACGCGGAAATTCCACGCTGACCAAGATTATGACGCTCCTCAAAGCGAGTTCCTGGACCACAATACTGATATCCCCCTGGAAGGTGTAATTCTACAGGTAGCGCGTCTATCAAACGATTTACGATGCCACGTCCTCTTTGTTTCGCCTTTACTTTCATAATGATCAGTGAATGGGATGTCGACTTCTTTATATACCGCTTTGAACAACATGAGTTGCGACTCCCGTCAAACGCCTTCAAACAACTCTATTTAACATTTTTTAATTAATAAACAGCGTACTCGATCCTTTATTACGAAACCATTTTTCGCCTAATTAATTTTAATCAAAGCCTCGTATGCCTCAATATAGCTTTTTTTTTAAAGTCTCAATATAGAAAGAAAACATGGAAATTGTGGTTTTTCTCATTTTAAAAAAACTCCAATTTCAGTCCTTTTGTCCGAACGATGCATTTATATCAATTTTAGGTGTATTTCTGTTGCATAGTTGCCAAAACCATATTTAAAAAAAATGAAGTGGAATATGAACGGAACTTGTGGAAGTAGGTACCCACTATTTCACTAATTTTCAGTAAATTTGAACTTTAGAGGAAAAACTGCAGGTTCAATGAAATTTTAATTGATGAACTGTTATCATTGTTTCTACAGCAAATATACCTACTATAAGAAACGTGCATTAAATTATTAAAATTCCAATTTTTGAAAAATGAACTTTTTTTCCAATTTCAGTCCTTTTGTCCGAACGACACATTTATATCAATTTTAGGTGTATTTCTGTTGCATAGTTGCCAAAACCATATTTAAAAAAAATGAAGTGGAATATGAACGGAACTTGTGGAAGTAGGTACCCACTATTTCACTAATTTTCAGTAAATTTGAACTTTAGAGGAAAAACTGCAGGTTCAATGAAATTTTAATTGATGAACTGTTATCATTGTTTCTACAGCAAATATACCTACTATAAGAAACGTGCATTAAATTATTAAAATTCCAATTTTTGAAAAATGAACTTTTTTTTCATGGTAACTAAGAAAAGTGGCCCGTACGGCGTACGGCGGACAGACAGAAATATTTTTATTACAGTTTTGGATTCTACATACCTTGAAACGTAAACCATCAAATTTTGAGGGTGGGTAAGAGTTTTTTTTTCTTGTTCGATTCCAATGGCTCATTATTGAAAATAATAAAGCAAAATAATAAACCATTCTTTTTGAACAAACGTTCCCCTGTTTGCCTACCTTCTACCTACTTGACCTATTAATTTTTTTCGTTGAAATTACTTCGAATATGTCAGTGGAAATATTTTTCTCTTTCAACGCTCGCGTCGTCCCGTCTAATAAATAATTATCGAGTAAGGTTGCCCGTTTACCGCGAACTACGGCAACATTTCCGGCGTTCCCACTATCGCATTTTCTCTCTTCTCGAAACTGCGGGAACCGCGACGCTAAAAATTAAAATATTATTTCTCGGACTCGTCGTCGTTACACGTATGATTCACCCACCCCTCCCCTCCCCGCCACCTCGTTAGTTTGGTCCTCTGCTCTGGCTGCAGCGCGCGCCCCGCCCCCCAACCCCCCTCTCCATCTTAGCTCGTCCTAGCCTTTGATTGGTTTAGCCCGTGCCGTGCTGACTCCGGCTCAACCGGCAAATATATACAACACTCGTAAGTTCAAGAACTATTATAGGGGCTATAGGGGAAAAATGGGGTTGTGATGAATTTGAATTTGCGAGTTTCATCACGAGCGGTGTGAGGATATGGTGTGAGGTTATGTGCGAATCACCACCCTTATTCCTGGGATCTTTTTGGAGGTGTCCGTTGGTTATGGGCGTACCACCACCATGCACGGAATCTTTTGTGGGATGCTGCCTAGGAGGTTATGGACGGACCACCACCATCACCAGGATCTTTTTGGATGTGCCCAGGCGGGTTATGAGTGAATCACCACTCTTATTCCTGGGATCTTTTAGGTTGTTTGGCTGGGGGTTATGGGCGAACCACCACCACACACAGCATCTTTTAGGAGAGGAGAGAGAGATGAGGTAAGGAGGAGAGAGAGTAGTCAGCGACTAGAGGAAGCGTAGAATGAGGAAAAAGAGGCAGGCGCCGGGGTTTTATAGACCCTGGTGGCTGTCTCCCTCCATCCCCTAGTTTGTAGGGGATGGTGGGGAACCAGGCTGGGCTTCTACCTCCTGCGTCTTTCGTCCCCACTTCTGCGTGTTTATTTGCGAGATCTAAAGTTGTCGAATACAATGGTTGTGGTTCTGGGAGGAACCACGACAGGGGTTTTTCGTGGTTTTAGTTAACATGACCTTGTGACGTATCGTTTTCCACGTTTTTTAGGATGAGGAGACCGAATATGAAGTAGATTTTGACCAAAAAGTGAAGAATTGGGGTTCTAACGAAAGTTCAGCTCCCAATATCCTTTTTTTGGTCAATAACCTGGGTAATCACATGAAATTACCATAAATTTATGTAATAACACTAGAAATAGTATCAATGGTGAATCAAGACAATTATGACACTACCGATGACCAAAGACAATTTTTTTCTAAAAAATTAATAAAAAAATTGGAGCCCAATAAGTTTTTTTGGGGGCCAACATTGGTGTAAACAATAAAAAATAGCTATTTTTTTCAATTATTTATTGCACATGAAAGAAACAATAAATGAACAGCCAAAATTTTTGTAGGTGTGTCCAGTAGAATAATAAATCCAAGTGACAAGGACTTCGCAGCGTTTTGGTGTAGTGGGTGAGGTTAATCAGACTGTGGTTGAACTTCCACGCAGTATAATTGTTTGCCTCCTCGACGAAGACCCATTTGTCTCTCGCGAGCCAGGCCTATTCCATCTTAACCTCCCCCCACGGCGCTCACCATCAGCTCTGAGGGTCCTTCATCCTTCCAATCAGGGGACAGGAGATTGGGTCGGCCCCTCGGACCGTCGCTAATGTAATCACCTTCTCGCCAATACACCGCAGAAAACAGTGAGGGACTTGGCCACATCACTTCACGGGTCAGCGGTTGAATTAATACTGGGAACGTCAGGTTTATTGCTGGCTCTCTTCAATCCACGTCAAACAGGGGCAATCAGAGCGAGACGGAACGCTTAGAATGTACTTTGCTAACGACGAAGTCTCCAATCGAACAGAGCTACACGAACTGCTTTGGACGAGGGGCTTTACCACCAGGGATCAGGGGCGTTGTGCCCACAAAGCCACTTGGGCCACTTCCCCGGCACCCAAAACACTACAGTGGAACCTGGCTTAGTACTGGGGTACTGAGAATCCTCTGCTAGTGAGGGAAAAAAAACCAGTCATGCAGCATGACTTAATGAGCGAATTTTCAAAGAAATATTCGAATTAATGGCTATGGTTTTGAATAAAGGAAAACTTCGGTCTAAAATTTGGTTTTCTATGTATATTCTCTTCGTATTTATTTTAATTTGTACGTTTTGTCCATCCTGATTCTACCGTTTGGTATGAGTAGATTCCTTGTTCCTTCTGAATGGCCTTTCCTCTTGACTACGATTTCAGGCCTGGTATCTAAAACCAGTTCAAGATTTGCCCTACTAGGTAGGTAGATCCTTCCTTCTTCATTGATATTATTTTTATCATGTTAAGTACCTACCTACCTTTGAATATCAAATATTCGTATGATACTGATAATAAATTGATAAGATACCTACCTAACCTTCTTCCTCCTACTGTTAGTACCTAAATTGAATAATTTGAAATAGATTTTTTCTTTCGTCTTCCTTCTAGTAATACGTGGGCCGGTACTTGTCTATCTATGAAGGTATCATAACAATTATATGTCAAATGGGAAATTCAAGGAGTTGTACTAATCGTTTGCCTCCCCCTTTTTTGCTTCGAACTCTCGTCTTCAATTAATACTTCTCACATTTTTCAATCTGACCACTCTAAGGGGGTGGGGGGGGGGGGGGGGTAAGAGTTTAAAGATTATCCTAGTTTTGGGTAATTTTTGCGCACTTTAAATGCTCTAATTTAAGAACGGATCAAGATATCTAAAATCCGATTCCACCATCGTGTTCAGCGTGCAAAAACCTTTAAAATGAGGGGTCACTTGTTGGAAAATAACATTTTGGGGATTTTTGGGTAATTTTTGCGCACTTTAAATGCGCCAAAACCCTCCTTAGAGTAGGCCAATTTCGCCCATCTTCGAACTTAGCTTTTCGATTGCCAAGATAGATTTTTTGTGCAAATTTGAGCTGTTTATCTCAATTCTATCGAGAGTTATCGTCTGGAGTGACACATATATATATAAATATATATATACATATAAAAAAGTGTTAAATTTCAGGAATCGTTTTAGAATGGTCTGAAACGGATTTCTATGAAGAAAATTTCCAAAAATTTATATTATTTAAATTTCGAAGCCATTGCAATAGCTTCATTTTCTTTGAAAATTCGCTAAATACCGTCCCTTCGTTTTCAGCCCAAAAACCTGGGGTTGTGAGAATAATGTTACTTCTGGTAATGAGAATCAATGCCAACCGACTTGCTTCGATGGAATTCAATACTTGCAGAAAATGATCACGAAGACCGAAAGTTCGAAGCAGAAAAAGTTCACATGGAGACGCAATTCTGGACGGCAAACCGGCACGGCAACGCGTCTGCCGGAATTTTTACCGCAGAGGCGTTCACATGGCAGCGGAATCATAACAAAATGCACACTCAAAAACGCTGCAAATCCCTGCACAACGGTTTATTATTTTGTACCGAATACCCTTCTGTTACAGATCACAGGTCTCTTTATAGATAAGCCGTCTATATATAACATATTATGTACTATTCTATACATATTATGTGAATCGCAGACCCTCCGTAGGTTAGTATCTAACCCTTTACTCGTTACTAGGTACCTATATAAATCACGAGTTAAATGTTGCTAAAATAATACAGCCGATGACAAACAGTAACTAAAAGGGCAAAAAGAAACAGAAATAATGAAGTTCTAAAGGAAAATTGTTGATGTGGAGTGAAATAGATGCTCCTCCTGCGTAGATCACTGTTTTCTGTGGTCAATACCTATAATGAACCGTTGTGTAATAACTTGCCCATCAATAATACTTCAACGGTTGTTCAAGTAGCAAAAATACCGATCAACAAAATCCAGCACCTTCTTGGTAGATGAACCGTTGTGTAATAATTGCCGTTAATAATTTACCGTTGTGTAATAATTTACCGTTGTGTAATAATTTGCCGTTGTGTAATAATTTACCTATCAATAATACTTCAACGTTTTTCAAGTTTCAGAAGTACCTACCAACAAAATCCAATAGTCCATCACTTATCAAATGAAATAATATCGCAGAACAACCAACTCGACTTCATACAATCCTTGATTATAATCAGGTGCTCCCTAGCGATGATATCTGGGCCGGATTTATACCGTTTGATTCACGATCGTGTTGACGAAGCTTTTTGGTGCACACGAACGGCTGGACGTACAATGCTCCGGGTGGTCCCAAAAAATTGTTTAGCTCAAGAAAAATTTAATAACGTAAAAAAACCACACCCTTCTATCGAAAGTTTTCGAGATACGGCGTTCTGAAAATGTCTACCACTATTTTGAACCCCTTCGAGATGACTGACAGTAACGTCGAGCTTCGAGGACCAACTAGACCCCGAACGGAACCTATAACCCGAATTTCATCAATTTTGTTTCATGGTAACTAAGAAAAGTGGCCAGTACGGCGTACAGCGGACAGACAGAAATATTTTCATTGCATTTTCGAATTCTACATACCTTGAAAAAAGTTTGGGATTAGAATTTTTTTTATTTTTTATTTTTTCATGCTCGATTCCAATGGTTCATTATTGAAAATAATTACTTAACCAAAAGCAAACAATTGCTCGAACTCGAAACCGCAAAATTAACCACAGATGTCGAATTTCAATATGGCTGATCAACCAAACAGGAGAGGTGTGCGGAGTAACCTCTGCGCAGATGGGGTAACGGATCCAACAGAGGAAAATATCTGGAGATTTTGGTATAGTATCCAAGACAATGCGTTGCAATAACCCATTTGTTGACCAATAGCATTGCAGAACGCGTAGCCGTGCCGGACTGCCGTCCGGAATTGCGTCTGCATGTGAACCTAGCTTGAGATGACAGACTTTAGCTTTTCAAAATGAATTTTTCATACATAAATACATATATATACTCATGCGTGCGACTGACTGGTGGCTAATTCCCGTAGTAAATAAATTTGTTTGTAATGCACTCTTTAATTTTTTTTAATTTCGCACCAACTACCTGGGATAGTGAGAACTGTTGTTTGGTCACCCGGGCTACTGAGAAAACTTGGGTACTGAGAAACCTGGGGTACTCAGGAAAAAAACAGGTTCCCTTGCGATTCTCACTAGGCCAGGTATCCATTGTAGGAGTTTAAAAATTGAAAACAAAAATAAAAAATCCATCCATGTGTTCAGTTGGCATTTTAATTTCCTTCCATACGCTGTACCTAGCATTTTTCACAAAGCTCAAGAGCGACTCGACAGATTTCTCTGGCTACGGATATTCAATATTCCAGTAGAGCATCCATGGTGGTCCCTTAGTGTTAGCTCTATAGACCAAGTTATCGGAATAAAGCGACAGTAATCGATTTCCTGCAATCGAAATCGAAACCTGAGCTCCTGAAACTGGAAGGTAGGTCCTGGGACCTATTGTTCCCATGGCAACTGAGAAAAGTGGCCCGTCCGCGCATGCTCAGTTGAGTCAAAATGTAGTTCGCCCCGCCCACTTCGGGCCCTGTCCTTAGCATCTGATTTCAACCCGAAAATCGTTCCTTTTCACAATCGATTCGATCCGTTCAATTCAACTGGTCATCTCGATACGCGATGCTTGTCTCATGAATCACGTTCGGTTTCTCTGTCAAGTCTGATGTCAATTTTTCATTTTTTGCGTCAAATTTTGTGCATTTGCGTTGGGTCTGGTTCCGATTTATCTGCGGTACCTACGTACGTTTTGTCCTGTTTGTGGTGTTGTGGATTGATGGGATTCGTAACCCACAGGTAAGTAGGTTCCCACCTACCTTGCTTCTAGTCAACAGCTTCTTCACTCGAGTAGTTACAGGCCGACGGGTCATTGTTTAGTAGCATTTTAGTTTACTATATTTTTGTATGACATGAATTCTGTGGCTAATTTACAGCCGAAATTTTTGAGGTTTTCTTACGACGATAAAATGATGATTAACAGAGATAAGCCTTTGCTGAATATCAACTCCATCTGTAGATAAAGGGAAGGGTGTTGTTGCCTTGAGGTATTTTGTAGACAAATCCGTTGGTTTTGTGTTATGGTTTGATGCCCCACCGTTTTGGTTGGTTTTGTGTTATGGTTTGGTGCCCCACCGTTTTGGTTGGTTTTGTGTTATGATTTGGTGCCCCACCGTTTTGGTCGGTTTGGTGTTATGGTTTGGTGCCCCACCGTTTTGGTTGGTTTCGTGTTATGGTTTGGTACCCCAACGTTTTGGTTGGTTTTGTGTTATGGTTTGAAGCCCCATCACTTTCGTTGGTTTTGTGTTACGGTTTTGTGTTATGGTTTGGTGCCCCACCGTTTTGGTTTGTTTGGTGTTATGGTTTGGTGCCCCACCGTTTTGGTTGGTTTGGTGTTATGGTTTGGTGCCCCACCGTTTTGGTCGGTTTGGTGTTATGGTTTGGTGCCCCACCGTTTTGGTCGGTTTGGTGTTATGGTTTGGTACCCCACCGTTTTGGTTGGTTTTGTGTTATGGTTTGAAGCCCCATCACTTTCGTTGGTTTTGTGTTACGGTTTTGTGTTATGGTTTGGTGCCCCACCGTTTTGGTCGGTTTGGTGTTATGGTTTGGTACCCCAACGTTTTGGTTGGTTTTGTGTTATGGTTTGAAGCCCCATCACTTTCGTTGGTTTTGTGTTACGGTTTTGTGTTATGGTTTGGTGCCCCACCGTTTTGGTCGGTTTGGTGTTATGGTTTGGTACCCCAACGTTTTGGTTGGTTTTGTGTTATGGTTTGAAGCCCCATCACTTTCGTTGGTTTTGTGTTACGGTTTTGTGTTATGGTTTGGTGCCCCACCGTTTTGGTCGGTTTGGTGTTATGGTTTGGTACCCCAACGTTTTGGTTGGTTTTGTGTTATGGTTTGAAGCCCCATCACTTTCGTTGGTTTTGTGTTACGGTTTTGTGTTATGGTTTGGTGCCCCACCGTTTTGGTCGGTTTGGTGTTATGGTTTGGTACCCCAACGTTTTGGTTGGTTTTGTGTTATGGTTTGAAGCCCCATCACTTTCGTTGGTTTTGTGTTACGGTTTTGTGTTATGGTTTGGTGCCCCACCGTTTTGGTCGGTTTGGTGTTATGGTTTGGTACCACAACGTTTTGGTTGGTTTTGTGTTATGGTTTGAAGCCCCATCACTTTCGTTGGTTTTGTGTTACGGTTTTGTGTTATGGTTTGGTGCCCCACCGTTTTGGTTGGTTTGGTGTTATGGTTTGGTACCCCAACGTTTTGGTTGGTTTTGTGTTATGGTTTGAAGCCCCATCACTTTCGTTGGTTTTGTGTTACGGTTTTGTGTTATGGTTTGGTGCCCCACCGTTTTAGTCGGTTTGGTGTTATGGTTTGGTGCCCCACCGTTTTGGTTGGTTTCGTGTTATGGTTTGGTACCCCAACGTTTTGGTTGGTTTTGTGTTATGGTTTGAAGCCCCATCACTTTCGTTGGTTTTGTGTTACGGTTTTGTGTTATGGTTTGGTGCCCCACCGTTTTGGTTTGTTTGGTGTTATGGTTTGGTGCCCCACCGTTTTGGTTGGTTTGGTGTTATGGTTTGGTACCCCAACGTTTTGGTTGGTTTTGTGTTATGGTTTGAAGCCCCATCACTTTCGTTGGTTTTGTGTTACGGTTTTGTGTTATGGTTTGGTGCCCCACCGTTTTGGTTGGTTTTGTGTTATGATTTGGTGCCCCACCGTTTTGGTCGGTTTGGTGTTATGGTTTGGTGCCCCACCGTTTTGGTTGGTTTCGTGTTATGGTTTGGTACCCCAACGTTTTGGTTGGTTTTGTGTTATGGTTTGAAGCCCCATCACTTTCGTTGGTTTTGTGTTACGGTTTTGTGTTATGGTTTGGTGCCCCACCGTTTTGGTTGGTTTTGTGTTATTGTTTGGTGCCCCACCGTTTTGGTTGGTTTTGTGTTATGATTTGGTGCCCCACCGTTTTGGTCGGTTTGGTGTTATGGTTTGGTGCCCCACCGTTTTGGTTGGTTTCGTGTTATGGTTTGGTACCCCAACGTTTTGGTTGGTTTTGTGTTATGGTTTGAAGCCCCATCACTTTTGTTGGTTTTGTGTTACGGTTTTGTGTTATGGTTTGGTGCCCCACCGTTTTGGTTTGTTTTGTGTTATGGTTTGGTGCCCCACCGCTTTGGTTGGTTTTGTGCTATGGTTTGGTGCACCACCGCTTTGGCTGGTTTTGTGTTATGGTTTGTTGCACCACCGTTTTGGTTGGTTTTGTGTTATGGTTTGGTGCCCCACCGTTTTGGTTTGTTTTGTGTTATGGTTTGGTGCCCCACCGTTTTGGTTGGTTTTGTGTTATGGTATGGTGCCCCACCGTTTTCACAGCCCACGCACCGCTACTGACAAGGATGCCATTTGGTGGCTGAAAAACATCCTCCTTCGAACCGATGTCACGATTTTCCAAGCTCAGGTCTTCCCAAACCACTGATGGCTACTGATTGAACTAACTGTACTTCAACGTCGAAAATGCACCATTCCGAGTCCCCCATTCAATAAAAGCCGTTTCCAAAACCACCTTCCTCTTGATCCATAATTCGATTTCCAAGTCAAACTGGACACTTTCCAAACTAATTCGGAAATTTTCAAAACCAATTTCAACATTTTCCAAATCAAACTGGACATTCTCCAAACCATGGCAGGCTTTTGCGAAATTATATGAATTCCCTAATTTTCCCCTAAATACTCGTAATAGATAGCTTTCTCTACATTTTCTGTACTTTCGGTGAATAATGAAGGTATTTATCTACCTTAAATCTGTTCACTTATTCTCGCAATGCAGTTATTCTTATACTGGTTAAACAAAAAATGTAATTGAACAAAATACAAAATTGAATAGCGTCCACTTTGGTTTGGAATATGTCCAATTTTGTTTAGAAAATGTCTAGATGGCTAGACTAGATTCCCTCCATGTACTGAACCCTCGATGTGCTTATAATGTTTCATTCAAATCGATAATTATCCCTTTCAGTCAATAATCACAGTTCTATTACATTTGACACAAATCGACTTCAAAATTCGTGAGAATGGAAAATTCTTGCAATTCTTGAGTAGAAAATCGAGTTCATTTCAATACAGGCGCAGCGGAAATGCAACTAACGGTAGGATCTGAACACGACTATCGTATTTCACCTAATGAAAAATAACTGCCTGGAGATAGCTGTTACAACTGTTAATTAATAATTTTCGGGGGTATGAAATGAATTATTGAAGGTACACGTATAATATTTTCGCGACAATGTTCCTAAAGGCGTTGCTATTTAAAGGTGGCCAAATTGTTTTTGTCATAACTGTTAATTAATAATTTTCGAGAGTATGGAATTAACTATTGAAGGTATACGTAGGTATAATATTTTCTCGACAATAACGTTCCTAAAGGCGACGATGAAGGTTGACATTGTCTCTGTACTTGACTGGCTTCGTCCCGGCTTTTGTCTGCTCATATAGAACCCTGGTAGGTAGGTACTACTTCACTAGAACAGCTCCTATTGACGTGGGTAGAGCCTGGCAGACAACCTGACGTACGCAGTATGTTCACCCGTTATGGCGTGAAGAGGAATCCACAAAGCCCTATTCCCCACTCACCAGGATAGTTTCATAACGGCTTGTCCAGTTCGGTATGTTTATGGGACTTTGAGAATCAAGTAATGAATTGGAATTAGGTCCGCAGAACAAAATCTGTCTCTTCAAATCTGGAAAGCTGGCAAAAAGCGTCACATACGGCTATCATTACTGGTTTATTATTTCAATAATAAACCTTTGGAATCGACCATGAAAACAACATTTTTACCCCCCTCCACCACAAAATTTCATAGTTCACGTTTCAAGGGACGTAGAATACAAATATCGAATTTAAAAAAATTCCGTCCGTCCGCGGCTTTTTCCTTAGTTCCCATGAACCAAAATTCACGAAATTTGTTATATGGGTCCCCGTTTGGGCTAGTTGGTCCTCGATCTCCGCGTTACTGTCACTCAACTCTAAGGGGCGAAAAATAGGGGTTGAAATATCTGAAGTATCCCCTATCTCGGAAAATTGTGATTTTGAGGTGCGGGTTTTCTCGCATCTTTAAATAAGTTCGATTTTTTCTGACTTTTTGAGACCATCCGGAGCATTCTAGTATGTTAAAATAATAAAATCTGCATAAAATCTGCTATAAAATCTGTCTTAAAGAGCAGGGTGAATGCAGGCATCAAGCTGAGTTGAGAGCGCACATCACTGGTCTCCCTCTAGCTGGGTGATGTAGCGCAGTGGTCTAACTGACGAACTGATACGCTGAAGTTCCCGAGATCGAAACCCTAGTGGGACTGAATATTTTTCTCCACATCAACAATTTACCTTCAGAACTTCATTCTTTGTATTTCTTTTTGCCATTTTAGCTACTGTTTGCCATCGACAGAATTATTTTAGCAACCTTTAACACGTGATTTAGGTATTAAGCTACGGAGGGTCTGCGATCTACATAATATGTACAGAATAGTACATATATTTTACAGAAGGGCTGTGATCTGTAACAGAAGGGTATTCTGGGCAAAATAATGAACCACTGTACAGGAATTTGCAGCGTTTTGATTCTGTATGCATAACCCAATTACCAAGATTTAGAACATTTGCAACATTGGTGGAGGATTATAGGCTCCACGTAATTTATTATGATTGTGTGTCACAAGCAGAACCTGTACTTACATCACAGCGATATATCAAGAACTGGAGATTCACCTACAACGTAGAATGGCCCATTACCTCTTCACTGCTTCCTAACCATCAACGTCCCTTTCGCAGTTTTCTCTCACCCGGTGATATTTCCTCATCAATACCATCGCGCCACGTCCACCCATCCGACATCAATCTCATTGGGAGGTTATTGGAACGAGTCGACGGTAACAAAGGTCGGTCAGACAAGATTTGTCCCTAACGACTTTGGCACTATCGAAACACGCAATAAATTAGTCAGCCGTTCCTCGGCTATTAATAAAGTGCGAAAGGTTTTTTGAGACACCGACACGATTGATTGAGCAATTAGTGTTTCAAAATTTTTCCGAAAATGCTGTAAAGCGCACGGTTCCGATTGTTAACCTCTGAAAGATAAAACAAATAAGATTAACAAATCATTGGGGCAGACGCGATCAAGTAGAGGTAAAACAATCAAGGGAGAAACTGAAACTCAACAATGTTTGTAAGTAACGGTGAATATTCTATCCGAAGAAAATATCGTTGCAACAAAGAAAAACTGAGTTACTGAAAAAAATAGTCTGCCCATGAACCAAAATTCATGAAATTTGGTATATGGGTCCCCGTTTCTGCTGTAGCTGGTCCTCGAAGCTCGGCGTTACTGTCACTCAACTCTAAGGGGCGAAAAATAGGGGTTGAAATATCCGGAGTGTCCCTATCTTGGAAATTTCACTTTGAGGTGTGGGCTTTTCGCATTTTTAAATAGCTCGATTTTTTTCTGAATTTTTGAGACCATCCGGAACATCCTACGATGTTGCCATAAAATCTGCTACACAATTTGTCGTAAAGAGCAGGGTGAATGCAGGCATCAAGCTGTGTTGAGAGCGCACATCTCTGGTCTCTTGGCTAGCTGGGCGATAAAACGCAGTGGTCAAACTGACGAACTGATACGCTGAAGTTCCCGAGATCGAAACCCTACCGGGACTGAATATTTTTTCACTCCACATCAACAATTTCCCTTCGGAACTTCATTCTTTGCGTTTCTTTTTGCCATTTTAGCAACTGTTTGCAATCAACAGTATTATTTTATCAAGATTTAACACGTGATTTAGGTAGGTGCCTAGTAACGAGTAGGGTTCGGTACTAAGGTACGGAGGCTCTGCGATCTATATAATACGTATAGAACAGTACATATTATATTATATAGACGGGTTATCTATACAAAGAGCTGTGATCTGTAACAGAAGGGTATTCTGTACAAAATATTAAACCGCTATGTAGGGGTTTGCAGCGTTTTTTTATCTGCAATATAATAATAAACCAAAACAAAATCGGTGGACCATCCTATCGGGTTCAAAATTTACCCAAGAAAGCTATCAATCCAAGGCCTGGGACTTCATACCTACTCTGAGAGACAATATCAAAACTTGGTGGAAATCACCATTTATCAAGAAATTCTGGATGTACAAGGAGGACCTTCTATTCCGGGTCAATACGACCCCGTTTCGCACTTTTGGAAAGTTTGGCACGGAGTCAAATTGTCCCGTGTCCCACTGAAGCGATGGGTCTGGAATTTGCTGCCGCACTGAACGGGATAAATATTTGTTTATGACGGGCAAGACCTTTGGACTGTTGTTATACCAATGGTGGACTGTTACTCATCTAAACTGGGGATTTCGGACGTGCTAGTACTGCCAGTATTTTCATTGTTTTGGTTTATTATTCTGTGAATAATACACCTGTGTATTCGCTCATCAAAAACGTTTTATAACACCCCCTCAAAATTTTTCCTTTTACTTTTCAAGGTGCGTAAATTCAGAAAATGCAATGTCCGTCCGCCGTCCGCCTTACCATGGACACCGGTTTCATTTTCGGTCTAAAAAACTCGTTTTTTCACACACATGCTCAATTTGGGCCCTAGTTGTGTCCCGAAACTTTGCAGCCCAATCGTAATGTCGTGAGTCCCTCCCGGGAACACTCCACTAGCAACCTTAAAGCTCTCACCAATATTCGTATGTAAAACTTACCTTCCGCTAATAAACATCTGAGTGGGGAGACAGGCAACAGAATCCAGGGGACACAACCTGGGCCCCCCCCAAAACTCCCAACAGGGGAGTTGGAGGGAGAGGCCTCCAGTTCCTATATAACCCTGGATCCTGGAGCTTTAGCTTCATTCGACACTTCCTCTAACCAGCTCTCTCTTCTCTCTCTACCTTCCTCCTCCCAGATGCCTGGTGGTATCCGCCGCTCTGGGAATTCACCTCCTACCTTTTCCCCTTGTCTACATCGGTGGATATCCGCCGCCTAGACAAGCACCTTCCTTCACCTACATCGGTGGATTACCGCCGCCTAGGTGAATTTCCTTCCTCTCGCCTACATCGGTGGATTACCGCCGCCTAGACGAGATTCCTTCCACTCACCTACATCGGTGGATTACCGCCGCCTAGGTGAACTTCCTTCCTCTCACCTACATCGGTGGATTACCGCCGCCTAGGTGAAATTCCCTCGCTCTCCTCTATTCACTCCTTCACGCCACCGTGATGATAAATTCAAATTCATCACAGTGGTGAACCCGACGTTCATCCAACCTTCTATCCTCTTACCACCTCATGTGTCGCCCCAGTCTAGTTCGGTGTCCCGAATTTTAAATTCACATTTAAAATAGTCAGTATAAATTCGCAATTTTTTGGCCCACCCGCAACCGCTCACACAGCTCTCAACTCTCCGCCGCAAACACATCCGCTGCCGCAAATTGCGAATTTTCAAATTCAAACACTCAAATTGAATTTTGTTTACAGACGCCTCAACCATGGACCCGAACTCGCCGTCACCGCCGCTCCTCCGGCCGTCCCTGCTGCAGCCGCCGACCGCTGCGACTTCTGACGCAACCGACAACCCCTTCACCAGCCTCTCACCACCCGGCTCTACCGCATCCGCCGCCGCCGCTGCCGCCGCATCTGCCGACGCCGCAAAACACGCCACCTCTCCATCAACTGACACCCCACCCCGAGTCAGCCCCTCCAAGCCCGCCTCCAGGGCAGCCAACCTTCCGGCCGCCACTAGCGCCGCCGCTACCGTTTCCCCACCCCGGAACGGCCCCTCCAAGCCCGCCTCCAGGGCAGCCACCCTTCCGGCCGCCACTAGCGCCGCCGCTACCGTTCCCCCACCCCGGAACGGCCCCTCCAAGCCCGCCTCCAGGGCAGCCACCCTTCCGGCCGCCACTAACGCCGCCGCTACCGTTCCCCCTCCACGGAACGGCCCCTCCAACCCCGCCCCCAAGGCAACCACCCCTCCGGCCGCCACTCGCGCCGCCACTACCGTTCCCCCTCCCCGGAACGGCAAAAAATCACCCCGTGTCTCCTTCGCGGAGGACCAGCCACCACCATCGCACCCGCCCATCACCTCGGACGAAACAAGCCCCTCCCATCCGACAGAACCCAACACCTCAGCCATTTTACCGCACTCCGCCCCAGCTCACCAACGCCTGTTCCTCAAATGTTCAAAAACACACGTCCCGTTCCTCGTCGACACAGGGGCGGCGCTCTCCATCTTCCCAAATAATATTCTCCGGCGACAGGCGCGTTGTTACCGGCAACTCCTCTACGCCGCCAACGGTACCACCATCCCCTCGTACGGGACGTACCGCTCATCAATCCATATGAGCGGGCTCGCGTACGAGTGGGAATTTACCGTGGCGGACGTAGAGAAAGCTATCCTGGGGGCCGACTTCCTCGCATATTTCGGCCTCCAGGTGGACGTCCGTAACGCGCGCCTGCTCGACCCCTCCACCCAGAAACCCATCCCCGGGTTTATTCATGCTGTAGATCGCCCCCCATCCCAATTTGAACAACTCCTCCTACAGTACAAACCCCAGCGCCGCCCCTCGGCACACATCTCACAGACCCAGCACTATATCGAAACCTCTGGCCCCCCAATATCCGCAAAAGCACGCCGCCTCCACCCCCTCCAGCTATCACAGGCCCGCAAACACTTCGATAACCTCATCAAAGACGGCATTATCCGCCCCTCCAAATCCCCGTGGGCTTCTCCACTACATATTGTACAGAAGCCTAACGGGGATATCCGCCCCTGCGGCGACTACCGCCGCCTCAATGCACGAACAACCCCAGATCTCTACAACGTCCCGCATCTCCGTGACTTCTCTTCCCACCTCCACAACACAACCATCTTTTCAACACTCGACATCTCTAGAGCCTTCCATCACATTCACATCTACCCTCCTGACGTACCTAAAACAGCCATCATCACCCCTTTCGGCCTGTTCGAATATATTAAGATGGGTTTCGGCCTCCGTAACGCTGCCCAGACATGGCAGCGTTACATGGACAACATTCTACGGGGCCTACCCTTCGTATTCTGTTTTTTGGACGACGTACTGATCGCTTCCCGGGACCTGAAGGAACACCTAGCACACCTGAAACAGGTACTCGACATCTTCGCCGCCGAGGGCCTCACCATCAACTCTCCGAAATGTGTTCTCGCCCAACCCTCCGTCCGCTGCCTCGGCCACCAGGTTTCGTCCGAAGGGATAAAACCCCTACCTGACAAAGTGCACACCCTCACCGACTTCCCACAACCCCGCACTGTCTCAGAACTCCGCCGTTTTCTGGGTATGTTGAACTTTTATCGTAGACACATCAAACACGCAGCACAACATCAACAACCACTCATACACGCTATCCCACAACCGGCCAAGAAAAACGATAAACGCCCCATTTCCTGGACCCCCACCCTCACAACCGCCTTTCAACAATGCAAACAGGACCTAGTAGACGCCGCTCTATTGGCCCATCCCGATCCCCATGCCCCCCTCTCCATCACCACGGATGCGTCCGACTGGGCCATCGGGGCAGTCCTCCACCAACACACCGGCGCCACCCCCCAACCACTCGGCTTTTTCTCTAAAACTCTGTCCCCAACACAAAAAAATTACTCCACCTTTGACAGAGAACTCCTCGCCATCCACGAAGCCATCAAACACTTCCGTGACTTCGTGGAGGGCAGGCAGTTCTCTGTCGTCACCGACCATAAGCCCCTCACCCACGCCCTCCTCCAAAACCGTAAATCAGCCTCCCCCCGTCGCCTCCGGCAACTCGAATTTATCGGACAGTTCACGTCCGATATTCGTTATTTGCCGGGGGCCGACAACTGCGTCGCCGACGCCCTCTCCCGCCCCACCCCTGCGCCGGTGGCGGAGTTACTGCCCTTCCCTTCCCCGCAAACCCTCAAACACCACCAAAATCCTACTTCCGATCCCGCACTTTCCAACCTCATCTCCGCCTCAAAACTGGAACAGCTGCCTCCCCTCGATCTCTGGTGCGACGTATCGGCCGATTCACCGCGCCCGTACGTCCCACCGGAGCTGAGGAGGCAGTTGTTCCTCCATTACCACTCCCTCCATCATCCCGGCATTCGGGCGAGCCGGGACCTCATCAAGACACGGTACTTCTGGCCCCATATGAACACGGATATCCGTACCTGGGTTCTAGGGTGCCAGAAGTGCCAGCAATTCAAGGTCTCGGCTCACCCCCATGTACCTCCTCAACCCATCCCCGATTCCCTCCCGTGGGAACATGTCCACTTGGATCTGGTCGGCCCTCTTCCCCCCTCCGAGGGGAAGAGGTACTGCCTCACCATGATCGACCGTGCGACCAATTGGGTAGAGTGTATCCCACTCGCCCACATTACCGCGGACGCCGTCGCCGCGGCCTTCCTCAATCAATGGATCAGCCGCTACGGCTGTCCGCGGACACTCACGGTCGATCAGGGGAGGCAGTTTGAATCAGCCCACTTTGCCGACCTGCTCCGTTCCCTCGGGATTCAGAAAATCCGCACCACTCCTTATCACCCTCAATCCAACGGGAAAATAGAGCGGTGGCACTCGGTCCTCAAGCAAGCCATCTCCACATCAGCCACATCCCCCTCATGGACCAAAACCCTCCCCTACGTTTTGCTTAGCCTCCCCACTTCCGCCCGTCCTTCAGACAACACAAGTCCCGCACAACACGCTTTCCGAGACCCCATTCGTTTGCCAGCCGACATCTTCACCCCACACCCCACCCCGTCAATTAACAGGGAACCACTCCACACAACGACACCACCTATCCCACACGTTTTTACACAGCCACTCACATGTACTTGAAGGAGCCCGGCATCCACAAAACATTTCAACCTCTCTACGCCGGGCCCTTCCACGTCATCCGCTCCACAAACACCACGGCTACCCTGTTAATTGACGGGAAGCCCCACACTGTACCCCTCGCCCGATGTAAACCAGCCCCCGTCCTCCCAGACACTTCACCCCACACCACTCACCCGACCACCCCTACACCACAAACACCACACATCGCCTCCATTTCGCCCACCGGACCCCAACGTCGCCGCCCACCTCCGCGACGTCCCGGGTGCCGGCTCCCACCGGCTCTTCCCCTTCACCGCCGCCCCGGCAGTGAAGGGGCCCCTCTATCAGCCTTCACTAACGTGAAGACTGTTAGAGGGAGTCGCCTCCCTCACCCCATCACCCCCCCATCATTACACACTCACCACATTACACTGCACACTATCCACACCCAGGGAACGGCGGATTTCACAACCCCGCTCCAATCTGTCTCCCCTACAACTGTAAATACAAATTATAAATACCAATGTAAATATGTAAATACCAATGTAAATACCATGTAAATACCATTGTAACTAGCTTGTAAACTTTTGTACATATTACGCTACTCATCATCATCATTCTCCTCATCTCCATTGTACATATTCCTCCACTACTTGTCCCTTCATCAATTTTGTCATACTACCTTCATCAATTTTGTCATACTACCTTCATCAATTTTGTCATACTACCTACTACTAATTTTGTCCTACCTACTACTTACTTACTACTCCTTACTATGTACTCTATGCCACGCTATCTTTATATAAACCCTAGAATTAAGTCACCACCGGTCACACTTCTGCCTTCAGCACTTCATTTGTTTGCTTCAGCCTTCAGCTCCTGTCAACTTGCGCCTTCAGCTCCCCTCTTGTTTCCGCAGCCCTCAGCCCCTGTCACCTTGAGCCTTCAGCTACCTCAAACATTGGTTCGAACTGGGGGGACCTCTGTCGTGAGTCCCTCCCGGGAACACTCCACTAGCAACCTTAAAGCTCTCACCAATATTCGTATGTAAAACTTACCTTCCGCTAATAAACATCTGAGTGGGGAGACAGGCAACAGAATCCAGGGGACACAACCTGGGCCCCCCCCAAAACTCCCAACAGGGGAGTTGGAGGGAGAGGCCTCCAGTTCCTATATAACCCTGGATCCTGGAGCTTTAGCTTCATTCGACACTTCCTCTAACCAGCTCTCTCTTCTCTCTCTACCTTCCTCCTCCCAGATGCCTGGTGGTATCCGCCGCTCTGGGAATTCACCTCCTACCTTTTCCCCTTGTCTACATCGGTGGATATCCGCCGCCTAGACAAGCACCTTCCTTCACCTACATCGGTGGATTACCGCCGCCTAGGTGAATTTCCTTCCTCTCGCCTACATCGGTGGATTACCGCCGCCTAGACGAGATTCCTTCCACTCACCTACATCGGTGGATTACCGCCGCCTAGGTGAACTTCCTTCCTCTCACCTACATCGGTGGATTACCGCCGCCTAGGTGAAATTCCCTCGCTCTCCTCTATTCACTCCTTCACGCCACCGTGATGATAAATTCAAATTCATCACACGTAATATACACAGGGGTGTTATGAGTGAACAATTGGCGTAAAAATAGGTAATTTTTATGTTTTAGTAACATGAGCTTTTGCGGTATCGTTTTCCATGTTTTTGGGGACGAGAAGACCGAAAATGAAGTCGATTTTGACCAAGGAGTGGAAAATTGAGGTTCTACCAGATGATCAGCTCTCAAAGTTGATTTTTTTAAGAGTCAAAAACCTGGGAAACCGCCTGAAATCACCATCAATTTGTAGAATAACACTAGAAAAAGAGTCAACATGTGGATCAAGACGATTAAATGGCACTACCAATGATCAAAGATAATTTTGAAAATAAAGAGCGTACCTATTTGTGATTTGGGGGCCAAAATTAGTGGAAACCATCAGAAATAGCTATTTAAATTATTTCACATGAAAGAAACAATAAATGAACAGCCAACATTTCTTTAGGTACGTCCAATAGAATAATAAACCCATGTGACAAGGACTTTGCAGCGTTTTTGTGTATTAGTAACATGAGCTTTTGAGGTATCGTTTTCCATGTTTTTGGGACGAGAAGACCGAATATGAAGTCGATTATGACCAGAGTGGAAAATTGATGTTCTAACGAAGCTTCAGCCTTAAATTTACGTTAAATTATGGTCTAAAATCGTCGTTCTTCCGCACACAGTTCGTGTCCCCATTTGAGAACACATCTGGGAGCACATTTGGGTTCTAGCTGTGCTCTGAAACACGACAGCCCGATCGGCATACACCCAGGAGTGATATGGGTGATAAATGAGTGTAAAAATAGGGATTTTTGAGGTTTTAGTGAACATGAGCTTGTGAGGTATCGTTTTCCATGTTTTTTAGGGCGAGGAGACCGAATATGAAGTTGATTTCGACCGAAGAGTGAAGAATTGAGGGCATAACGAAGGTTAAGCTCCTGAAATTCATTTTTTTATGAGCCAAAAACATAGGAAATTGTCTGAAATCACCACACATTTGTATAATAACACTAGATGTAGTATTACAGGTGACCCAAGACAATCAAATGGTACAATCAATGATCAAAGATAATTTGTCAAAATGGGAGCCTAATTCGTGTCCAAAATTGGTGTAAACCATCAAAAATAGCCATTTCAATAATTTATTACACATGAAAGAAACATTAAATGAACAGCCAAAATTTCTGTAGGTATGTCCAGTAGAATAACAAACCCATGTGACAAGGACTTTGCAGCGTTTTTGTGCTTTAGTAGCATGAGGTTTTGAGGTGTCGTTTTCCATGTTTTTGGGGACGAGAAGGCCGAATATGAAGTCGATTTTGACTAAGGAGTGGAAAATTGAGGTTAGAAGGAAGTTTAAGCCTTAAATTTACGTTAAATTGTGGTCTAAAATCGTCCTTCCGCGATCCCGTCTTCCCGTCTTCCGCGCAAAGTTTGGGAGCCCATTTGGACACATTTGAGTCCTAGTTGTGCTCCAAAGCTTGGCAGCCCGATAGGAATACACCCGGGGGTGTTGTGGGGGAAAAAACTGGTGTAAAAAAACGCTGCAAAGTCCTTGTCACATGGGTTTATTATTCTATTGGAGTTCTAGAGATTCTTGTTGGCAGTTAAATTTATTGTTTCTTTCATGTGGAATGATTGAATTGGCTATTCCTGATGATTTCCACCAATTTTGGCCCCCAAAACATGAAATAGGTGCCTACACTTTTTTTCCCCCCCAGATCATATTTGATCATTGGTAGTGCGATTTAATGGTCTTGATTCACCTGTTTACACATTTTCTAATGTTATTATACACATTGATGGTGATTTCAGACAGTTTTCCAGGTTTTTGACTAAAAAAAAATTTTGGGAGCTGAGCCAATGGTAAAACCTCAATTTCCGCGTCTTTGGTCAAAATCGACTTCATATTCGGTCTTCTCGTCCCCAAAAACATGAAAAACGATACCTCAAAAGCTCATTTTACTAACATGTTGCTAAAACGCAAAAAGTACCTATTTTTACTCACATTTTCACTCATAACACCCCTGGGTATATTCCGATCGGGCTGAAAAGTTTCGGGACACAACTAGGGCCCAAATGGAGCATGTGTGCGAAAGAACGAATTTTTTTTAGACCGAAATTGAAGCCTGTACACGTGATACAGCGTACGGCGGACGGACATTGCATTTTTGGAATCTACGCACCTTGAAACGGAATAGAAAAAATTTTGAGGGGGGGTTATAAAAATTTTTTGCTGAGCGAATACATAGGTGTATTATTCACAGAATAATAAACCAAAAGGGCTTTTCGAGGTATTTCTGAGGTGAAATTGGGCTCCTGAGATGTCGTTTTCCTTGTTTTTTAGGGCGAGAAGACCGAATATGAAGTTGATTTTGACCGAAGAGTGAAGAATTTAGGTTGTAACCTAGGTTCAGCTCCCCAAATTAATTTTTTGGTGAATCAAAAACCTGGGAAATTGTCTGAAATCACCATACATTTGTATAATAACACTAGAAGTGGTGTCAAAAGGAGAATCAAGACAATTCAATGACAATTTCAGAGATGGAAAATATTTTTTTCAGAAATAGCAACCTAATATTCGTCCACCCTCAAATATATCGGGTCTCTTCAGTGAGGTCCCAATCGGCGGTATTCATTGGAGAATAATAAACTCATGTGACAAGGATTTAGCAGCCTTTTTGAGTTCCTGCTGAGAGGAATCTAAAAGTTCTGTGTACCTGGGACTTCCTGGGACTGCACCAGCCAACCCCTATTGTACAGGTTCTTAGAAACTTCTCCATTCAGGGGAACAGGTTTTGTCCAGAGCCCCAGAGTTCATTTTACGACCTGTTTTCTTGACTTCCTGTTGACCCTTGGTCCTCCATAGAATTTTTAATAAACCCAAGCACACCCTGCCAGAAATGCAACACTGCGTTTCTTCATTCTTGTGATGGGCTTCCACACTTTTAAGAAGTAATCCCAGATGTTGCGGAAGAACATGTATTTGTTTGCCCGTTTAAAGTCCTTCCTCTTCGACAGACTACTGAGAGTTGTGTACTTTGCTCTAGTTCAATCAGTGCTGACTTACTGTCTTCCTTGTTGGGGCGGAGCGTATCAAACTACGCTCGCCCCGTTAATCACAGCCCAGAAGGCCATAGTGAGAATAATTTGCAGGAAAAATTCGCGAGAGCACACGATGCCTCTTTTCAAAAAAATTAAAATCTTACCATTTTCTATGCTGAAAGAGCATAGAAAAACATGCATTTTCTATGCATTTGTAAAGCATTTTGTAAAGCGCAAGCACTTTGTTTACCCGTCGCATGAAATTAGTACTAGATTTAAAACAAATAGTAACATTGTAGTCCCCCACAATGCCACAACACTGGCGAAGAATTTTTATGAATCTTGTTCGATTGGGATCATCAACGGTTTTCCAGTCGATCTAAAGACATTTATATACTCTGGTCAGAATACTGTTAAACAGGTTTCTGATAAATTAAAATCATATTATATAGGCCGGCTAGCTTTAGAACAATGAATTGTTGTCGGTGCATTTTTATGTACATATGTTTATACATTTTGTTGTGAATTTAGAATTGAGTAGGCAAGAATAATTATTGTTCGATTTATTAAATTTGCAAGTCGTTAGGTTACCTAGCACTTGAATCTTGTATCACTATAATAACCTGGTTCTTCTTGCTTGGTGGGAGTCATACTGACTGCTCTTCCCCTGCCACGGGCATTTGCCTATATAGGGGATTAATTTCCATAATTGTGACAGGCCATTAAATGGCCTGTGCAAGATTCTTCATTATATCCCATATTTTTGTATATCTTTTGGAAATAAAGAATTTAAAAAAAAAAATCCACATGCAGGGAAAACAGGTAACAGAAGAGAATCAAATTTGGTTTCCATAAACAAACACAGTTGGGAGTATTTATGGGACCTATCAGAACCCTCTTTAGGAAATACCTTTGCACCTTATCAACCTGATCATAAGAGTTAAAAAGCCCACATCTGACAAGCAGCCCACATCTCACAGTTCTGACAGCCACATTGATAATTTTGGTTTTGGAAGATAAAGGGACTGCTTTATTCGACAATACACCATGTTTTGTATTGCGAAAGACCGAATATGAAGTCATTTTGACCAAAGAGTGAAGAATTGAGTATGTAACGAAGGTTCAGCTCCCCATATTCATTTTTCATGGGTCAAAAACGCAGTTGTATTATTCACAGAATAGTAAACCAAAAGCAAGCACCAGCTCAAATTCAAATACACTGCCAAGGTGATGGCACAGGAGCTTCCTCGTCACAATCAGAGTGACCCATTATAAAATAGAACAGACTCGGAAGCAAAATAACATAACATTACATTACATTACATTACATTACATTACATTACATTACATAACATTACATAACGTTAAATATACATATTACATAACATTACATTACATAACATAACATTACATAACATTACATGAAATATACATATTATACATAACATGACTTCCATAATACATTACGTCCATTATACATAGCTAGCCTGACCGCTCGCTTCGCTCGCTATCCGAGATTCGCTGTACGCAGTATCGTGGAACCAACAAACGACGGAAAAATCCCATACCCTACCGGGTATTTGTGCCCAATTTTATCAAAATCCGTCAAGCCATTCAGGAATTGACCATGGTCGACCATATTTCCGCTATGGTCAGGGAATTAAAAATGCGCCTACGTTCAACTTGGGAGGCTACCGGATTTTGGTGCCAAATTTGGTCGATATCCGTTGAGCAATTCGGGATTCGACCATGGAGGGGCCCATGGATGCGCTATGGTCGACCGCGGGGGTAGTCCGAAGGGTCGATCGTAGATAGAATTTCACGTAGATTACGAATACGCGATAAAAAATAGGGGTTACCATTTCAATTAACGAAGTTGACCATGGTCGACCATAGTTCCGCTATGGTCAGGGAATTAAAAATGCGACGTTGCACAACTTGGGAGCCTACTGGATATTCGTGCCAAATTTGGTCGATATCCGTCAAGCCATTCAGGAGTTGACCATGGTCGACCATAGTTCCGCTATGGTCAGGGAATTAAAAATGCGACGTTGCACAACTTGGGAGCCTACTGGATATTCGTGCCAAATTTGGTCGATATCCGTTGAGCAATTCGGGATTCGACCATGGAGGGGCCCATGGATGCGCTATGGTCGACCGCGGGGGTAGTCCGAAGGGTCGATCGTAGATAGAATTTCACGTAGATTACGAATACGCGATAAAAAATAGGGGTACCATTTCAATTAACGAAGTTGACCATGGTCGACCATAGTTCCGCTATGGTCAGGGAATTAAAAATGCGACGTTGCACAACTTGGGAGCCTACTGGATATTCGTGCCAAATTTGGTCGATATCCGTTGAGCAATTCGGGATTCGACCATGGAGGGGCCCATGGATGCGCTATGGTCGACCGCGGGGGTAGTCCGAAGGGTCGATCGTAGATAGAATTTCACGTAGATTACGAATACGCGATAAAAAATAGGGGTTACCATTTCAATTAACGAAGTTGACCATGGTCGACCATAGTTCCGCTATGGTCAGGGAATTAAAAATGCGACGTTGCGCAACTTGGGAGCCTACTGGATATTCGTGCCAAATTTGGTCGATATCCATCAAGCCATTCAGGAGTTGACCATGGTCGACCATAGTTCCGCTATGGTCAGGGAATTGAAAATGCGACGTTGCACAACTTGGGAGCCTACTGGATATTCGTGCCAAATTTGGTCGATATCCGTCGAGCCGTTTGGCCGTGCATAGAAGGACAGACAGACAGACAGAGCGCATGCGCAGGGCGAACCGCTGGTTCTATCATGTTGAAATTTATATGGGACCTCAATGGGCCCTACCCGCTTAATCCCTGAGAATTACATTGAAATTGGGTGAAATGTTTGGTTACTACGGCTGTAACAAGGAAATTGAATCTATTTCACGCCAGCGCATGCGCAGAGCGCACCGAGGGTCCGATCATGCTGAAATTCATACTGGAACTCACTAGGCCTTGTCCAAACAACCCTTGAAAATTTGAGCGAAATTGAATCAAAATTGTGAAAGTTATGCGTGTTTGTTGAATTTAACGTTAGCGCATGCGCAGGGCGTACCGCTGGATCAATCATGTTGAAATTTGTATGGGACCTCAAGGGGCCTTATCCGCACCATCCCTCAAAATTTGAGCTGAATCAATTCAAAATCGTGGAAGTTATGGCTGTAACAAGGAAATGCGGACAGACTCACAGACTCACAGACTCACAGACCGACAGACACGGAACCAAATTTGTTCAGTAGGCTTTGAAACGCAAAATGCAAGTGGAAATTTTGATTTCTGAAGACAAAAATTTTTTGGCTCACGAAAGTGAACACAAGGCTTCCGCTGCTTCGCAGACTCGGAAGCAAAAGTACACGGATACCTCTACGGGCTCAGTAGGTTAATCAATCTCTCTCGAAACGAACAGGTTTGCTGGACGCTGTACGAGTAGCCCTCCCTTCAAACGGAACGACAACGTCATAAACAGAAAAACATCAATATTTTCACAATCCGCAGGCCTAACAATGGGAAACTTGTTTTTACGATCCGTATGAAGTGGATCACGCGGAAACCCACCCGCGAGGACTCCTCCAGCGGGGGTTGGCTGGACACAGCTATAAATCCTCGAAGCTCCAACCGACCTGGTGGCTACTTTTAGACAGAGAAATGTGGTTCTTTTACTGTCCGCCTCAACTATTTTCGTCTTCACTTTCTTTCACTATCTCACATTTCTTCCCGACTTTCCCACGTCATATCCCGGGCGTTAAAATAACGTGGAGGATGGAAAAGTAATCCTAAAAACGCTGCAAAGTCCTCCTCACATGTGTTTATTATTCTATTGGACAAACCGACAGAAATGTTGGCTGTTCATTTATTGTATCATTCAAGCGCAATAATTGAAATAGCTGATTTGATTAGTTTCCACCAATTTTGGACCCCAAAAAAATGATTGGGCTGCAATTTTTTTGTATTCGGAGCATTTCAGACCAAAATTTAACATAAATTAAGGGCTGAAACTTCGTTAGAACCTCGATTTCTCATTCTGGTCGAAATCGACTACATATTCGGTCTTCTCGTCCGAAAAAACATGGAAAACGATCCCTCACAAGCTCATGTTACTAAAACACCAAAAAATCCTATTTTTACTCTCAATGTTAACTCATAACGCCTTTCGGTATATTCCGATCGGGCTGCAAAGTTTCGGGACACAACTAGGGCCCAAATGGAGCCTTTTTGCGAAAAAACAAATTTTTTGGACCGAAAATAATGTATACATGGGCGATACGGCAGACGGCGTACGGCCCAGGTTTTTGAATAATAAAAAATGAATTTCAGGAGCTTAACCTTCGTTTGAACCTCAATTCTTCACTCTTTGCTCGAAATCAACTTCATATTCGGTCTTCTCACCCTAAAAAACATGGGAAGCGTTACCTCACAAGCTCATGTTCTCTAAAACCTCAAAAAAACCACGAAAACCCCTATTTTTACTCCCATTTTGGTTTATTATTCTGTAAAAAATACACCTATGTATTCGCTCAGCAAAAAAATTTTATAACACCCCCTCAAAATTTTTTCTTTCAGGTTTCAATGTGAGTAGATTCCAAAAATGCGATATCCATCCGCCGTCCGCCGTATCATGTGTACCGGCTTCATTTTCGGTCTAAAAAATTCGTTCTTTCGCAAACAAGCTCAATTTGGGCCCTAGTTGTGCCCAGCAACTTTGCAGCCCGATCGGAATACACCCAGGGGTGTTATGAGTGAAAATGTGTACAAAAATAGGTACTTTTTGTGTTTTAGTAACATGTTAGTAACATGGGCGTTTGAGGTATCGAATTCCATGTTTTTTGGGACAAGAAGACCGAATATGAGGTCGATTTTGACCAAGGAGTTGAAAATTGAGGTTTTACCAGATGTTCAGCTCCCAAAATTGGTTTTTTATGAGTAAAAAACCTGCGAAATCGTCTGAAATCACCATCAATTTGTATAATAATACCAGAAAAAGTGTCAACAGGTGAATCAAGATAATCAAATGGCACTACCAATGATCAAAGATAATTTTAGAAAAAAAAGAGCGTACCTAATTCGTGTTTTGGAGGCCAAAATTGGTGGAAACAATCAGAAAAATATCTATTTAAATTATTTCACATGAAAGAAGCAATAAATGAACAGCCAACATTTCTGTAGGTATTTCCAGTAGAATAACAAACCCATGCGACAAGAACTCGGCAGCGATTTCTCCCATAACACCCCTGGATGTATTCCAATCGCGCTGCCGAGCTTTGGAACAAAACTAGGACCCAAATGTGCTCCCAAAAGGGGACTCAAACTGTGAGCGGAAATACGACGATTTTAGACCTAAATTTAACGTAAATTTAAGGCTGAAACTTCGTTAGAACCTCAATTTGCCACTCCTTGGTCCAAATCGACTTCGTATTCGGTCTTCTCGTCCTAAAAAACATGAAAAACGATACCTCACATGCTCTTGTTACTAAAACACCAGAAAAATCCATTTTTCACCCATAATATATCACCCCTGGGCAAATTCCGATCGGGCTGCAAAGTTTGGAATCTACGCATCTTGAAACGAAAAAGGAAAAATTTTGATGTGGTGTTATAACATTTTTTGCTGAGCGAATACATAGGTGTATTATTCACAGAATAATAAACCAAAATGTTCGAGATTCAATTATCTCCGCGAAGCCCCACGTGCAGGGTTTTACACTCTTGCGGACCCGAATAATCCGGATAAATCCAGCGGGGAACTTCCTAATACCGAGATGAAGAGATTCAAGATATAAACAATGCACTGAAGCACACGACCATATCCATAATTCAGGCATCTATGAAAACAGCTCTATCACTACAACACTACCAATTAGTGGTGGGTAAATGCAGTTCATTTGAGGGACTCAAGTTCAGTTAGTTCACTCCTTGAAAGGAGCAGTTCTTTTTATTGAGTTCAGTACTTCCTTTCCAGTTCTTTTTTTTTTCACACTAGACAGAAACGAACATATACGATACCAACTTAGTTCCTTATTCCTTTGCACTGTCGGTCGTTCCGTGATACTGGAAACTCCTCATGCAGTATTTATTAATTTCCCATCTGAATGACTCCTAATGAACTAAAGAAACAATCGTTCAGTGGATACGATCTCCATATTACCACCCGCTCACAACCACCTGATAATTTCGACTTATTTAAAAAACATTTACTGTATCACCGACAAAATATGATTTAACGGCAAAAAACGCTAGGGACGGGTAAGTGGGTAGAACATGATACAGCTTATGCTTAGAAAAAAAAACTGAATTTGTGGTAACAAATTTATGATTTGTGGATATGTACAGCAGACTCAACTGTCAACTTCATAATTTATTACATAATTCATTTATGAAAACCGATGGAATTCATCAGCATCTCCCTAGTTGGCGTCTCCTGAAACAACAGTTTCCTGAGTATGGAAATCTAGGGTCGAGCTGTGTTGGATATAGTAGGTGACTACCTAAATTTTAATGTTTTTTCCAAGCAAAATAATTCTGATGCGTTCCGGGGATGACTTACGGTTATTTTAAGCTTCGGGTGGTTTTTCGGCCTCGAGAGAAATATTTTGAATTTGTGAAGGCAGCACCACGGAAATACCAGGCTTACACCAAAATCTTATTATTCGGTGACTGGGGTGAAGGTTGATAACACGTCGAGTCACAGGAAAAAATTCAATAAAATCACACGATTCCAACGAGTGGTGAACGAATTTTGTACGATGAAAAATGGCAAACATGAAGTTCCGTAGAAACGAATCGGTTGTAACTTTAAATCATTAGAAATGGTGCATAACGCGTTTTCCTTTCGCTTTTGGTTTATTATTTTCAATAATGAACCATTGGAATCGAGCATGAAAAAAAAAAAAAAAATTCGAACCCCCCTCACTCAAATTTTGATGGTTTACGTTTCAAGGTATACAGAATCGGAAAATCCAATAAAAAATTTCTGTCTCTCCGCCGTACGCCATACTGGCCACTTTTCTTAGTTACCATGAAACAAAATTGATGAATTTCGGGTTATAGGTTCCGTTCGGGGTCTACTTGTACTTGGTGCTCGAAGGTCGGCGTCTAAGGGGTTCAAAATAGGGGTCGAAATTTTCAGAACGCCGTAGCTCGAAAACTTTCGATAGAAGGGTATGGTTTTTTTTTACGTTGTAAACTGTCTTGAGCTAAACAATTTTTTGAGACCACCCGGAGCATTTTACGTCCAGCCGTTCGTGTGCACCAAAAAGCTTCGTCAACACGATCGTGAATCAAACGGTATAAATCCGGCCCGGATATCATCACTAGGGAGCACCTGATTATAATCAAGGATGGCTGTATGAAATCGAGTTGGCCGTTCTGCGATATTATTTCATTTGATAAGTGATGGACTATTGGACTTTGTTGGTAGGTACTTCTGAAACTTGAACAAACGTTGAAGTATTGTTGGTGGGTAAATTAATACACAATGGTAAATTATTACACAACGGCAAATTATTACACGACGATAAATTATTACACAACGGTAAATTATTTCATAACGGTAAATTATTACACAACGGTAAATTATTACACAACGGTTCATCTACCAAGAAGGGGCGGGGGTTTTGTTAACCGGTACTTTTGCGACTTGAACAAACGTTGAAGTGTTGTTGATGGGTAAATTATTACACAATGGTAAATTATTACACAACGGCAAATTATTACACAGCGGTAAATTATTACATAACGGTAAATTATTACACAACGGTACATTATTACACAACGGTTCATCAACCAAGAAGGGGCTGGATGGACTTTTGCATCTTGAACAACCGTTGACGTATTATTGATGGGCAAGTTATTACACAACGGTTCATTTTACTTGACCACGAAGGTAGGTGGTGACCACAGAAAACAGTGATCTACGCAGAAGGGGCATCTATTTCACTCCACATCAACAATTTTCCTTCGGAACTTCATTATTTGCTTTTCTTTTGCCTTTTTAGTTACTGCTTGTCATCGACAGAATTATTTTAGCATCATTTAACTCGTGTTTTATTGCATTTTCGGATTCTACATACCTTGAAACGGAAACCATAAAATTTTGAGTTTTTTTTTTATTCATGCTCGATTCCAAAGGTTCATTATTGAAAATAATAAACTAAAACATGAAATGGCGAGGAAATTGTGGCGAGAGACAAACAGAAAACAAAGTAGGTATCCATATTACCACCCTTTCCTCCATGCGCCGAATGGCGACTTCCCTCCGTTTAATCAGTGTGTCCAGCTACTATCAGCGACTTTAGCAAACTCTCCAACGATCAATCAGAGCTTTTGATGGGGTCTGACCAACCCCACATCAATCCACCATCGCTTCCCACATGCTTCTAACCGCCTTCTCAAACGGTCCGTCATCTGACAGTGTTCCGGTATCCATATATTCAGGGAAGGAACGACACGCCTATATTATTAAAATATATATAAGGGTTTTGGGCTTGACAGCTTCTACCCCCCTCCGTTTACCTTTTCACAACTCCTCGGAACCAACAACAGAAAGGAACTGTCTGGTGCCTACTAACCGGTTGTTTGCTGGCTAACTCACAGAACAGTGTTCTCTATTTTGGAACACGAGTGATACCAGAAATTTTTGTATGATATACATTTTATTTGTTCTGCTAAGTGTTATGACAGTACCAAATTTGAAATACTGACGACAGTTTTCGAAAATGTTTCTTCTGAAATGGCATTTTCCATTTGATGAAATACAGCTCCAGTCAGTGCAAAATGGCAATTATGTATCCATAAAGAGCATATTTGCTACTCAATCGTCTTCCTTTACGCATTCGAGAAAGTCTGCAAATCCCTACATAATGGTTTATTATTTTGTGTAGAACACCCTTCTGTTACAGATCACAGCTTTCTGTATAGATAACCCTTCTTTATAGATCACAGCCTCCCCACCACTAGAAAATAATGTCATGCGTTGAAAGTTCAAGCAGGTAGCTAAAATGGCAAAAAGAAATTTCATAGCAAATTCTGTGGCGGCATGGTAGAATGCTCCGAATGGTCTTCAAAATTAATAAAAATATCAAACAAATTAAAAATGCAATAAAAACCCACACCTCAAAATACAATTTTCCGAGATAGGGATACCCTGGATATTTCAACCCCATTATTCACCCCTTAGAGTCGAGTGACAGTAACGCCGAGCTTCGAGGACCAACCTCGTGAACCAAATTTCGTGAATTTTGGTTCATGGGAACTAAGGAAAAAGCCGCTAACAAATGAAATTTTGAGGGGAGGTGGATAAAACAATTTCATGGTCGATTCCGAAGGTTCATTATTGCAAATAATAAGTTGAAAGCTTGAAGGAAAAGTCGCTTTATCGACGAAGAAAAATATGTAAAAGAAAAAGGCGATTTGAAGATACCGCTTGCTCAAGTCACACGGCTATAACGCGTCGGCAGGCCACTTGAAGCGCTCAGGTACCTAGTGGAACTTCGGTTCGAATCCCGCTAACATTACAAAGCTCATTTCACATCAAAGAATGAATCAATGACGAAGAAACAAAAATAATGAACCCTCAAAAACTATAACGAAACCTTACTTGTAAGTAACCTTACTCTGGTGAATGTGGTTGTGGTGGCGGCGAGAAAACCCCTTCCCATCCAGCCAATCAGAACCCATATCCGTGCAACGTCACAGGCAACAGCAGGGCCCCCAATTCCCCGCTCTTTTTTGAAACCTCAATTTGTAAGTCTTCAAAAAATGAAGGCGGAATATTTTCTCGATTCAGCCCTATTATCGTCTATGACATATTATCATAAACTACGCAAAACAATGCAAACAGAACTCATGATAATTATTGCCCATTCTGGTTTTAAAAAAAAATGCTAATTGTTTCAAAACGTATCGATGTATCTGTTTATTCGTGTATATTAATAAACCAACGTAAACATGAATTAAATCAAAGACCATTAAGATTTAAAAATGGCCCTTCTGTATGATGAAGAAATTAACATTTTTCTACAGATCTTTACGAACAGATTTTGTACGGCTATGCGTTCTTTCCGTTTCATGTTGATCAAGCCCAAGTCCCATAAATATTTATTTGAGATCAATAATGTGGTGATACCTAATGGTAGAGTAGGTTTGGGTAGGAACCTAGACTCCGCGGTTATCACCACAGTGAGTATTAGGCGCTCCTTGGGAGTCTTTTGGTTACCACCACAGGGAATATAAAATACCCCGCTGTTACCACCATAGCAGGTGCTAGATGAAAGAGAGGGAGTGCTCCTTGAGTCTTTTGCTAGCACCCCGCGGTTACCACCAGAGCGAGCATAAATCACCCCATGGTTACCACCACGGCAGGTGCTAAATGAAAGAGAGGGAGGGACCTCGTTGTTACCACCACAGCGAGTGCAAGGTGAGGTGTGAGAGAGAGAGAGGGTCGAGAGAGAGAAGTCGCAAGTCGAGGGTTGGTCGGTCGAATGAGGAGCTGGGCTAGCAGGGCTGCTTATAAAGGCCCTTTCCACCCGTCCCCCGTCCATCAACGGCCGTTATGACCGTTGAGAAGCGATGGCGGTTGGAGGGGACCCTTCTCCTACTTTCCCCCAGGGCGCCGCTCAGCTCGTTGTTCTCCTTGCTTGTTTGGTTAAATCTACACCCACTGTACGGGAGTGGTAAATGTACAATTTTGAGGGGTACCACGACAAATACATTTGTCCATAATCTGACATAGGTATCCATGAAGTATTAGGTTTGTTCGCACTGGCTTTTTCTTATAGTCAGCTGACTCCTAGGAAACCGTAAGAAACCATCCATGAGCAACTATCATCTTGATTTTGAGTTTGATAATGGTTGGGAATCGAGAAGGCGTCTGTAGACTGGAATGACAATCAGGAAACTGCCTTTGGACAGTCAGGAAAACACTGCAAACAGCCAGTCATGGATACTATACAGTCAGAAAATAGTCGGATCAGTGCGAGTGGGCCAACGCCTTCAGGTGGTCAGATAACGGTCACTGTTAGCGCGCAAGAGTTTTTTTATTGTCTTCTGTTATTAATGTGATGTGCGCGGAAGTCACTAAAAGTGTCCACCGAGCTTCACCAATCTACATCTACAATGTTTATCGCTGCGTACACGACGCTACAAGACTTGCTGTTCACCATGTGCCCCTCTCTCGTACTGTGACGTCATGCAACCACGTTTCAGTCTTAAACCAGTCTCTCTTGATTCTCGCTCTATCTCTCCTCGATTCATTTCCAAGTACTATTCAATTTGGGTCATCAGCATCCCGCCAATTGGATACCCTCATCGCTTGTACGGGTCATCAGCATCCCAACAACGAGTACTACACATCCATTCTGGACGTAGCCACCCAACACCCATTTCGACGTGTCTTCTGGGCGGTTAAGCAGCACCGATTTCTTCAGCGTCGCATCCAGCTCAGTCGCATCGCTACCACAAGGATTCCATCGACCTTGTGGAACGATCTACTGGTGTAACAGCGGGCAAAAGATCAGGGCAGTGGTGTGAGGCTCGCCCGAAAACGTCGAAACGGTCAGACTGTTGTTTTCTTTAATTGTTCGAGTCCAGGCACAGGTGGTACTCGGAAAAGTTTTTTGTATAAACTTTCATCTTATTAGGTATAATTTAAATTAGGCATTTTGATAGGTAAATTAGCATGGAGCTCCTTAAATTAATTTTCTTCTCTTTATTTTTATTCCCTCGAACGACGTTACATTTTCACCAATTTGTGCCAAACACGCTAATAAACAGTTTGTTGCCTTGGGTATTCGGTATTTCACTTTCACTAGAGAGTTTTTGCAGCATCCTCACGCCGAAACGAAACGGAAAACGACACCGAAACGGAAATGGCCGATAGGGCGACCGAAGTCAGATGCTAACCTTTTTCGGTTCAGTTTTCGTTCAGCTTTGGCATCTACCGGCTGGTGAATTCACGCTAACGTTATATTAACCTCTATTTCATCCATTTTACTCCGTGGTGAATACAAATCTATGTCCACACATGGCTTCAATTCTGCATTAACATAGAAAGACGTGAAGAAGCAGCTGTGAATAAGAGGTATTTATTATCCAAGGAAAACAGAAGAAGGTAGGTAGCGTTATACAGATGTAAGGTTAAATTACGTTTCGTCATCTCAACACGACGAAAGCTGACACCGAGAGATCCCGGTATTTTTCGTCGTCAAGGTTCGTCAAACTTTTCGGTGTCTTAAGTGTGCATGCGCAGCACTGCTTTCGTTTCGTTCGTTTCGGCGTGAGGGTGCTGCAAAAACTCTCTACTGAAAACCTCACCTCTGTGCAATCCAAACAGTCACTGCGAACAAACCTATGTTTTAGTGTACATTGTCTCTAGTATTAAGTAACATATTTCTATTTTTTATTGGATTGGTTTTCCAACTACATTTACTGATAACCGTGTAGGTATATTTTGAAAATATTCGTTAGACCGTTTATTCTCTATCACTATATTTCCTCATTTCCCACTCCGGGTCGCGGGTCTTGATTTATTCTCAGTGATGTATTCGCGATTACATTTGAGCGATGATATAACAGTCGAAAGAGGAACCAGTGATGAAACAGCCGGATACATCCGCCCCATCATCAAACTGACAGAGATCATAGATGGGAACACGAGATTTTCGACGAAATCATAATTCCGTTTTTCTTCCAGCTCCTCCTCCGCAACGCGAATCCGAGCGATGTGTATCATCGAACTTCAAAGCGGATTTACCCATCAAATCGGATTCCCATATTACGGGCTCCTACGCATCTGATGTTTATATTTAAGCTCGCTATACTCGGCGATATCCGGAACGCTGGTGGCCCCAATGGCAATCCACGAGCAGTACACTTGTAAATCGTTTATGGCTATGAATCGATTTTAAAGCTTCGTACTACGCAATATATTATCTTTGTACCTCATTCAAGTTTGAAAGGTACATCACGCCACATTTATTACAGCATGCTTTTGTTGTTAAGAACTTCACCCCTTACTATAACTAAGCCTACTAATTATACCAGAGCGGAGTACAAAAAATGTGTTTTTAGTTGGCTCATATCACAAGGATATATAATTTGCGACAATTATTTATTCACGAGTTCTTACATAGTGAATGGATTTGTAGTCGTAATGTAGTAGGCAAATGCTAATAATCTAATATTATACATGTTGTGATTCCCCTTACAGTAACCACTCCTGTAGTATTGTTGTAATATCCAACCAAATAAACGACGGGAACCATGAGCGGTAGCTAAGGGGAAAGTAGCCGAAGGGGTTTTCCCAAACGCCATCGCTCCTCAACGGGCATAACGGCCGACTGTGGACGGGGGATGGGTGGAAAAGTCCCTATTAAACAGCTCTTCTGGCCCAGCTCCTCATTCAACGATTCGTCCGACCGACCCTCGACTTACGACTTCTCTCTCGACCCTCTCTCGCCCTCATTCTTTCCTTTCCATGCACTCCCTGTGGTGAAAACCGCGGGATGCCCTCCTCCCTCCTGTATCTGCTGTGGTGAAAACCGCGGGGTGCTAGCCTTCATCTTCCAGGTGTCTGCTGCGGTGAAAACCATGGGACGCCTCCTTCTCCCCTAACACCTGCTGTGGTGAACATCATGGGGTGTTAGCCTCCATCTTTGGTGTCTGCTGTGGTGAAAACCGCAAGACACCTTCCTCTCCTCCAGTACCTTGTGTGGTGAAAACCGCAGGGTACTAGCACCCTCACCCCAGGCGCCTGCTGTAGTGAAAACTGCGAGGAGCCACTATCTCTAGCGCCTGCTGTGGTGAAAACCGCGGGGAGCTACCCTTCCCTCACTAGCGCTGCTGTGGTGAAAACCGTGGGGCGTTAGTGCGAAAGACTCCTACGGAACATATCCTTCCTCATCCATCTTCATCCGCCTTCATCCAACCTCTCACTCCATCTTTCATCCAACTCTCACCTGCCATGTCGTGAGCACAACACACCCACTCACGACAATACATACTAAGTATACATAATTATACAATACTGTAGTCCACACAGTTTGAATGTTACATAGGATTCGGGAGATGACTCCTCCACCCAGCTCGGAACTGTGTTCTTTGGTGTGGGGTAGTGCCAGTTATCAAGTGGACATTGTAGTTTATACTGTATTACTTGTTCATGTATATACATAAATATACATGTATCTTGGGTTTTAGAGGAATACACTTCATTTCATTTCATACCGGTATTGGTTGACGGCCGGCAAAGTCCTCAAAACCGCTTTGAAAGTCGTCATCATGCCGGTGAAACGTAATACTTGCACACAGGTCGATTGGTAGGTAAAAGAGCTCTTGTTAGCAACCTCAGGACAAAACCGCTTTTCGACTTCAAAGTACCCACGTCTGGGAGGAGGGGCTACCAATCAAGTTCCCTTCAGCGCGGAACAAGTTTCCAACTCTGGTCCATCGAGTCAAAAACGTGTCAGAATCCGGTTAGTAAAAGGGCTTTTCTACCCTCGTCCAACTTCCAGTAGGAGGTAACTCGTCAATTAGACATCACTCGAACCTTTCCCAGCACCAGTAGCCCGTACTTGCGGTCGCAAACTCGGCTCAGCACCAACTCCAGCCCAGCTGCTGGTTACGTGACCAAACCTACTAACTGACAAGAGGCGATTCGAAGGACTTTGTGACAGAGTGTGACAGTGCGGGTGGACCCTCGAGAGTCCCCCTCCTGTACCAGCGAGATTATCACCGGTTAAGAAGGGATACCGATTAGGCTTCCGCTCACCGATCCCGTCTCCACCGGAAGAGAAAATGTATCGAGAACAGCCGCACTGTTTCAGACTTCCGGATCCAAGGTGCAGTAAGTAAGATAACCTGTGAATGAGAACCTTCTGACTGAGATAACGTACTCCTGAACCGGTCACGGGTTTATGTAGTCGACAGACTACGATAAGCGAGGTCTAAAGTACGAAAAGCGATACAAAAAGAGAGTTACGAAAATCCGTCACAATGTTTTGTTTTGTTTTGTTTGTCCCATCAGACCAAAGTTCTACAAAGCGACACAAAACGATGAGTTACAAAAATCCGTCACATTTTCATCAAACTAAAGTTATACAAAGTGACACAATCTTTTTCATGGCAAATGTTGTTCGTTAAAATTTGTTAAAATAATTATCAAAAAAAGTTTCCCTAAATTCCCATGGAATCAGGTAAATATTTATTTGAAGACCAAAAACGCCAAAGTGCCAAGTTTACAAATTCGTGTGTTTCTCTTTGTCAAAGTAACCGCGTTTATTCAGATTCGCGGTCCTCCTCTCTTCGTTGTTGCTTCGTTTATGGCTGTGAACTGTGAAAATTTAATGCAAATTTAATTCATCATTACAGTGACGATAATCCGTCATTTCTGATGAATTTGGTTGCTTCAATCGTCCAGAGTACAACAGAGAGGTGAATGGGTTGGATGCACGAATCTGAAGTAAACAAAAAAATTGCCACCACAAAGACATGAATCTGCTATTTTTCAGCCAACAGCTGTATTTTCCACGAAAAAAAATTAAAGGATACCAATAATGTGCCTATGACTGAATAGAAAAGTCCAAAAAGCAACTTTATGGGAGCCAATTCAAACTTTGAACGCGAATATATCAAAACTTGTAATTTGCAGATTCGCGGTTTTGTCATTGTGCCGACAATGTCTCACTACTCACTCTCACTAGACACCACTTGTTGTCTATGCTTGAATCACGGACACCAATCGTTGCGTGTTCTATTGACTACGATCAACGAGGTTTATGCAAAAGATAATGAAAAACAAGATGAAAACAACAACGGTGACTGCCGCAGAAGGCGCTGAGAAATATCGCGAGCGGAAAAAGAATCAAAAAGTCAAATTAGTTACGTCTAAAATATCGATGACTGCCGCAGAACGCATGAAGAAATATCGAGAAAGGAAGAAATCAGAAAAAGTAGCAACAACTCTCGAAGTAGATAAACCAAAGAAATCAGTTGCAGATCGATGCCGATTTTATTGTAAGCGACAAAAATTCATAATAAGAGTAAAAATACTGATTCTTGAGCGAAATGTTTGTTTCGGACGAAGTTGACAGATATTGAATTAGAAACTTGCGAGATTTGCGATCGGTTCTGGTGGTCTACAGACCTTCTTTGCGCATCACAAGATATTATTTGTCCAACACCTCCGAAGTTCGAAAAATTAACGAAAATTTCCTGTTAATTAGAGTCCTTTAAGCAAGAAAAATGGACGGAAAAAAAATTATTCCCCAACTTTACCCCAACATTTTAAAAAAATCCTAAAAACATTCATTACACGTCAATACAATACATATTATGCAGACGTAGCGTGTTAATTCACCTATAACATGAAGGTAGATATGTCTTCGCATAAAAAAGTCAGCGTTTAAGACGGTTTAAAGAAATTCGTTGTCGTGGTTCCCCTGAAACCTCTACATGTACCACTCCTATGTAATGCAGAAAAATTTCACCAAATAAACCAAGGGAACGACGAGCCGGGTAGCGCCAACGGAGAAGGATTCCTTCCATCAACCGCCATCGCTCCTCAACGGTCATAACGGCCGATTGTGGACGGGGGACGGGTGGAAACGGACCTATATAAGCAGACCTTTTGGCCCAGCTGGTCATTCGACCGACCGCTCTCCGACTTACGACTTCTCTCTCTCCTAACCTTCTCCTGCACTCGCTGTTGTTTCATCCGCACTCGCTGTTGTTTCATCCGGGGGGGGGGGGGGGGGGGTGCTTCCCTCTAAGAATACTCGCTGTGGTCCATCTGTGGGGTATTCATCTACTTCCTCTTGGCGCCTGCTGTGGTACATCCTCGGGGCGCCTTCCTCTCTCTCCTCTAGCACTCGCTGTGGTACATCCCCAGGGTATTAGTTACCTTCCTCTCTTCCACCTAGCACTCGCTGTGGTTCTTCTGGGAGGTGCTAGCAAAAGACTCCTAAGGTGCGCCTAATACTCGCTGTGGTACATCTCGCTGGGTATTAGTACTAGGTTACTTCCAATCCAATCCTACACTACCGTAGGGCACACCACATAGTTAACCCCTTGAGGGAACACCACATTCGTTATTTTGGTTTGTTTTTTGTTATTTTCCATTATTTCAATAATATGTTCCTCGTAGTTGCAGTGCTTTTCAAAACTACTCCCACGGAGCTCGACAGCACTCCTCAACACTCCCAGATCCCGTAGAACCTCTGAGTGTGAAGGTGGAAATTCATCAGTCTCCTCCTCGTCAATATTGTTCTCTGCATCTGATGTACCCTCATTCTGATTGGTGCTGGCTTTGCTCATGATGTTCTGACACACATGGTCTTCAGAATACGCTTCAGAAGTTTGAAGATTGTAACAGTGTGGGCTGTTCTCAATACATTTTTTCTTCCGGTGCAGACGGAGTCGCTTGGGGAAGCCTAATCGATATCCCTTCTTAACCGGTGATAATCTCGCTGGTCTAGGAGGGGGACTCTCGAGGGTACACCCCCACTGTCCCACTCTGTCACATGGTAGCAGAGCGTGGTTTGGTAGTATGCGCTCAGCACTTCACCATACTCCATCCACTTTTTGTGGGCTTACCAGAAGGATAAGCCCAAAGGTTTCCCAGAAGGATTCCTTTACTAAACAACCTGTCCCTTTGATAATACACTCATCTATTGGCTTCTCCACCCCTTTCCCACCCTTTAGAGTGACAGTATAATTGAAATATACTGAGCTAATCAGAAGACGACAGATGCCGTGTCCCAATTGGCAAGCCCCAATAGTTGTTCCATCCTAACGATGGAGGTTGATCACCCGGATGTTGCTCAGATGAGCACAATTCACTGGACAACAACCTCTGACTATCCGCCAATACTCGTATGTAGGAGCTTTGTTCTTCACCAGTAAATATTATTGAGGTAGTACCATTTCAATAGAGGTTAGTCACCTTGACGTTGTTCAGATGCCCTTTACTGAACCAGAACTTCGTACTACTTTTCATTCCCCCTTTTCCCTCTCATACTTCTGCTACCCAGAAGTATGCCATGTGGGGAGGAGTGTAACAGTGTGGCTGTTCTCGATACATTTTTTTCATCCGGTGCCGACGGGGTCGCTTGGGGAAGCCTAATCGATATCCATTCTTAACCGGTGATAATCTCGCTGGTCCAGGAGGGGGACTCTCGAGGGTCCACCCCCACTGTCACACTCTGTCACAAGATAGTTGTCGACTGTGGCCGTCGTAGTTCCTCGCAGTAAGGTCCTCTGGCGTCTCAGTAGGGCAGCTAAAATCTTCCTCCTGCTCTTCCTAGGTTTTAACGAAACCTCCGTAACGAAAGCAGTTTCCAACGGCCACATCACCAACATTATTCCAAGCTTCGTCGGTCGGGTGAAGAGCCTCCAGAACGTTGATTTTCTTGGCACTAAACCTTGAATTTAATGCTGAAGTTTTCTGTGATTCCAAGGTTTCGCCAAGAAAGCTGAGTCTTGCATCCGGAGTGGTGAGTCTCATAACCGATTTTTTTTTTCAAGTATGAAACTCCTCTTAATGGACACCCCTATATAGTGGACACCCCTCTTAACGGACGGTTTGGCCATGGTCCCGGCGTAGAGATAGGAGATTCAATGTATTTGAACCCCTGTATATGGACACCCTCTATAGTGGACGTGGACACTCAATTCGTCATCCTGAACCCCTCGCAGTGGACAACAGGCCCGTTTAGACGCGTAGAAAAGTTTAGATTTTTCTTATCTGACGGCTATATTTGATCTGACGGAGTTCATTTTCTGCTTGTTTAAATCTTTCATCGTTCGAATTCATTTTTTGTTTGTTAACATTGACCATCATTTGGATTCATTTGACCGTGACCCACTGACCCTCTCCTGCTGTACGGAAAGTACCTATGTGCGTTCTTTCCGTTGCCAGTCGCATGTTTTCACTCGTGAGAAGTGTCAGCGCATCACGAACGGGAAATGACCGAATCAAAAATGAAAAAAACAGTCTTTGATTCTCCAATTTTTCCTGATTAAAAATTATAAAATATTCGTTCGTGAATTTATCCATTTATTCTTGTATTTCTGACCTAAAGTACCCTAATTGTTGTGTAACCTTCATGCATATAAATTTTGACAAATTTTACGGTTTTTTTGGCCGCACACTCTAAATAATAAAACAGTATTATTAAAAAAAATACGTTGGAATTTTTTGACACTCCTTTATAGTGGACACTTCTCTTGGTCAGACGCGTGTCCACTATAGAGGGGCACCCCTCTGGTGAACACCCATCTATGGTGGGCACTTATTTTGGTCCCGTGGGGGTCCATTATAGAGGGATTTCACTGTACTTGGATACGACCGAACCGTTTCTGGCGATTCTGAGTCATATAGGCGACTGAACCTTATAACCGTGTCACATAAGCCACTGTAATTTGATACCTAGACGCTCTTTGAACTATCATTCAATGAAAAACGGAGTTATTGAAAAAATAGTCTATTAGTGGAAATAGACTATTTTTTCAATAACTCCGTTTTTCTTTGAAATGGGTTTCCGCGATTTCTTCGCGAGTGATTTAGTTCGTATCATTCAATAATATATTTCCATTATACACTACCTACCTCGTTGGATGGTCCAGGTATCTCAAAAACAATATAATTAGTTGAAAGTTTGACAACATAATAAGACGTGTAGGGTATGAATGGGAGATAGTATGGTATGATATGATTAAGGCGGATTGAGACAGTCTCTAACGAAACATCTTCAATAACCCCTTCTGACCCAACGTTCGGAATTCCAACGGAAGGCATATTCAACTTGGTTCATCCTATTTGCATGATTATTGATCAGATTAGCTGAGACGAGCAAACACGAATTTACAATATATTTAGAATGATCAATCGTCTTGAACGGTGTGAAATCAAACGTGAAGTATTGTTCATCAATTCATCGAATTCAATTTCACACCTTTTGTGGTAAGCCATCATGTAATGTGGAATAAACAAAAAATGAACTTTTAGCTTACCACCAATTTATTTAAAACAAAGCTTTTTGCTCATGTCGTGGATTCCTCCCAGAACCACAACTCTTGTACATTGTAAACATAAGTTCTCGCCAAATAAACTAGCAGAAGTGGGGACGAAAGTCACAGGGGAGTCGAGGCACAACCTGGGTCCCCACCATCCTCTACCAGCTAGGGGATGGAGGGAGACGGCTACCAGGTCTATAAAAACTCGCCTCCTGCGCCTTTCCAGCCATTCTATGCTCTCCTCAAGTCCCTGACTTATCTCCCTCTCTCCTAACCTCATCTCTCTCTCCTATCCCAAAAGATGCTGTGAATGGTGGTGGTCCGCCCATAACCAAACCGAGCAAAACATCCAAAAAGATCCTGGGCATGGTGGTGGTCCGCCCATAACCAAACCAGGCAACAAACCTAAAAGATTCCGTGAATGGTGGTGGTACGCCCTTAACCAACGGACACTTCCTAAAAGATCCCGGTTCATGGTGGTGATTCGCTCATAACCAAATTCCGGGCACATCCTCCCTCACACCGCTCGTGATGAATGCGCCAATTTAAATTCATCACAGCTCAAATTCTGAGCATCATGTCTATGATGATGTTGCTCAGAATTTGAGCGAAAAGCTTTGTTTTAAATAAATTTAAATTTTTTTAAATTTATTTTGTTTATTCCACAAAACCTGAAGCACTCTGTTTCTGGTCGATGCGCTCATCGACAAAATTACAATATAATAAATTGAAAAATACTGTAGTTTTATTTGGAAAACAGTGAAATACGTAGTAAGCCTACAAAAACAGCAAGATCAATTTATCATGAGACATTGCTATTTTTATTAAGGACGTTTTCATACAAAAGCCTGAGTACAACGTGTACATGAGGTATCATCGTTGGATAAATTATAATCAATACATCTACTTACCAGTTGCAAATTCACAAGTAGGCCCGAACATGATGTGGCACTTTCGGCTCATGGGGTCTAAAGCCTTGAACGCTTGCTTCAAACTGTCTTCAGCTTTGCACCTATGAAGTAAGAAGATTCACTTGTAGTTATATATATGGGGGTAGTATTATATATATAACTTGTAGTTATATATATATATATATATATATATATATATATATAGGTACGGATCGCCTCGTTAGTGACTCCATTTTCCACAAATCCGCCATGTAATGCATCCCTACAATGGACGCTCTGTGGGGCTTCACTATCGCACGAAATACACGGTTTTTACCCATATTGCGTCCTTCGAAATGGATTCAATATGTACATTGAAGGGGCAACCACACGGATACGGAATTTCTGCGTTGATGTTAGCCTACACGGTCGATTGAAGGCGTTTGCAGCTCCGCCTTCAGTGCAGATGAATATAGATAGGAAACGAGGACAATTGGATAGAGTTTAGGTAGGTTGGGTTTTAGGTCTACCTCATCAGATCGATGGGGCCCCGGCCATATTTATGTACGTACCTACCTGGAATTATTATACCTGTACCTACTACGTAATAATTGTTCCTTTGAATTTACGCTACCCTGACAAAAAAATCATGCCATATAGTGTGCCGTATTTTATCGTAGTAGTCTAATCGTACATACTGGGAATAATGTCAAACATATAATTGGTAGCATTACGTTTGACTAGAGCAGGGGAGGTAATATTTACATAAGGTCCTATATAAAACAAATCTACTACAGTCGCAGCTTGCGCTAGAATTATTCTTGATTCAATTCCAACGTCAGCTCGTGAGATGCTAGGGATTAACGATTTCAGAAGCTTCATAAAATTACTTTTGTCTATAACGTCATGGCAGTTGCGCGCATCGATTTTGGCATTTTGTATCACTGTTCTACTTGTATCATATTCCGAAGGTTTAATTAAATATCGACCGGTAAGAGGAGAGAATAGCTGAGCAGCTGGGTCGTTAATTTTATTTTTGTAAGTCAACAAATACCCTAGCATACGATCAAATTGATCTTGACTTTTCGCATCGGATGTATGGTCTACGTAATCCCAAATATATCTATTGGCGAAATAGCCTCTATCCGAAAATGCAGCTAAGACGCGTAATAATGGTTCTCCAGTATCGCCGATTTCATTGCATATCGATCCGAGAACTTTATTAGCGTAATTAAGTTTCTCTTTTACCGTTTGATATCGAGTGAAGTCCTGAGGTTCGATACCCAATGTTTTCAGAGCATGTAACAGCTCCATAGACGACGCAGTCAGTGCAAGATTCGGGCTATCGAATTCTATTCCATTTACTGTAGTGCAGAACTGCAAATCTCCTTCTGCAGAACGAAATTTGCGTATTTTCAATGTAGGATTTTGGTCGGAGTTTGGGGGTTCCATGATTATTTGTTGTCTTACTTTTATTGTTAAATCTGAAACTGCTATTGAAAAGTAAGCAAGTAAACGTTCACTTGTTTACTACTGTTTCATAAACGACTAGCGGCCCAATCTAACAAGATATAATTTAGGTAGGAGGTAATAAGAAGGACACTAAGAAAACGATGGGGTCCAAAAAAAATAGTTTGGAAGCGTTAGCTAAAATACAGAAACGATCTATGATCTACTATATTCCCATGGAATATATAAGCGGCCATCAGAGAGAGTATACGTTGATAGAAAAAGACAAACTAGGTAACTGTGTCGCACAAAGAGGAGGATGCGTGTTGTACCCTAGTTTCGACGCCAACAGCAACACAATTACATACGAAGTGCATAAATCTTTGCAAGGACCACCAAATAGTTTATTTTTTACAGGTGACGCCGTCTCGGCGACGTTGTCTTTAGATCCAAAATATCCCTGTCCTGGCGTACCCATCAAAAAATCGACATCAGATTCTATATATCGTAACGGTGGTGGTGCTGGCACTGGGTTCGATTTTAGCAGTCACTTATACAGTAATCCGTTTAAAGACTCTAACACAAACTCTGAGATTAAAATTGGCTCGTGTAGCAAACTCCTCAATATCGTATCGAGCAACAATAACGCCGCTGCCACCACCGGCAACAACAGCTACAACGAGCCATCGATACAACGACTAACACACCCATATCATTCGTCTTGGTCACAGCCACAGCGGGCACCACCAGTATTACCCAACATGCGTTCTAGCTTTACTACTCATCCTTATCGCTACCCGCCTCAGCTGCAACAGCGGCCACCGGCGACGGCCCAACAGGCTGTTCAGCCCAGTCATCCTCACACGATGCGACACCCCGCAACAAATTATAGGTCGCAACATCTTAACTTGAAACGTAAAGTCGGACCATCGCCACCACAACTGGAGGATCGCCATACATCTTCTCCCTTTATCATTCCTCCCAACGAAAAACCCCTGCCGAAGAAGAGCTCTTACACCGCTGCCGCCGGTGACAATGTATCAGAAGAAGAACGGGAAGGTCTGAAAGATGACAAAGAAGAAGGTGCTGTCGGAGGTATTGCTTATTCTTCTTCTACTGGCGGTGGTAATATTGATGATGGTGTCACCAGGAAGATAGACACTTACGTAGAATCTCATACTCTGATGGATTTTAGTGGCAATGATAGGAATAATATAAGAAACCGAAAAGCAATAGGAGCACGATTGGATACAGACAATAATAACGAAGAGGCTGAGATGGACATAACTACATCTATTGCTCATAATAATACTAGTATCAGCAGCGCTGCTACAAGTAAACCACCGCCGTTGCCAATTTCAGAGGACAAGAACAAGGACCAAGATCTCCCTACGGAAATAACCGTTACCTACAATCCAAATAGCGATTATAATCCATTGTTGGACGAAACTCACAAAATAAAAGCGACCCCGAGTATAGTGATTGAGTAGGTGATAGTGGTTGTAGATAGTGGAAATAAGATACGAACGAAAAAGAATGACAGAGGAGTCGAAATTGTATTATGACGACCTAGTGTATATTCACGTGCACGGACATTTGATTAACCTCGACATAAATATAAATGATGTGTCCCAAGATTCCGCTGTACCTGCTTCTTCTCACGTCGTACAGCAGATAGCGACGCAATACAATACACCCATATATAAACCTCCTTATATATGCATAAATATGGCAATGACGGCAGAATTCCAGGAGTTTTTGACGAACAATAAAGATAGTTTGTATTCGGCTCGATCGTCACCGTATAATAAAAAAAGACGGCCTTTGTCTCAATCCGAAAACGAGACGGAGTTGTTGATAAGGGCGTTTGAAATCTTGACATTTTTTCATTATGTGAAATTGTGTGAAACGTATTCAATGTTTCCAAATAGTATCCGCCCTGATCCCGAAACTGCAAAAGATGGGTCGTATTCATTTTGGACATTACCCCAACTCGCTCAGCGTTGTATTTTAGCGAGTTTACAAGTAACTGGAAAAAACGTTTTAGTATTTAAAGACAATCATCCTCAAACACCTCCTTCGCAACAACAACCGCTGCCACAAACTCCTCAAATTCCAAATATGTTCGTAGACATTCATTTAAATCCAGAGGATTTAGGCAACCATCGTAGTCACCACCAGAACAAGGCTACACATAATGGTAATGTATTGTCAGATGACAACTCTGTTCAGCACATCACACCACAATCGCCACAGCCACCACCGATGGAACTAAACACTCTCCCGCTGTCCGTATCACCTGTTTCTAATCATTCTATCGCTTCCTCCTCGGTCGAACAAAGATATAGTTTAGAAAAATCGTGGTCTGTATCTTCTTTGTTGATATCAGACAGCGAAGATGGTGAAGGCAGCGAAAATGCTGAAATCGATATAACCGAATACGAAGATTTGGATTTCAATGTTATTAGTACCGTGCCAGTACCACTGCCACCGCTCCGTTACGACGACGAGGAGGAGAAGGAAGATGTGGAAGTGCTAGCCTCAAATAATTTTGTAGAAGACAACAACTACGACTCAATCATTGAAGATGTCGAGGAAGAGGGTGCGGCGACGTCGTGGTCATCTGATTGTGAAATGTACGACAAACAATATTACGAAGAATTGGTGGCCAATTTTATGGCAAATTCGTTACACAATGACAATGGTATAATTTCAGATATAGCCATAGCTAACGGTAGATATAGCAGCGGTAGTAGAACTAAAGACATATTGATTGGTTTAACTAATGCTACTAGTAGTTCTGATGGTGAGACAGTCTCTTCTGATGATTTCACGTCCATACTCATGAAAAACGTGTTAGGAGAAGCAGATTTTCGAGATTTTCGGCGTCTGATACTACGTCGCCACAGCCATCGTAACCACAACCAAGCAGAAGAAGAAGAGTTAAGCGAGTCTGAACGAAGGGAGCGATTGGTAGAATTGTTATTTAAACATAGAGAGAAATTAGCTCAATATAAACGAATGAGCAAAAACGCCCAGTCTATTATTTCATCTTCCATTGCCCTTGATGGGGATAACAGCAGAGATGGAAGACAAAGAAGAAGACTGCAGAAAACTACAACAGAGGACAGGAGTAAATACGGAGGTTGTTGTACAACTGGAAATAACAGTATATTCAAATTGATCTACTCCGATCTACGATTTCATGTATGCGATTTTATATTATACAATGTAGTCGTGTATATGTCGAGAGTAAATAATAACCACGACTCATCGTTGCCGCCAACCTCATCCTTTGATCCTATAGATCAAATGAACGAAGATGCGGAATCGGATTATACGGTTTTAACCAAGATGAACTATCACCCAATAACTGTGCAGCCGCCGTCAGAAGATATCAGAGGTGACCACCATGACAACACCGCGGACGAATCTAATTTCTATCTATCTTTCGAATACAGATATTACTATAGCACATATTCAAACAGATATTGTTTCAAGACCGACGTTATTCCTTCTCTTCCTCCCCACAACCAACATGAACTCCGCCGCCCAGTAAGCGAACAGCAGAAGGACGATTTTATCAAGTTAGGGTTAACTTCGAATTACACAACAACTTCTACAAGTGAGCAGGACAATAAAGGCAATGGCGTGTGTATTATACTGTGTACAGATTATATTATCACATTTGATATACGTAAAGGGTTAAGCACTATCCAACTGCAGACGCTACAAGGAGATGATGTAGCAGAAGAACAACTAGAGAAAATAAAATCTTTAATTATAGTCGTCAGTTTTGTATCCGGCAGAAAGGTAGAAAATACATAGTAGCTGTGAGGGCCTGATGACTGTTGTTCGGCCCTCCAAACAAAACTGAGGCTTAGATCTCAGAAAAAAAGCTTAGGTCTTGATCCTGCTAATAGTAGCCCACCATATGGGCTGCACATCCCAAAGAGAGACTTCTTATGTATTTGAATGCGATCGTTTTTATTGTTATTATTTGTTCAATTACTTAATTAACCAATTATCTAGCATTAGACAGAAGAAAATTGTACATTGGTTCGTGGTGGAATCAGGTGAGATTCCAATCTGAGGGGTTCAAGACTCGCGATGGTGGGCCGTTCCCCGTTGGTAGGGGGCTGTCAGTTCGTTGTGGGGTCTTGTACAGACAACGGCACTCATCTTTACTGGTTGTTTTTCGCGCTTTGGCTCCGAAACGTAATAATTTCGTTCCCAAGTGATATGGAATCGATCTGACGTTGTTCATAAAACATGCTGTCAACTTGCTAATGACAATATAATGTGGTAGGTATAGCGCAACGTAAATTGTTTTTCTTTCGTTCGTTGTTCTATAATGTCTCGTTCTACCGAGCGAAAAACTAAAGTTGTCTGTCTCTAGAGATGCTGATGTATCTTCTATGGGCTCAAAAGTTGCAAGCAGACAAGATGAATACCCGGTCCAAAGAACCCTGAGATTGGAGTAACGAATTCCTAGTCAAACACTAGGCAGGGCAGTCGGACGAAAAGCCCCAGCCTGAAATGGCTGTTACTTTACTTTACTTTACTTCCTAGTCAAACACTAAATAATGTACACTGTAAACTACATTCTCGTACATTCCTCAAATACATCATCCTGCCAAAGATCTACTCAGAGCTGTAGAGAAACAAAGTTCAGCAAAAACCACTCGTCGACGAAATAAACATAAATGTATTCTTAGTTGGTCATAATCTCTCAGAACTCTTTTTTTGTATCGAGTTCTGATCTTTGACGGAGATATTGTATTTTACACTGTACAACTCTAGAATCATTCGATCCAATTTTTGTTTCTTAGGCTAGAGGTAAACCAAGTTCTGACGCAACCATCTTCAACGGGTTCCAGTATTTATTTATATCTCTCATCTCGATATTACGACCTCTTGTTATTGACCAAACAAACGTATCTGCAAAGATAAATCTCCTTCGGCTCTGACGGAACAATCTTCGAAAGTTTCAGCATATATTTATAGCTCTCATTATTGAGGGCAACATTGGTGGAGGGGGCTTGTTTTCATATTTCTACATTTCTGCTTACTTGCTCACCTACATGTATAACCCAATTCAGCTCTGAATGTCGTTTATCTATTGAGATAGGCGAGTTACTAGAAATAGCACATTCACTTCATACACTACTTCCGGTAGATGAACACCTCAACATCTCAACGGCTAGATACAGTTCCCCTGCGTTTGCACAATCGTTTTTAATTGTTCATATAATCATAGTAACTAATGTTTGCAGTAGTGAAACTTCGCGACGGTGATGATTATTTTCCATGTGAAATAAATCGCGTAACTTGGAAAAATGGGGTTTCTTTTTTGGATCACGATGAAACGAAAATCGTGAACATACAGCACACAGGAGGTAAGTGTTTTTTAAGTTTATTTGAGATACATACCACCCATCGCTATAACATCCCTTCAATGTTCCATTCTCTTGTCAGATTTTACCTTGTTGAAGAAGAAAAAAACACTAGTATGATAGGCGTCGATTTACATGATGTATTGGAATTGGCAAATAATCTACCTAAACTTTAATAATATATGATAACCATGTGGAACGCGCGCCCTGGTTGTCCCCATAGTTTATGATTTTCCCCGCCCACCAATAATGTGGGGGGACGGCCGAACGGTGAGGCCTAGCTTGAATTTATGGAGGGTGCACCACACAACTGGCATCAAAGAAAGACACAGGGGGTCACATGCGCCTGTTTGTTTAATCACAATTTCTTACTAGTAGTTGCAACCATAAGTATACTTAACTATTTCATAGAACGACGTAAGTAGTATGTAAAATGAGGCTTCTGGCCCGGCAGTTGAGCTGGAGTTTCTAGCCCAGCAACTGAAACGAGAAATGTTCAACAACGAGCAAACAACGAGAAATGACGTTCAATGATCGTTCAAATAACGAGAACGTTGTTGAATGTTATTTCTCGTTGTTGGACGTTATTTCTTGTGGTTTGAACGTTCAATGATCGTTTCAGTTGCTGGGCTAGAAACCCCAGCTCAACGGCCGGGCCAGAAGCCCCATTTTACATAGGTACTACTGACGTATTTGAAAGTCAAAATTCAATATCTTATGAGAATAACTTGGCAATACTTTGGTCAAAGTAAACTTACGGACTTTTGAACTCAGCTTAACTGAATTTTATTTATTCAGCAGAATATTTGAACATGAGCACCTTTTATGTTTGAATAATGAAGAAATGTTTTATACCTACTTCTTCAATTCGAGAAGTGTCCTGGAGTACTTTGAAAAAAAAACAAAGGAAGTATATTATGTTTTTGCTGTAAATGACACGAAAGACCTCTCAGGTCGATTGCGCTTCACCAAGTACTTTCCTGATTGCGCTCTCCCTATGGTTAAAAAAACATATTGGAGGCTAGACATTTGACTGTTTTATTTGGATCGCCATTATCCTTCAGCCACCTCGTTCTTTCGTCCGATTTGCAAACTGATTGTCGATCGTGTTTTGAACAGATGCAGACTCGTGCCTCAAAATTATTGGGGCGATTTTGCAACCAAAAGCTGTTGATACAACGCGGCCAACTTCTGTGCAGATCGACACTTCTACGCCGGAACAAGGGAGAATCGAAGGTATGTTATATAATATTATATTTAGGTACATTACACACTATAATAAGTTGGTATGTAAATAGATCGGTATATCTTTTCACTGGATCCCTGTAAGTCACTTTCTATCATAACTTAATTGGGTACACCGAGGAAAGCCCACTTATTGTACTTGTGTTTGAATCAATGGATTGAAAAATATGCAGCAAAATATCGAATGGAAGAAAACATTTGCAGTTTTATTACAACGAGTAGAAGAATCGTACAATGACCCTTTACTTATTTATTAATTCGGCATTTGGGTCCCATCCGGAGTCTATCTTAACTCGGCGTTAAAGTCAGTCACTTCTAGTGCCATCCATCACAAATTATACGAGGAGTATAGTGAGGCGAATACATACAATCGAACTGACTAATAAAAACAAAAAGCGAATGTGATGCACCAGAGTATCGCATGAACCGCCCCTTATAGTAATACACAGAGTAATTCTGGTGATGGACGTTATAGTTCCCGTGAGTTTCTATTATGTAATCAATGAGCCCTACAGGTAGGTATATATTTGGGTTAGGTATTTATGTTACGTTATTTGTGGACTCTCGTTCACATATACCCACGTGCGTATTTATGTAGGTATTTTTAACTAATCACATTGTTTCGTGTTTTCCACAGTTCCGAGCCAAGCGTCGAAAGAGACAATCGACGAATCGTCATCTGACATCGTAGACGACTGCCATCCCTTGCAAAGCAGTAGCAGTGACGGCAGCATAAAACAAGTGAAGAGCATTGGAGAGATACTCGATGAATCGTCGTCTGACATTGGCAGCTTCTCGTCGAGCGAGGGAGAACTCGACCTTCCTGTTCCCAGTGGCAGCAGCAGCGAATCATCTGACAGTACCAGTGAGCTCGAATCTCTCTCTACTCATCCACCTCAACATGGTAGCGACGATGAGGGAACCCACGAAGCAACCGAAAAGAGCAAGAAACCTCGACCGAACAAGGCTTATTTTTGTCTCTTCTGCAAGAAACGAGAAACACATTTCTCTAGACATCTGACAAATATGCATTCCGACAAAGAGGAGGTACGAGAGTTTTTAAAGCACGCACCAGGCACCAGAGAGAGAATGAAATTGATTAGCAAAATCAGAGGTCAGGGAGCAATCGAATACAACAACTTGACAACTCAAGAAGGAAGTAGCAGCAGCAGTGGTATACAGCTTGGGAGGAGGATGACGGGAGTCCCGATCGACATGGAACTCTACTTACCTTGCCTCGAGTGTGGAAACTATTACAAAAAGCGAAACCTTCGGAATCATTACAAGAAGTGCGCGAGAAAGACGGGTCCGTGCAATCTACTGGCGAAATGCAGAACTCTTAAACTCGGTCACGGGATTCCAGCTCAATCCAAGGTGACAATGTCTGAACAACTCAAAGAAATTCTCAGCAGCATGGGCGCGTCTCCGAACATCATGAGATTGATAGAATGCGACCCCGCAATTGTCGCATTTGGTAACAAACTGTGCAACACAAACAAACATATAATATCCACACAGGTACACTCGATCCGAAGATCTCTGAAGGTTATGGCTGTAATAACGACATACATGTACGATCAGGATGACTGCGACCCCGACAAGCAACTTTCCGTGTCATACTATTATAAACACGAAAAGTTCGATTTATTTAAAAAGGCGGTATTAGATTATATGGGGTATAAAGATGGCACATACGACTCAGCTTCCCAGGCAGGTGCCATCGGGAGGATATGGTTTAACTGTGCGAAATCTCTCAACGACCTGTATTTGGACTTAGGATTGAAAGAGGATAAAACTCAGTTAGACGAGTGGTTACAGAAATTCAAATCGCAGTATTACGTGGAATTGGAAAAGCCCGCAAGTGCCCAGCTTATGAAAAACCGGTGGAACAAAAAGATGACTATCCCGAATGACGAAGAAGTGGCCACCCTGTGTTCCTACCTAAAAGACGTGATGCGACGTCACAAAACTGAGTTGAAGGTGATATTTGACTACACACATTGGGCTCAACTCTCCAAGGCCCTGTTGGTCTACTTAACTGTTTTCAACAGAAAACGTTCGGGAGAAGTACAGGGGGCACGCCTGAAGCAGTACCGAGAGAGAGTGACCTACAAGGATTTTGCTGGTAATTGGTCCGAGCGCTTGTCACCGCAAGACGTTGAACAAAGTAAACGATATTCTCGTTTTCTGGTAAAAGGAAAACGGTCAAAAGGGGTCAGTGTCTTGATGGAGCGGAATGAAGTGGACTCCATGGAACTCCTACTAGCTAATCGCCAAAACGCTAAGGTGGCCAAAGACAACGATTTTCTGTTCGCTAAGGCGCATACTCATTTCGATTGTCGATCAGCACTCCGTGATTTTGCAAAGGTGTGCGAAGTCAAACGTTATCACCTTCTTACGACGACCAAATTGCGAAAGCATTTTGCTTCTTCTATTCCTATGCTTAACCTCGCTGGCAACGAGATGACGACAGTGACACAGTTTCTAGGGCACGACGAAAAAACTGAAGCTCTACACTATAGAATGCCTGACGCTGTCGAAGAGATGGCGCACGTGGCGACATTGCTACATGCGTCTACAACGATGACGATGGCCATGCTGAAAGATAGAAATCTTCGCTCGATCAACCACGAAACAGCGCTCGCCACTGCTGCCAGCTTCAGCCCCGAAGAACTTCCCGCCACTGTCCCCACGGAGTCCAGTTCCAGAGAACTTTCCACTCACCTTCGTCGTCTCTCTTCAACCGACAGCTCACATTCTGATGAAGAGGAGGAGGCCCTTCGCATAAAAACTAAACGAAGAGGGCCACCGAAACACCGAATCTGCTCATCTCCAGAGTTGTCGCGTCCGAATACTCCAGGCACAACACCTGTGAGGAGGAGAACCACAAATAAGCGAGGAGGGCAACAATCAGAATGTTCAACTATTCTCTCTCAGGAGCCACAGCCATCTACTTCAGGCACAAGTGCTGCTCTTATAGGAGTAGGATGTTCTTTTGCTGTTGATACGGGCAGCTCGAGTTCCGACAACAAAACTATACGGAGACGAAAGGGGTTACCGAAACGCTTAGTCTTCTCTCCTTCTCCGGAGCGGCATCAAACTATATCACCTCCGGCTGATCGTATAAATCGCCTAGTCCTCTCTCCGGATCAAAAACCAACTAATATTCCAACTGCTTTTCCAACAAGTTCTTCAGATGACAGCTGCAGCGATGTGTCCACTGCCACAAGGGGTACACCTGCTTCAAGGAGTACCACTGCTGCTGTAGAAGACAGTCATGATAGCATGACAACGAACACACCACCAAGGGGAATTGTGCGAAAACGCTTACCGTGGACTCCGCGACAAACCCGAGTTATCGAAGATAATTTTAAATCCTATTTGGACAAAAAACAGATACCGCCCACATACAAAATACGGAAGGTTCTGTCAGAGAACAAACGGGTATTGCACTCAAGGACTGAGGCGAGTATACGTACTCACATTAGTAATATGAATACAGGGAAAACAAGCCGCAATAAGAAACTTAAAAGACTGAAAATGTAAGACTATATACGATACGTAGGTATCGATTGTTTTTTATCGTTACCTACATATCTACTAATAGTTTTATAGAAAACCACATAAGACTGTATTGGTTATTGTCCAAACAATGACGTTAGAAGACTGATATTACTTTATTATTTCATTTCAACCAATTTCACTGTCAGATTTACTGACATTTAGAAGGATATACATACTCACTTACCCACCAATTAGTTCATTGAATTACTTATGCATTATGAAATTACGTACCCACCAATTATTTTCTAGAAAACCACATAAGACTGTACTGGTTATTGTCCAAACAATGATGTTAGAAGGCTGATATTACTTTATTATTTTATTTCCATCATTTCACTGTCAGATTTACCGACATTTAGAAGGATATACTTACTTACCTACCAATTAGTTTATTGAAATGTATAAGGCTGAACGGTTAGATTATGTTTACTCTGTTATTATAGGGTGAGAGTGCTACGAGACATAGCTGTCCATATACTGACTAGTTATTTTATAGAAACGTATAATATTCAACAAGTTAATTTACAGATTGTCATCAGAAATATATTATATAGTTCATTTTATGTAGTATATTCGTTTACGTAAACGTTCCCTTTTTCGTGACCCTCACATGAGGAATGTACCGCTGCTCATTAGATCAAATTAATGTTGGATTGTGCGATAAAATATTTAGTATCTACTACGTATATATCTATCTCAAAAATACACGAAGTAGTTCGCCCGGAGCAAATAAGTTATGTAGATTTTAGACGAAAGGTGAAAAAAAGAAGGTACAAAACAAACTACGGGTTCGACTTTGTATTTACGTATTTTATAGTAGGTATGTTGTACGTTGTTATCATTTGTACATAATAGAGAGTTGTCGCAACCAAAAATTGACGATCGGGAGAGAGAACGTAAACGCAAGTGCTACGTTCGAGACGTAAGTTTTGGCGTTTTCAAGACTTGCGTTGCCCAGCACCACGTAACTATTGGAAAGATGCGTGTCACGCATCTCAAAGCTACGTACTACGTAACTTGATAAGTAAACTTCTTCGCGGATAACCAAATTCGATTTCCATGGCTACCCTATCGCGTCACCTCGAATTTTATAGAAAGACAGGAGGAGCTGGCCCCGGGAAGGTTTTCCGCCGTTTGCGTTGTCTTTATTTTGGTTTCTCTTTAGGTATATTTGGAAGCTTGAACTTCATGTGGTTCGTGTACCTATTCATCTTGAGCATTGCCATCCGAAAGCCATGAGCACGGTAAGTGAGTGCCCTGTAATTAGCAAGTATTGCGGGTATGTAAAATTATACGAAGGACCCAAGGTCTCACGGTGCCGTGAGTACGGTTTTTTTACAGTAAAAGGGCACGATTGTTCTTCTAGAAATTGTTCAAAACTCATAGAAACTATTGCTGAATAATTATGTTACGAGCTAGTTTGAGAATAAAGAGGTTAACTTGACAGACAAATTATATATCATTGACAAATTATTACGTTAACGTCACTTCAAAACATGTCCGGAGTTACGTAGACACGTAGCTTTCTCATGGAACGTACGTTAGATAGTTAGCATCCGAATTTGTCACCCTAGAACAGAGTTACGTTTTGCAGTTGCGTTTTTCGGAAAATGGTTGCGACAACTCTCTCATTACCCATCGACGAAAACGTCGTTGTTTAGAAATATGGTATAATGAACATCAAACGTAGCATGAAGTCTATTGACAACTCCGTACAATGGTAATAGGTTTTCATAGTAACTGGAAGAAATCCTTTCGACTCGAGGAGGCGCTATAGGAAGATAAGATCGTTGTCGGTGAACTATACAGGACAGAGTTTTATTACAGTGGCAATTCATCTTTTTACAATATTTGTCTATACGAGCTATGCTAGCAAATGTAGATCTATTCGTATAGTCGACACACGATACGGCTATACAACGCTGTTGTTCTTCATTACTATCGTTGTCACACATAAAGGCCGTTCCAGAGATATTTACCAAGTCACAATTGTTTCTTAAAAACTCCGACAGCATCCAAACTATTTCTACCACCCTTTTATCTTCTTCATTCTCGATTTTGATATCTACGAGTACTTCATCTTCCTCATCGTCATCTCTCATACTCGCTGCCGCTTCGATATTTCCCTCTTTGCTAGCTTCATGTTCTTCTGTTCCTCCTCCTTTGCAGAAGGAATAGTTTTGATGATTAAAATAGCTACTCGAACTTTTAATTTCACTGGGAGAAGAAGATGTAGTAATTGTTGTCACTGTATCTCCCCATTTTAATATTCTTGGTGTAACATAATCATAGCCGTCACCCCCATCATTTTCGTCTCTACCTTGTTCGGAAGATATGCCATCAGCAAATCTTGGGGCGTAATCGTGTTGAGAAGAGAAATAAATATTAAATGTAATAAATTGGTACTTGAAAGTTCCAAAGAGTCTCGGTGGAGGTGAACGTGATCCGCTGCTGTTGTTATCTCGTGTGAATGGAGAACATTTGTCAGAAGGTGCCCCCCTCGTGATAGCTCGTAACACAAATTCTAAAACTCCGACTATCCAGTCGTATTGACTGCCGACTAGAACGGGTCCTGTATACACGATGAATATATCTACATTGTCCGGATGACGAAGAGGAGATGGAGGACGATTGGATTTACTACTGTCTTCATCCGTTACAGTAAGGATGTCCGAACTTTGATGCCGCTGCCGCCGGTTAATAAATTCAGCATAGCTCCCCGCACAGATGACTTCCATTCGTAAATCTTTCACGTAAATCTGTATGAGATGCATCACTTTAAGAACGGTCGAAAACAAATCATCCCTTCTTTCCGAAGAGAATGGGAACAACAACAACGGTTCGCTGCTTGTAGCGCATCCTCTCCGTCTGTTTTCATGTTGACGAACGAGGAACGATCGGTACCATACGCTGGGTAAAAGTAAAGGATGTTTCAAATTGTCGTACTCTTCTGTCGTTATCGTGCATTTCGCACCTTTCTGTTTGCTGCCTCCACCGCTACGTTTTTTTCTTTTACTGTAATCATTGTTGATACCTGTACCGGACATTGTTGCTGTTGTGCGAGACGCGTGAAAGGGAAAATTACAACATGTAGATAATGTCGCATACAAGTCTACTTTTTCTTTTAGTCCCTCGAATTCGTTATTAATATAATTATAATTCATCCATTCTCCTATCCATTTCTTTTTGACGATGTTCGACAATTCGCTTCCACCCTTTGTTAAAATGTCATCTAACAATGTTGGTATACCGATTGTTCCACGGTGAAGACCAATAGACATGATGTTAGTGATGTTAGTGATGGTGTTCAGTAAATGGCGGTAGTGTAACCATCGTCTGTCTTATATTGTATACTATTATTTCAGAAACATACTGCAACGTCAAGTGGGACCTTGACCAGAATAGTGTTATTGATAGCAGTATTAAACATCAGATCAGCTATACCATGTTTTTAATGATAAATACTAGCAAGGAGTGCTGCACCTTTAGACCTTTGAGTTCTTCAAAATGTATTTTTATGCATTATGGTCACTGGTTATCCTTATCGTCCGTTGAAGATGAGCAGATCCTCTCATTCGTCATTTGTTAGTAAGATGTATTTCATGAGGCATCATCATACTATGTACACGAGGCATGCCACAACAGCATTTTACAAATAATCTTTACAGATCTTTACAATTTGACGAGAATCTATGACTATTGTTTTGTTTTTTACTAGATGCATATTATGTTTACCCGAGCTTGCTCCCAGATCGAGCCCTCAGTTCATACACCTAGTAAATTTTTGGGATTTGATGAGGACGATGACTTTCCTGTTTTTGCTTTCATGCCACAGCTCCCCCCCTGTCAGGGAGCTCGAGAAAGAACGTTCAGAAAGAAATCTCTGAACCGAAATCCGAAGGCTGGAGAAAACAAATGCGGAGCAAAAGAATTGCTAGTTGTAATCCTTAAATAAACTCTTCCGAGCGAAAGAAGAAACTCTCAGGTTGCTCGGGATGCAAACGAGCTAGTCAGATCTAGTTGACTTTCTTAAAATAAACTCTTCCGGATCTAGTTGACCTTCTTAAAATAAATGCTTCCGAGAAGAAACCCTTGGAGCTTAATAACACAACAGTTTATAATACTTTCGTGAGTTGTGGATCCTGCAGCAGAATCTTCTCTTCTTTTACAAGAGAAACAAATTCCGAGAGAACACTATTAATAATTTATTGTCATGTACGAAAAGAATACATGTAGTATTTACACATACTCCTAGGTTATGTCATTAGCCCCACACTCAAGTTATGTCATTAGCCCCACACTTAAGTTATAACATTACCCCCACTCTTAAGTTATGACGTTACCCCCACTCCTACTTCTATATCTTACTATATACTTAGTAGTTGTTAGTGTTATTCTTTAGTGTCCACAGGTAGTTTATTGGGGGAGGGTGTTATTATTATTATTATTATATATTATATATATAATAATAATAATAATAATAATACGATAACTACTAGGTAGTTAGGTCGTAACAATAACATCTTTGGAATGAAGAAACTCTCGGAGCTCGAGAAAGAAGGTTCAGAAAGAAATCTCTGAATCGAAATCCGAAGGCTGGAGAAAACAAATTCGGAGCAAATGACTTGCTAGTTCTAATCCTTGAATAAACTCTTCCGAACGAACGAAGAAACTGTCTGGTTGCTCGGGGTTTCGAGCTAACCGGAACTTGTTGACTTCCTTAAAATACAACTAATACGATCTTGTAACTTAGTTTTCTGTTTTTGGGGACCCTTCGAAATAAAATGAATATCCCTATCTAGTGTCATGTTGTATGACGATGAAACAAACGGGGACCTACCTGAACGCTTTGTTCAACTTTATTTCACCAATTTCTTCAAGAATGAATGAAAAACAAAACAACTGTGTAGTTAACACGTTTTAAAGGAACACCACAACAGGGGAATTAGATCTGGAAATACAATGATTAATAATTTCCTTTCTTTTCCTATTTGTATCGCGGGTCGGTTCGCTTTTTGCTATATAAACACCTTCTTAACAGAGAAGAGTTTACAAGTTGATATAACAGTGTTCAGTTGTGACAGTCAACATGCGCTCTCACGTGGATTACGACATCCCCGAGAATCGTATCCGAAGTTTCAAGTATTGGACCTCATCGACGCACACTGCCTATCAAATGCTCAAGGCAGGGTTTTATTACACCGGCATAAAGGATATCGTGGAATGTCCTCATTGCCATGTGCGATTCTCTAGCTGGACAATAGACCAACGCCCCATCGACGTACACTTTCGCCGGAGCCCTCGTTGCAGTGTTGGGACTGTGCGATATGTGTACTCATTCATCCACCGCACCTATATTCCGACTATCGACTACGAATACTGCGGAGCACTTCGACCAGACGTGAATGTTATCTACGACGGTCAAATAACTGGCGATTATTACAACATCACCTTTGTGACCCTTACGGAACAATTAACTCCCGAAGCAGGATGATTAGTGAGTAGCAACATTGTCAATATTATCCAAGTTGTCATCGTATTCGCACAACTCTATCGCACACTCAGTTTAGATGTTTTGTTCAATCTTGTAGTAAACAGCTACATATGCAACCTTGAGGATCTCTCTGAAATATTATGTGTAAATATAGCAGTATGTCTAGAGCAACGTTGTTGACGTCTATTGTAGATATAACATTATGTTCGAGATAATCACCGATGTACACAAATCTCACACAATGAATAATGGGGTTTTATATATCTTATTCGTTAGTTGTTATATGACTGTATCAATGTTAATAAATGTATGAACTCTAATAAACGTAATGGTATATTATACTTCTGTACGCAGTTATGATTAACTCGATGTCCATTACTCGGGTTGTTGTTGTTGTTGTATAAAGTATAATAAATGGCTGTGATATTATTATGTACCAAACGTCTGTTTTGCTTGTATTACCTTAATCGCTCAACGTTATTCCAAAGATCTTGGAGGAAGCAAACCAAATATTGGGTTGTCAGACGTGTATAGTTATAATAAATGTTCCGGTTGAGTTGAGGAAGATTTAAGACGACATAAAAACAAGTTCCACAAGATGAAACGTTGAACCTTACCATCCATATCAAATATTGATGTTTAGAGATCCCCACCCCTCATTGACAATAGTATCCCCCACTCCATTGCCATGTAGAACGTTCAAGCATATAGTAAGTAGTTATTAGGATTATTCTTTACTCCCGGAGCTCGAGAAAAAAAATTCGGAAAGAAATATCTGACCAGAAATCCGAATGCTTGAAAAACAAAAACAAAATGCGTGTACGACTCTAGTTGTAAGTCCTAAAATAAAATCCTCTCTTTGGAAGATCTCGGAGCTCGAGAAATAAAACGTTCGGAACGAAATATCTGACCAGAAATCCGAAGGCTCGAGAAATAAAACGTTCGGAACGAAATATCTGACCAGAAATCCGAAGGCTCGAGAAACAAAAGATCCAGTGAATGACTCTGTTGTAGAGTTGTAGATCCCAACATAAAAGCTTCTCGTCCGAAGATCTTGGAGCTCGAGAAATACAAAGTTCAGAACGAAATATCTGAACAGAAATCCGAATGCTCGAAAACAAAAACAAAATGTGTGTATGACTCTAGTTGTAAATTCTAAAATTATTATTATAAATTATTTACTCCACTCCTATGTTATGACGTCACTCCAACTCCTTAGTTGTGACGTCACTCCAACTCCTTAGTTGTGAGGTTACTCCCACTCCTTAGTTGTGACGTTACTCCCACTCCTACTTCTATAACTTACTATATACTTAGTAGTTGTTAGTGTTATTCTTTAGTGTCCACAGGAAGTTTCATGGGGGAGGGTGTATTATTATTATTATTATTATATATTATATATATAATAATAATAATAATAATACAATAACTACTGGGTAGTTAGGTCGTTACAATAACGTCTTTGGAATGATGAAACTCTCGGAGCTCGAGAAATAAAAAGTTCAGAAAGAAATATCTAGCCAGAAATCCGAATGCTTGAAAAAACAACAAAATGCGTGCACGACTCTAGTTGCACAACATGAAATACAATCTTCTCTTCGAAGTATCTCTCGGAGCTCGAGAAATACAAAAGTTCAGAAAGAAATATCTGACCAGAAATCCAAAGGCTCGAGAAACAAAAAAATGAATGAATGACTCTTTAGTTGTATATCTCAAAATACAATCTATCGTCGTAAGACCTGGGGAAACTCTCTAAACAGGAGCCTTACATAGCACGTTTAACTCTAATGATGTTAAGACTCGTTTGCTATTAGGTACATGCAACCGAACTATGGTGCCTAACTATCTCACAGGGTGTCTGATATATAGACCAATTACATTAAATTCAACATTTCTTTATTTCTCATCATAGTACAAACTCACGCCATTCGATTCAACAATTCCATAATTTAACACGGCTCTATAGTTTAACAAATCAACACTCTGATCTGATTTAACGATTCAATATAATAACAATTATACAACAACATACATCTACATCAGGTGTCCTCTCCTGCTGCCCATCATACACTACCATCAGCGTATGACGCGGACTTTACGCACATTCAACTATTCCGCAAAGTCGGGCTCCTTAATGTAGCGTGCGATTCGCAGAGGTCCGTTTCGTCGTTGATGCTTATGGATGCCATCATCGCTGTATACGATGATATCCCGAGGTCGTCAGCATTCTTCACCTCCACTCTGGCTAGCTCCAGCTGAGAATTGACGATAGCCAATCGCTCGGCGAGTTGGAACTTTTCTTTAATCAGAGCTTCTCGCTCGGCAAGAAGTGTTTCCCTTCTTCTTCGTTGGTTGTCTTCTTCAGTTTGGTTGTCTTCGGCGCCTCTCCTGCATGATTCTCCAACATGGGTGGTACTCTTGGACAACATGGATAGTGATCACAAAACACGATCTGAACACAGAGGGAGGGAGGGAACAAAGTTGTTATGCTTCGAACAAGATAAGTATCGTAACCAACTCAACACCTTGGCCTCTCTCGAATATATATGTATACCTATGAGACCTGACTGGTGAATCTACAAGCAGTGGTGGTGGGATGGGGTGTGGGAAAGCCAATCTACATCCCTGTCAAGTGGAACTACTTCTTCTAATCATAGATCTGACAGTCAGTCAAGGAGAGAATACTAAGTGTGTGAGTGTGTCGATATAAAACACATCGTATATATACTTGCGTCTGATGTTTGCATTTATGCCAATGAATCTTCTGTACATAAGACTGGTTTTGTATTGTATTCATACTGGATGCATATTATATTTTTCTACTTCATTTGTGTACTTGTCAAACAAAACACAAAACACATTGTACCATCGGAGAAATAAACATTGTATTTCTAATGTGTAAACAGTGTTGAAATTCATTTTTTCTATCCATATGACAGACAACCCATAAACAATAATGTCTAAAGAATATTCTAACCATGTTGAGTAAGGCTTCATTTGATGTTCTCAACATAAAAACACGAACGAAGAATGGAGGAATATTGTTAATAATTAGAATGGAATGAAAGTCTTTCATTGACGAGAAAATTCTATTTTAGATTCGACAACTAGCTCGGTCCATTTTTCTCGAGCCTTTGGATCTCGGGTCAGATTCTTTTCTCGGAACTTTTTTTCTCGAGCTCCATGAATTTTGACATTCGGAAACTGTTATTGTTATTGTTGTCCGAGATCTTCCGACAAGAAGCTTTCATTTTTAGGATCTACAACTAAAGTCGTTTGCTCGGAGCATTTTTATTGAGCCTTCGAATTTCGAGTCAGATTCTTTTCTGGGAACCTTTTTTTGCTCTAGCTCAGAGATCTCCAAAAGAGAAGATTTTATTTTAGGGCTTACAACTATAATCGTACACACAGTTTTGTTTGTCAATATTCCTGGTCAGATATTTTGTTCTGAACTTTTTATTTCTCGAGCTCCGAGAGTTTCATCATTCCAAAGACGTTATTGTTACGACCTAACTACCCAGTAGTTATTGTATTATTATTATTATTATATATATAATATATAATAATAATAATAATAATACACCCTCCCCCATGAAACTTCCTGTGGACACTAAAGAATAACACTAACAACTACTAAGTATATAGTAAGTTATAAAAGTAGGAGTGGGGGTAATATCACAACGTATGAGTGAGAGTAACGTCACAACTAAGGAGTTGGAGTGACGTCATAACTTGGGAGTTGGAGTGACGTCACAACTAAGAAGTTGGAGTGATGTCATAACATAGGAGTGGAGTAAATAATACATGAATTCGTTTCGCATAAGACGCATGAGGTTTTTACTGGGGTAGAATACAAACATCGCAAACATGTGTAGAACTTTCAAACGTTCTAAATGTATCAAACAGACGTTGTCATCAGCTCCACAAATAAAATGTTTCGAGGACCTTTCAATATCAACAGAGCTTGTGGTGATGGGTCTTGTCCTAACCACACGTCGTGTGAGTGCTGAGCAGAGAGTATGTCGTTGTCTGGTAGTTAAAAGAAAACAAGTGGATGGATTTGGTTGAAATCATATCGCGATGCCCGCAGACATCACTACCACGGCCAGGGCCTAGAAAGAGTTTCTATGAACTTATTTCTCGAGCTCCAACATCCTCTGAAGAGAAGATTGTGTTTTGGGATCTACAACTAGAGAGTCATTCATTCGTTTTTTTGTTTCTCGAGCCTTTGGATTTCTGGTCAGATATTTCGTTCCGACCGTTTTATTTCTCGAGCCTTTGGATTTCTGGTCAGATATTTCGTTCCGAACGTTTTATTTCTCGAGCCTTTGGATTTCTGGTCAGATATTTCGTTCCGAACGTTTTATTTCTCGAGCCTTTGGATTTCTGGTCAGATATTTTGTTCCGAATCTTTTATTTCTCGAGCCTTTGGATTTCTGGTCAGATATTTTGTTCCGAATCTTTTATTTCTAGATCTCCGAGATTTTCCGACGAGAAGCTTTTATGTTGAGATCTACAACTAGAGAGTCATTCGTTTGGTGGTTTGGTTTCTCGAGCCTTTGGATTTCTGGTCAAATATTTCGTTCCGAACTAATTTCTTCTTGCTTTACTTTATGATTTACAACTACAGAGTCATTCATTCTGGTTTTTGTTTCGCGGGCCTTAGGATTTCAGGGCAGATTCATTTCTCTGAACTTATTTCCTCTAGCAACGACATCTTTTGACGATTCTATTTTAGGTTCTACAACTAGCTCGGTCCATTTTTATCTCACCCGAGATCCTTTTCTCGGAACTTTTTTTCTCGAGCTCCATGAATTTTGACATTCGGAAACTGTTATTGTTATTGTTGTCCGAGATCTTCCGACAAGAAGCTTTCATTTTTAGGATCTACAACTAAAGTCGTTTGCTCGGAGCATTTTTATTGAGCCTTCGGATTTCGAGTCAGATTCTTTTCTGGGAACCTTTTTTTGCTCTAGCTCAGAGATCTCCAAAAGAGAAGATTTTATTTTAGGGCTTACAACTATAATCGTACACACAGTTTTGTTTGTCAATATTCCTGGTCAGATATTTTGTTCTGAACTTTTTATTTCTCGAGCTCCGAGAGTTTCATCATTCCAAAGACGTTATTGTTACGACCTAACTACCCAGTAGTTATTGTATTATTATTATTATTATATATATAATATATAATAATAATAATAATAATACACCCTCCCCCATGAAACTTCCTGTGGACACTAAAGAATAACACTAACAACTACTAAGTATATAGTAAGTTATAAAAGTAGGAGTGGGGGTAATATCACAACGTATGAGTGAGAGTAATGTCATAACCTATGAGCATGGGTAAATAATACGCGTAATCGTTTTGAACTAGACAATAATGTGTTGCTCTGAAATGCAAAGCTATTAACTGTTCTTTTCAACTAACAGACACTTTAGCTGTAAAACGCACCTCTTCCTCAACAGCTAATATGTGCACATGACCTAGCTATCAGTTAAGTTATTTTGCATGTAATCTAGCTGTAACTTTTCACCGTTAGCTATAGCTAATATTTACCCATATGTAATTGGTTGATAGATCATAAGTGTTTCATGTTTAGAAAAGGGTGAAAACAATTAATATCAACGCTGTTTACCTGGTGTAAAAAATATAATATTTATTTATTCGGTGATACAATGTGTTTGTTAGTTGTTGTTTGATAAGTACAGAAATATACGCAGTATAGACACAATACCAAACACATGACTAACATACGAAATATAATAATATGGCACAATATTGTTTGTTTTTATAAGTACATACAAATATACGTACGAAATATCATATGGCACAACATCTGTTTCTCGGTAAATACACAAATATAATGATACGAAAACGGTAACATACACAACTTAATATTATAATATTCTTTCTCTTGTAAGTCAATCTAACACTACGGCTGTGGAGAGGTTCATTCATCGAAACAGCAATTCTATTTAATAACCGTGCGGTCTCTTCCTCTGACATGAAAGGCTACCTCTCGGTGATGATGATGGCTGTGAGTGGTAAATAAGTATGTTGATTGACTCTGATAGATTGCGAACGCCTTATTGTAGAGTTCTTTTGTCAACACGAATTCACTTCATCATTCCTTGCTGGTTTGATTGGTTCATCATGCATGTAATGTCTCCCAGTGTGGACTGCATGCCTCGAACGATGTCCAGATAACTGCATAAAAACATCGTCCCGTCGGTCCATCATATACCACGGCGGAGTTTGTTAAGCGTATGGTCCTGCTAGCTTTACCGCCTTAATGTAAAGTTCTTTTGTCAACCCGACTTCACTTCATCATTCCTTGCTAGTTTGGTTGATTCATTATGTATACAATTCCTTCAAGCGTCGACTGCATACTAGGAATGATTTCCGGATAGTTGCACACAAGCCTTGTCCCTTCTTCCGGTTGATCAAGCAGCAGCGGCATCATTGTTGTCCTATACCCATCGTATTTTTTGTTTTAAATGATCAGACACACTTCTGTGGAAGCTCAATCGTTGAGCACATAATCAGAGTGATCTTCACCAGTAGATGGAGGACATCTCGTCTCAATAAAAAACGATATTCGAGGCGAATTCACAAGAGATGTGCACAAGTTACTAGTTGATGACAGGTATGTACATAGGTTGATCTTGGAAACAGTCTACTAATCTCACCACGTCGGCACGGAGCTCTTGGATCAATTCGGTGCATCTCCTCGTTTTCTCTTCTTGTTCGCACAGATCGGTAGTGATAGTATACCGGAGGAGTTCATTTAACGTTGATTCCACCGTGGAGATTATCTCTTTTTCCGGCACGAGGAACTCTCTCTTGGTGATTGTGGTGGTTGTGGTAGTGATGTTAATCTTGTGTTGTTGTATTGAAGTTAAAATGTACTTCCGTGGTGCGAGATGAACAGACTGACTTATCTGTCATCTTCATAATGGTCCATCATATAGCGCGGCGGAGGTGTTTTTAAGCATATGGCTCTACTAGCTCCATCGCCTTATTGTACAGTTCTTTCGTCAAATCGACACACTTCATCCTTCCTTGCTGGTTTGGCTGATTCATCATATATACAATCTCTTCAAGCGTCGACTGCATACTACGAATGATTGTTGTTCTATACCCGTCGTCTTTTTTGAAATGATCCGACACGATCTGTGAGAAATCGTTGAGCACATAATCGGAATGATCTTCACCATTAGAGGCAAATCTCGTCTCAATAAAAAACGATATTCGTGGCGAATTCGCAGGAGATGTGCACGAGTCACTAGTTGATGACGACACGTACATAGGTTGATCATTGAAACAGTCTACTAATCTCACCACGTCGGCACGGAGCTCTTGGATCAATTCGGTGCATCTCCTCGTTTTCTCTTCTTGTTCGCACAGATCGGTAGTGGTAGTATACCAGAGGAGTTCATTTAACATCGATTCCACCTTCGAGATTATCTCTTCTTCTGCCACGACGAATTGTTTCTCGGTGATGGCTGTGGTAGTGATGTTGGTGGTGTTCATCGCGACGAAGAAGAAACTGACTTGGCGTGGGTGGTGCACAGACTGTAGTCGATGTTGATATGATATTGTCCCAAATTCGATGACTTCCTTTTATATTAGGCCTCGTGTCACGAATCGTATTCTCAGCACACATCCTTCGCCCCCACCTTATCCTTCGCAGCCTTCTTCTTTTTTTTTCTTACACGATGTCTCAGCACGCACGTGTGTTTGGTGATTATGAGGTGACCGACCACCCCCCTCTTGCGAACTTCCTCATCCTGATATTCTCATCTGTTTGGCGGAGGAATGGAAGATTTATGTACTATCATTTATTATTTTAAAACGATGGAAACATACCCGAACCTATTGTTGTTCTACATTATTTTACCAGTCTCTCAAGAAACAATAAACAACTGTGTCTAACACGCTTTCAACAAACAGGGGAATTAGATCTGGAAATAGAATGACTAGTAACTTCATTTCTTTTCCTATTAGTATCTCGCTCTGTTCGCCTTCTCTTTTACTTTATTTTCCATGTGATTAACAGCGACAAAAGGTAGCTGGTGTTAAAGTAATTAGCCGTAATATAGAAATAAAGTCTATCTCTCATCCCTGTCATCGTACACGCCGAATGAGCCAATGCCATAGAGTGGAAGATAGTAATACATTCAGCTTCATTATTTATGATGTAAAGAAAAATGGGTACCTATATCATTATAAGTAGGTACTCCTATTTCATTGATACAGTTAGTGAGTTTGAAAGTTGTGTACAACAAGCTTGCGATATTTAACGTACAATACCTATACTAAGCAGTTGTTGGTATCGGTCTTTGGTGTCCACATGAACTTAAGGTATCTACTCAAAGTTGTCAAGTCCTGGTATGCATACACACGTTATCAAGTTGTAAATATGCATTTATATTTATTCTGTGTAGAAGAACGTTTTTCTTTTGAGCTTCAAGATTTCGAGTCGAGAAGATTTGGATTAAAGATCTACGACTGGCGACATGTTTTACAATATTAGAACGGGTTTTCTTGAGCTCCAAACTCTCAACAGAAAATAATTCGATTTAGGAAACCATATATGCAAGAGGACACTATCTAACTCTGTGGATATAGCAATGGAACCATAGGTCATTCATGATTCATGAAGAAATACTCGTACAGTGGGTATACACATTATAAACGCACTATATATTTCATTTCAACAACAATATAATATTATCTACATCTGATTGAGAAAGATACCTACGTCTCCAAGTGCCTGGAGCTACATTTAAATCGTTTGCATAGCCCCCCCCCCCACACACAGATTGTTTTTGCATTGTTGACTGATGAGATGCTCGACGGCATTTTCAGAATCCACGAAAGATCCCATTTGTTGGAGATATGACCAAGAATGACTATGACGACCGACAAATTGTTCATCAATTTATTGTTATGTGTTGTCATAAAGATGCGCATATTGTAATACAAACGATAACCAACTGTTTACCATTTCTTTTGTTTGACGTATCCCCCCTCGTGGTAGTTTGTTTTATTACAAAAGCTTCGATCACGATATCGCAAGTTTAATTATTATTACCTACTCTACACCTTAATGCAATAGTTGTAATAATAGTTGTTCAGCAGAAGTGGGTAGACATGTCCAAGCCGATTCACGCGTAATGATTCCTGATGGTAGTTGAGATCTGGCTAGCGATGACAATGAACTGAAATATATACATTTTCTCATTACAACTAAGGGGATAGTAACAGTTTCGGCAGAGATCGTTAAAAGTTTAGTGATGATATGATCTTTACGCTTTCTACTCGTTCGCCTACCCCAAATATATGGCGTATAAGTTGATAGATTATGACAAATAATAGCCTTCACTAGCTCGAATAACTTGTTGTTAATGTTGTTACACACAATCGCAGCACACTCGTTTGTAACATCTATAAATTCGTCATCCGTGCAGTGTGCGAAAAAGGCATGCCTGATGAAGCGAAGTAACGAGTTGATTCCTCGAAGTTCCGACGAGCCTTGCGTCCTCGAGCTATTGCATATCGCATTTAAAACAGGATTTCCTATTTCAAATATTACCCATGACGGATTCGGGTCATTATCATCTCCTTCTATCCAGTCGTTTCCTTCTAGTATACATCGCACTAAAATAGGATCTCTCGAAAATACTGCCATTTCTAACAGGTTGTACGAATTTTCGTCTTCATTAATCGATGGCTCCACCACGTATATTCCATAGTTAGAAGAAGCGTTATCGTCGTCGGTCTTTGTCCTCGTCGATGATGATGCTAGTCGATGTACGTAAAATTTATACCACATCCATGTATTTAAGTACAAGTATTCGGTTTTATCAATTGTAACGTAATCGTCGTCCTCATCACGGTTGCCGCCATCATATTCTTCTTCTTTGTATAAATAGTGTGATGCTCGCATGTCAGACAAATTGAACTCGACCGCGAATCTAGATAAATATGTCCAAGCAACCTCCGAGTTCAAAATATATGTTTCGGACGGAGCTCTATGATTATATCGCGTCGGATCCCACATTTCCTCCTTGTCCCTTAGATATATTAAAAACTTCAGAAAATAATAAGGGTGAACGTCTGATAAAGTAAAGCATTGTGTCGCGGGAAGATAACTCGCGTAGTAACGTGTCATTATGTCGAATAAGTCTCCATCTACGGTATCTCCTTCATTCTCATCCTCCGTGTCTTGTTCCAAATCATCTAACATTGACGTTGTCAGAGCCCCTGTGTAAAATGTAAATCTCATTTTATGTTTGAGCAAATCATCTCGAGTCATGATTAAGCGAACAAATAATTCCGCCCTCATTTCAGTCTCGTCAGCGTTGTTCCCTTTGACTTGGAAATCTGTCGGTGCTGTGTAATGCATAAAATGAGGACGGTGATCCAAAATTAGTCTACTGTACATCAGAACATTAGGGACCCTACAATCCAGTAACAGGCAAAGCTCAGATATCGGCATACAATGTTTGACAACTAGAGTATACGCTTGTTTTGTGAGAGCGTATCTTACGATCATTTGAAACAATAAGTCTTTGAGGGTGAGTGCTCGCTCATCAACAAACATGATGATATCCACAGTATGCGATATTTGTTCCAGTGTATAATCGAGAATATACTCGAATACAGTGTCCCACGAGAATATCGTAGCAACCAATAACAACAGATATAGCGTATCGATCACTGCGCGTATGTCATCTCGGATGTTTTCATTAGTTTTTAGTCCTTCTAGCTCGGCAGATTTGCTGCTACTGCTGCTGTTGTTGCCACCATATATATTAGGTAGTCGCACCAATTTGTCCACTGTGTATTGAACTATATGACGCTTAAAGAGCTCTTGCACGTGTTCATCAACAAACTCATGTGAACTAATTATCGCCTGTATAACTCTGTTTAACAACTTCTTCTGCTGTGAATAAGGACAGGTATGGATATCTTTGACTATCCGTTCTATCGGATTCAATTTAAACATTTTAGGAATTAAATGAGGAGAACGAGGAAGAGGGATCTTGATCGGCCTGTGTCACTGAGCGACCACTGACCTATAGCGAGTTAACTGAGCCAGGACTAAATCACGGTACCCTTCATATGCAACTATGGCGGAACAAATAGGCGCGTGATGAGAGGAAATGGAGTCGAAAACTGCTCTTGATGGTTGCCGTCGTATTTGGTAATACCCAATGCACCGTCGAATATACTGTAGATGTGGGTAATTAACACCAATGTTCAAAGAATGACTGAGATAGAGTGGATGATATGCGGCTCTACGTGATATATGTATAAACACAAACACATCATGATCAGAGGGGGTGAGGTGGGAGAAGATTATCAAACAGGAATTATTCGGTCAATGAGAGAAATTAAATCGGGTTCTCTCAACCGACAAGAACCTACGAGCTTGTGAAACAAAAAAATCAGTAGTTGGATTGAATAGTTTTAGACGAGATAACTACTACTGTTTTTCTCGAGTCTTCTGAATTCCATGAATATTATATAATATGATCTTTCCAACAATGCACCAGCCACTTACTTACTATTCTCACATTGACTGACTGTTGGATCTATGATTAGAAGAAGTAGGTCCACTTGACAGGGATGTAGATTGGCTTTCCCACACCCCATCCCACCGCGACTGCTTGTTGATTCACCAGTCAGCCCTCGTACATATATATACTGGAGAGGCGAAAGTGTTGAGTTAGTTTCGCGACGTATCCTCTCGAAGCCTAAACACTACCTTATATCCTTCACCCCCCCCCCCCCATCTGTGTTCAGTTCGTGTTTTATCACTAGCCATGTTTTCGGGACGTGCCGCCAATGTTGAAGCAACAAGCAGGAGAGGCGCTGAGGGCCATATAACCCGGGAAGATCATCAGAAAAGAAGAGAAACACTTCTGGTCGAGAGAGAAGCACTCATCGAAGAAAAGTTCAGACTCGCTGAGCGATTGGCACTCGTCAATGCGCAGCTGGGACTGGCCAATGCGAAAGTGGCCATAATAGACGAAAGGCTTGCACTCGCTCCACAAGACGTTATACACCGCCGCCGCTCAAAAAGGTTCGTCATCGAACTGTCGTGCTCCATGCCGTACGAACGTAATTTGCCGTACGACCAAAGATATGTAATAAGGGAACTGGCGATCTGCCAGATACCCGATGATGATGATGTCGATTCAGAAGAGGCTCCTCCTCCAGTACAACGTCACTACCTCTTCAAATGTCCGGCCAGGAAGCCCATTGACCTCGGACAAACAAACTATGAGACTCGGTTCATACACGGGTTGGTGTGGGGCAGTGGATCCACAGACTACGAGGACTTGGGTAATATACTGTGCCTCAATATTCCCGATGGGAGCCTCGTACTGACAAAAGGGGAGGAAAAGAAACGAATCCTAGACGAACATTTCAAAAAAACTGGGCGCAGAGTCGAGGTGACGAATGTTGATCACCTCGGGATGCCATCATATACGGCGATGATGGCATCAATCAGCATTGATGACGACACAGACCTCTGCAACACGCACGCTGCAATGAGGAACCACAAGTTACGTGATAGTTGTAGTGTGCGTAAAGCAGGCGTGCTGCGTCGATGGCGGTGTATGACGGACGAGTAGTGTGAAAGATGAGGCCCTGTAGTCGGAACCACACTCAGACAAACAACGACAACAACAGAAGACGATCAAAACAATGAAGAAGGGAAACACTTCTCTTCTCCTCATAGAGCGAGAAGCCTGATCGAGATGCCATGTTGCCTGTATGGACTGTGCTGAGAGAAATACAGTCGTGCTCAGACTCCATCATATACCCTGTCGTGGAGGACGGTATTTCATCGTCGTTGCTGCTTTCCTTGGTGAAAGTGGCATATGAGCGCATGAACAAATGTCCCCGTTGTATGTTGACACTGTGTATGTGTGCACTAGACATTTTAGAAGGGGGGAAGCATGTTGCTGAGAAATTCGGATATTGATGAAAAAGGGGTTGATGACAAGATCACTCATCGTTATGTAGATAAACTAAGTTATACGCTCTAATGCGTGAAATGTGTAACATGTGATTCCATGTATACTACTGTATGATATAATATTACGTTATATAAAGATGTATGTACGATGTATGAATTCAACAACAAACGTTAGACTGTAAGATGTAAAATGTCTTACAATCACATACAGTACATATGTACTTGTATATAGGTTAATTGTTGTACTCGTTGTAACTTTGTAAACAATAATTACTTTGTGTATAAACTGTAAAGATCTATACCTACTATGTAAGTAAAACTCTTTATACTTGTGTAAACATAATAAATAAAATTGTGAATTAAAATACGTGTTTTGTTATATCGTATACCACCATGTACATCCTTGTGATCGTCAAATGAGGCGCAAGTTATCTTATAAAGAGCACGTTCAGATGAGATCACTCCCCCCACAACAAGAAGAGTTAATAAATAAACGTGACAATGAAGCTTTTGCTTGGGTGATATATTTTATGCAAACTATCTTCAGGCGCAATTATTTTATTATACCAAAAACACAATTAACGTAAAAAACATAATTGTGCTGAGCGTCAAATGTGGAGAGAATCTTCTAAATCTATAGTAGGTATCTTTGATGGTAAGGTCGTAGACATTTACTACACTTTCTTCTACTTCTTCTTCTTCTTCGATAGTCATTAGCATGTTCATAGGTTCTGGAAGATGAGTCGGAACCTGCTTTTGATGTTTTCTGTCCTAATCAGTAATACCATTCATCATTGAAGGTTGCTGTGAGTGTACCTAGGTAGTCAAGACAGAATTCAATAGTGTTCAAATAATGACTGTTGGGATAAAGTGAGAGAGAATATAATACAAAATACCACAAAGACAACGTGAGCTCGACTTGATAGTTGTGTCCATCTTCCTAAATCAACATATTTGGTCTGACAATCTTGAAGTATGAGAAACACAGTTGCAATCAAACAATTTCTATAGTCTTGGATCCTAACGCAAAATCGTCATAGCGAGCAAGTCGTACATCCTGTCAATGATCAGAGCTCAGAGCTCTTGAACAACAGTTCCGATTGAATAACATTCTAGAGTCATAGATCCTAACTCACAATATTCTCGGCTCAAGATCTCAAAGCTCGAGAGAAAACATTTCGGAGCACCATGACATTATTATTATTTATATAACGAATACAGGTATTATTTATCCCCACTCCTAGGGAATGACCTATCCCCACTCCTATGTCTATAACTTACTATATACTTAGTAGTTAGTAGTGTTTGTCTTTAGTGTCCACAGGAGGTTACATGGAGGAGGGTGTATTATTATTATTATTATATATTATATATATAATAATAATAATAATAATACGATAACTACTAGGTAGTTAGGTCGTAACAATAGCATCTTCTGAATGAAGAAACTCTCGGAGCTCGAGAAAGAACGTTCAGAAAGAAATATCCCAACAACAGACATCTAAAGGCTCAGGACAGAGGTGCTGAGCGAAACGACTCTATAGTTGTCAATCTAAAATAGGTAACAGTTCCTCGTCAGAAGGAACGATTGGAGCCATAGAACAAATGTTTGCAGAGGCAAACTTACTAACTGAAATCCACAAGTTCAAGGATTACCGGAAGAACAATAATTCACGAGTTGTAGATTTTCAAATATTTTACGATTGTCGGTACTAAAACAAGACCGGGGGTGAGTAATTTGTTATTTGTCCCCATTTGATATAACTCATTCGCTATCGCGAGTCGGAAGGGGTTGTCGTACCCATCCGCAGCAGCAGTTGAGGTCGAGCTACGCTTTTTTTATTTTCATCCTGCATTCCCCCCATCACTACCTTAGCACTGTGGTTCAACATAGCTGGGGGTTGGTGCCAGTGTGTCACTCCACTCACTCGTGACAAGAACATCATCATGGTTGTGATGATGATTGCTTAGGCTGCTGCAGTTGCTGTACTACATATACCGGTTTAGGCGTATGTCTGTCTAGATAGTAGAAAAGAAAAGATCCTATTTCGCAAATAGTTACTACGAAATATAAAACAAACACCCAATTGTATTGCATAATTTCGTCTTATATTATCCGTTGGCTCGCCGACACAGAAATTACACGATGTTTAACAATGCAGACAGGAAACAATATTCGACAGAAATATATCTATTTGCTCGCACCGACGAACATGATGAAAATTATATTAGTAAACGTGTAATAAAAGTATTGAACAATGACGAAAAGATTGAAAATGGAAGCAATAAACATGTAACGAGCTTATTGTTCGACAATGTGGATGGTCGTAAAAGTAATGCTTCCTCAGTCACTGCAAATCCATGGGTAATATTGCGAGAAACGGACGCCAATGACAGCAATAAATTGAAACGATATGGAGCTTATTATGATCACGAACGCGATCATTTAAAATCGCTGTTTTCTATTCACAAAAGAAGAAGAGGAGGATGCGGCGGCAGCAGCGATGATACAACACATAAAACGCGAATTGAACATTCGGCTGCCGGTTTTGATGTGACTACCAACAAGGCGAACGACATCTTCAGTGATATAACTATTCTTGAAAAAGACGCACAGTCTCTTAGGTACGTTATGTACTACACTGCTGTACCAGATAAAGAACAAAACGAGTTTAAATGGTGGCAAACTGAAGAATTCCGACAATTAACGAATCCTCATTCGAGTACCCTGCATATTGTCAGAATAGTTTCATCGTCTTCGTTGTCACTACCTCATGTCCCTGCGATCGTTAATACCATTTATGGTACATTTCTAATGTTGCACGGTGACGTTCATTTACCCGATAACAACAATAAAATCATTAGTAAGGTCAACAAAGTAATTCCTTTGACTCACCCTGTATATTCTAATTATATGGATTTCAAATGGGGAGCAACCTTGGAGAAGATTGACGAGCACGGTGTTAAAGTGCCTATTAACTTGAACCAAGTACACAGACAATGTACTTCACATCAAATATATTCAGCTAAAGCGAAGGACCCAAAACATCTTGTAAGAATGGATTTTAGCGGACAATACACAAAAACGGCGCATTCTTCTTGTTCTGAGATAATGGCAGCACAGATACAAGAAGCAGAAAGGAAGTTGTCTGATATATACAGAGATGTACCGACTGAAGACGAAGAACTCACGTCGTTGTCGTTGGGAGACATCAAACGTAAAAATTTGTACGAATATCCCACAGTGTTAAATTATTGCGATTCGTTCTCTACCTTTAAGAATCTGTTTATTCACGTACTCGAACGAATTAATATTAACAGAAATTGAATCTGCATACAAAACTTATTTGGTGGTGGTGTACGGGAAAAATAATAAAATATGTTAGTTTTGATCTTATGATCTATAACCAGAGCATCGTTTGCTTGGAGCATTTCTTCTTTCGAGCCTTTAATGATGTCTGCTGTAACATTTCTCTCGGAACCATTTTAAGCATGGAACATGCTTTATCGATGACCTAACTGCCCAAAACCGTAACGCGGGCGAGATGGGAACACGGGCGAGATGGGAACGCGGAAGTGGAACGAAATTTTAACAATGATTTTCACTTACAACCAAGTAGTTGCTAGGGAAATGAAACTTCTTTCATTTTCATCGGACAAAAATCGTTTTCCATTCGTTGGAAAGCTCTTGATTTATCACGAATATATTTCGTATTTGTTCTTGGTATTTATATCCTAGTTTCATAATATAACTATATAAATAAATGTTGTAAATGGATAGTAAACAATGACGCTTGTTTGGTTGTCACTACAAACAGAATAAAAAGCGCGGCTGAAGCATGTTCCATGTTTCTTGAATTTTAGCCGTAGGCTCTAAGCAGTATTTTAACACAGAATGTGTTTTAGCGATGTGACCCCCCGCCGAAAAACGACAGTAAAAAGTGACATAAAAGTAGCGCGAAATTGTATTATGATTTTCACGTACAACCGAGTAGTTGCTAGGGAAATGAAACTTCTTTCATTTTCATCGGACAAAAATCGATTTCCATTCGTTGGAAAGCTCTTGATTTACCACGCATTTATTTCGTATTTGTTCTTGGTATTTATTTCCTAGTTTCATAATATAACTATATAAATGGATGTTATAAATCGATAGTAAACAATGACGCTTGTTTGGTTGTCACTTGGTTGTTTCGATGTGTATAAGCGTGGCTAAAGCTTATTATAATACAGCGAGGGGGACAAAAACCTGAAGGGTCTACGAAGCTGTAATTTGGTATGTGTTTTATCTTAAAATCAACCACCTTTATTATTTCCTCCTCCATTCCTAATTTGTCAAGGCCTTTCATGCCATCGGCAACGGAACGAAGGGTGACCAGTGTGTGAGCAAAGGGACGAGAGCAAGGGACGACAATGTTGTTGTTCGACAGGAGGAGCAGTAACAACAAAAAGAGGATCGCCAAGCACGTGGCTAGTTTCTGGTTTCCCGAACGGTGCAACACCAGTAATCATCATATGGAAAACACGAGGCCGTTTGAGCATTGGACTGGTGAGGATTTGAGGATAATGCGAATATTGGTAAAGATGGATGACGACCTCTGGTTGTCGCGTGGTAATGCTCTACGCCTTAAACTAAAGGCGGCTCGTCACGAGCTCTATGACATGTTAATGCAAAGGCTCAGAAAAATGGGCGACGAAGATATTCTCGAATTGTCCTGCGATTATATGGCCAACGACGAAATATTGCGTCGGATATGTAGCAAACACGGATTGACAGCTGTTGGTGCCATTCCCACCAAAAGTTATACGAGGTTGTCGATCTCTGAGGTGTTCAGTGTATGTGGATTTCAGGCCGGCGTGTTTTATCCTAACGGAAAGCGTAAAAAATAATGTACATAATACTTTTACGACTGTATAATATACAAACATTACACAATATTTGTATATTTATATTTGTTCTGTTTACATTTGTTGCCATACAAAACGTTCTTTCTCCTGTTTCCTCGTTTAGACCTAAACGCGCGGTTATCGATAATTATTGTCGTAGTGATTTCTTCTTCTATCACTAGGTCATTAGCATCTTCTTCTTCTTCTTCTCCACCCACTAGGATTTCGTTCAAATCAAAACTACGACGATGGCATATTATGTTGGTTAGCAACATGTTAATTTTTTGTGTTTTTGTTTTGTCTTATAGATTGCCTGGTCGTTTCTTAACGCATAGATGGTACCTTAGATGTAAAATTGTATGTAAAGGGGAAATAATAATGCAAGAGTATACCACATTTTCAGGTAGAAAGAGTATGTACAAATTGTTTTATTCTTCGTTGATATATACAAATATACATTTTGTCTATGCACGTCAACTAAACGTTACAAACTAACATTTAACAACGGATTTTATCAAAAGCGTCGAGATTGAACTTGACATTATAAAATTCAACGCCGTTTTCCTGTACGTGTACGTCCTTAAATCGGGATTCGAATGTCGAAATGAGGTTATTTGGTTGCAACTTTCGAACCAAGCAAAAACTTCGAATATTAGCAATGATCAACTCTTTTTTCACACTTTTTTCGTGTGTACCTTCGTCGGTGATTTTTTGACACTCGACGAGTTTCAGATATTGATCTAACGGGTTGAAGGACTTGATCCAATTAATTTTGAACTGTTTTAACTGTTCCGGCAAAACGTCTTCGGATATGCCCGTCGGGTTTTTTAATCCTTCCGAGTAATAAAACGTTCCGAAAAACGAAGTTATCATTTGACATCCGACTTCAATATCTGACTGTGGGATCTGGGATTCAATTTGGTTTCCGTACACGGAGTTGAAATACGCATAAGGCATCGCGGGCGAGATAATCACTTCCGCATCTTTGGTTCTCACCGACGAAACTCCTTTTTTTGATGTATTTGACGAGGACACCATTCCGAACTGTTGTTGTTGTTGTTGTCTGCCATGGCGATTTATCAAATTACACTCGTCGTAAGACAAATATCTTAATTCACCCACATTTTTAGCGATGCACGGAGCGTACGTTTTATTGATCGGCCAAGGAATGATGCGGTTTGTTGCAGATATTTCGGGATCACCAATCACCAAATCATTACTAGTTAGGATGATTTTGGGTAGTGTGTAAAAAGAAGTAAATGAATTGCCAGAATTCATCCTAAATGTATCCAGTTGCTCTGACGATAATTTCTTTAATGTATCTTGAGACACCACTTTGACGTCGTCAATGCCTATGATGAAATTTTCGGAGAATTTAGTTTTTTCCGGAGAATTTTCTTTTTCTGTGCTTCTCAAATGGGACACTACATCACTTTTCCCAAAACTCCTTCTCGTGATTTCAAACATTTTCGATTTCCCCGATCCGCTTTCACCGATGAAAGCAAACACGCATCTATTTTGTCCGGGATATTCCAGACACGTATGAAATCGTATGAAAAACATAACCTCCGTCGGGTTACAATAGCACAGGTAGTACATAAATGTGACTGCGCTGAAGAAATATTTAGCGTATTCGTTTGCTGCTCTGATTATCTTCATCGCGTAACTGTATTTGGTATTGTTCTGTTGATGTTTCTCTTTCATAAAAGATTCAATCGACGTAAATCGTAATTCGTTTTTCACTCCGGTATAACATGATGTGTCAAACGATGATTGAGCAATATCCCACAACCCCCTGATCATGTAGAAACGATATTCCTTGAGGTAATTCAACAGATATGTCGGAAGCATTATAAATTCGACGTCGCTTTCCTGTTCGGGTTCTTTAGAATAGAAACGTTTAATAAAATGAGTTGTTAGAATAAAAGCGGAAATGGTCACTAATCTCAGCGAAGGTTCGTCGAAGATATCGTGTAATGTTGTCAAAACGTGAGTTCGGAAACGACGATCTTCATCTTCTCTCACCTTTTGTGACGCTTTACAGTTGGCGTCTTCGTGATGACGAGGAGCGAACCGAGGCGAGTACGGATTGTACAATGTATCCACCAATTTGTTGTGGGAAGATGATCTGAGTTTTCGAAGAAATTTTCTTCCTTCTTTGGATATCTGCATTTGTTTGATATCGGCTTTACGAACGTCGTAATTACACAGCAGATTATTGTCGCTGTTGGCCTTGTTAAACTCTTTGCTCGAATCATCTTCTTGGAAATGAACTAAATTACATACGTCTGCTTTGACGGAAGACGACAACGACGGATTCATTGTGGCAGAGTCAAATTCACAGCTCTGTTCCCCTCCGCTTTCAGCAGTCGACGTTGACGCCGTCTTCATGGCTGCCGACAACCGAAGGATCTGGTGTGCATTTGAAAGGGAGATGGTGCAAGTATTGAAACTGCCGCTGCTGTTTTCCATGTTATAAACGAATGTTTCTGCTTGTGCCATTACAACTCTTTGATCGTCGGTCATATTATTTACACGATCACCATCGTTGTCATCTTCTTCTCCATCTTTCATCCTAGATGCCACCCAATCTTCGTAATTTATAGGGTCATCGTTTTCATCATAGTTCGAATTCCGTTTATTGACACCGCTATTAGATTGAAATACACGAAGTTTTTGTCTCTTCTGTGCCGTTGCCAAGCCATCTTTCCTCTCTTCGGATTTTCTTTTGTTTTTCTGTTTGTTTCCTGTCGCATTGTCGGCAGCTTCTTGTACATATTTCATCATTCCAATTTGACCCGATTTAGCGAATCTGAAATAAATATTCAAAATAGTAGCGACATCTAAAGTCCGTTTGTTTAAATAACCAGATTTGATTAATTCCGACAACGAGTCGAGTATCCATATAAACAGTTTAGCGATTGCTCTAAAATGAGGAGATCCGCTCAAGAGTGTTTCCGTAGTAAACCATTTGAAGAAAGCCGTTAATTTCCCAATCGCATAGCGTTTCGAATCCTCTTGGTCTAGATTAGGAGACACGTACGTCGCGGTCATTTTTTTATAGTCCATACAAGAAAGTGACAACCATAAATCGTGTTCTCGGAAATGCTTTTGCACCTTCAAATCACTCTCGTAGCTCACTGAACATACGGGATTGCAAAGCAAAATGTTCATAAACGACAATTCTTGCTCTATAGAATGAGGGGTGAGGGCATTCAATATATCCACCATCCCATTGTACATCACTCTATCATATCTGTGACTTTGCATACCTTTTAGATATTCTCGAACGAGGCGACCCCGTAAACATCCGTACGTATGTTCTTTCACTTTGAGTATTGTATTGTGCGTTAACATTCCAGACGATTCTACAGTAGAGATATTGGTATAATACAATTTTGGAAAAGCTGTGTTCAATGTAAAATCAGATGCTGCATAAGATATCCCGTGCAATGAAGATTGAGCATATTGGAATGCGGCCGTCTGAATAATTTCGTGCCTTTTCCCATTGTAAATGTAGATCTCCTTTTCTGCAAATTTATACGGTTTCCAAAATACTTTACATAAAAAGTTTACGAAAATAGGATCGACAATTTTCCTTTTGCTTTTATTGCCGCTGCTGCCACCACTGCCGTTGATGCCATCAATCTCTTTCCCTCCTTTTCTGCCCCTTTTCTTCGATTTATTATTGTCCCGCTGATCATCCCCATCACCTGATGGCCACTGGGGTTGAACTTGTTCGTCGTCCTCTTCGTCGACATCCTGTTCTCCGAGTTGTTTCTTTGTTTGCATTTTTCTTTTTTTACCTTTCCCTTTTGCTGATGTCAAAGAAGAACCCGAAACAGAAGCGGCTAATGGAGGAGGTGGAGGTTGAGTATCGTTAATTAATTCGTCTTCGATGTGTACGAGAGATTTTTCGTAGGTTACATAATAGTAAAACAATGAGTGTACGTCACAAGGAACATTTTTGTTGTTAGATTCTTTAGACGCATAAAGTGTTGCGGCTAGTTGTCCCAAAAATGACCAAAGGACGAGTAACACGTCTTCATCACCACCTTTGGCAGTCATAAATTCTCCCAACAGAGAAACCATATAATTGAGCTCGACGAAATTGTAATAATGTAAATAAACGTTGGGTAGAGCGAGTTCAGGGAAATAATAATATAAAGACACGCAGAGTTTGTCGATAGAAAAGGTTTTTTCTAGATCTGTATATTTTCGAGTTGAGTCAGTAATACTGATCCCTCCCGACTCGCATGTCTTAAAAATGGTCTGGTTGTTGATATCAGCTGTCGGAGCGCTGAGACCCGTGTTCAGTCTGAACTCTAGTTGTCCTTCTCCGTTTTCTTCCGATATTTCCGACATCTTTTTCTCTTGAATCATTTTCCTCGCTAAGTAATAGAGATCATGAAGTAGACCGGTATAAACTAAATGACGAAGAGCACACTTGATGATAATGTTCATCGCCACAACTGGATCGATCATGTCCGCGTATTCGTTTTTACCGAATATACCCAAGTAATTGAGTAGAGCGACCATAAATTTGTTTGAAATAAAATGATTAACGTAGACGTACTTCAAGAATGATTCCCATGCGGATATTTCGATTACGTCGTCGGGGTTGTACGCGTACGTGATTTCGTTTTGTCTATATAATACATACTGTTTAGTCGGTACGTGCCCTTTGACTATTTGTACCTCGGGGGATCCCTCGTGGTGCCCCGAAGAAACGTTCTCGTGGTATGATAGCAAATCGCAATCGTACTCCTTGTACTCGAATCGTGACAATTGCCCTGCTGCTGCTGCCACTGAATGTTTTGGCTTTAGGGAAGAGGTCGACAGCGGCCGTTGTTCTTGTTGATGTTGAGACGAGGAGGAAGGTGGCATCAAATTTGTCGGGTTGTCAACATCAGGTTTTCGGTCGCGCTCCTGATGGTGGAAGTTGTTGTGGTTATCATCTTTCTTTTCTAATCTATTTTGTTTGACGAACTTAGCATTGAGTTCCTCTAACTCTGATTCGGCTTCCAATATTTTTCTTTTCCTTTCCAATGTTAACAGGGAGGATGATGTGGCAGATGGAGGCACCTCAGTCGTCATTTTCGCCCTCTCGGTGGAAGTACCGACGACGATGGGAGTTATAATATCAACAATCTTATTTTTCTCCTTCACATTTGTTTCTAAACTTTGACGGTCCATATCACTCAGAATACGGTTCATTACCGTACTCATCGTACGGTATGTAGAGGGTGCCTTCATTAGGCCATAGCAGTCTGCTAACATTATATTCAGGCGATACGCTGAAATAGTTTCGCACGAATTTCGGTGGAGCATTGTCCGGTCATATGCGTAATTTTCCTCGTTAGAAAACAAATGTTTGTATTTGTTGAAATGGGCCACATTTCCTGGTTTCATCAACGAAACTGAAGTAGTTGGTCCTACAACGTCTTTCACTTGTATAAACCCAGAAGGTATACGTGAGGATTTTGTCAGTTTGTGAACAGGATAACTATAAAAGCCGGACTTCTTGATCTCTTCTACCATATTAGACACAAATGGTCGTATCATAAACGCAGTTTTTCGGCCAAATTTTTGATTACGACCAGCATTCGTGATGCAATGACCTCTTCCATACTCGGCAACAAAACTCGAAGGCGTGTCTAAAACAAAATCGTCTTCCGTCAGTTCAGAAAATTCGTTACGAATGCTCTCTATAAATAACGTATGGGAAATGTTATCCACTATTATGTATGGACAAATGACGTGATAGCCGCAAGACTGTCCTTGAGTATGATGGCTGACCAAAGCGCTCAAATGGAAATGCGCCATTACTTTTTTCCGTAGCCACTTGAGTTGTCCATCTAATTCGATCGAAGACAAATGTGTTTTTTTCTCTCCTTTCCCTTTTTTACATTGTCTACAGTCCACATCGAACACTAATTTGTGCAACCATTCCGTGTTGAGAAGAACGCTAAAATCATGACCCATCACTGAGTCGTCATCTGATCTCGGGATGAACACGTCAATCGGTAACATAATTGTAACGCTACCTCCAAACACACCGTTAAAATTGACTACTCTTTTAGCGACTCCATCTGATTCGTCGTCTTCATCATCTTCCTCTTGGCAGTCACGAAGGGTTTTATTGCAGATTGTCTCTCGAATGAAGTTGTTTAACGCTCGACTACTTTTTCCAGGAGTAAAATTAGTTAGCACAGTGCGACCAGGTAGTAATATAGATTTTAGGAATGCTATATTTCCCATATCGATGTTTTGAATTATGGCATCGTCGTCCTTGTCGCATTCCTTGTTATTTACGGTAGCAGTGAGTCGATTTCCTACTCCTCTTCCAACATTGTTTTTTGTCGACATCGTGATGAAACAATGACGATGGCGGCAGCAGTGCTGTCATGCATGTATTTTCACCGTTTGACTAACCTTTCCCTCCTTCCCGCCTCCTTGTCATTACATTAACATATTAAAAAGGGGGGAGGGGAGAAACATCTTTATAGCTGAGATAGAGGGAGGAGAGATAGTAGCTGTCTCAGGTGGGAGGAGAATATAATAATGATGGCAATGGAACGATAAGAAATAAAGACAACAAAGATAACCAGCTCAGTATTGTGACACATCAGCACATTCCGTCATTAATTCGTTCTGTCATCATGTATGATTTACTTCCTGTTAAAGATTACGGAGCTTTATCGAAATACGCTTCTCAAATAATGACTTTAGAAGATAGAAATGATATGTTAATTACAAATAGACACGTAGCAGTTCATACAGTTTTACAAATACGAAGAGCCTCACCACAAAGGGATTACATTTATGAACCTTCATTCGACGATTTCTGTCTTTTAGTAGATTGGAAATTCAATGAGCGGGGATGTAAAAACGTTTCGTGTTATCCTCATAAATTGGGAATGAGTAAATGCACTAAATTCGATCGTCCTGTATCTATCCGTATGGGTCGCAGTATTTACGATTCAAAGGGCGATCCTTTGCCTAGGCCCATCTCAAAATATTTCGATGTTTGTCAACCCGCTTGTTTCGCATTGAAACCTAATTCTTCTCTTCCCAATGATGACGATTCGTCATCGTCGTCGTCGGACCAGAAAATTGACGTTCCTCACGACGGAGGCAGTGGTGATGATATTGACTCACACTTACCGCATTATCTTTCGTGGGATCCAGAAACGGGAAAATGTTTTCGAGATGACATAGGAATGACTGCAATGTATCTTGATCCCTTGTTGCGGTTGTCTAATGACAGCGATGGATCCTCTTCGTCCTCTTACGCACCACTATCGGACGATGTAGTATTTGACTTGAAAGTAGCAAAATTAGATCCATTTTCAAAGACAGTTGTAACGGTGGGAAGAATTAACTCCGAGTATTGTAAACAGTTTCAAATGGACATGGTGGAAGACGGGGATAACGTTAGCGCAGACCGTCTGAGTAAAGAACCTTTGTACAAATGCGATTTTCAAGGCGGGGAATACTTGTTGAGTATATTTGTAGGAACGTCGCTGATACGACTGTACAGATTGGGGAAAGATAAACTAGGACATTTAATAACTCGTCTTTTAGAAAAAACGGACAGAGACAAAATTAGATACTGGCCTCCTACAAAACGAGAATTTGAATCGGTAATTAGTTGGAAAGCACAGTCGGAATTAAGTTCCCATAAAATGCCTATACCTAGAACCGTTACCCTTTCCGAGCTCGGATTAGTAGGCAAACACAAATGGGATATTTGGACTGATGATGTACCCGATGACGTGATACCGGATAAATACGGAGGAAGGATAATAAAAAACGAATCACCACCTTCAGAAGAGGAGGAGGAGGAGGATGGCAACGTGTTTTTGTTTCCTGTAAAGAAAGCAACAAGTACAACGACAATGCAAGAGAGGAGAAAGCGAGACATTAGCCAAATACAAGATGTAAACGATCAAGAGGATATTTCGAAGAAACATAAAGAGCCACCATCTCCACCAGATGGAAGGGAGGGTGACAACTACAGTGATAGTAGCGGTTCTTTTACTCCGGAATCCCTCGAAAAGCTATTAGAATCCACGTTCGATAAAATGTACGCTATGATTACTTCTCATGAAGCGTGGCAAACTCTTTTTGCGGGATTGTCAGCAGAATATGTTTTACTCGCCATCAAAAGTAGAATTAAAGTAATAACTCCCGTCGTTAGTAACATGGTTCGCAGTCCGATCATAATGGAAACGTTACTCCCTAAAATCGTTCCTACTAAATTATTAACGTTTTGTACGTCGACGTTAATCAACTTTACCGCTCTTCGCCAAACAATAGTGTCCGTGGGAAGAGTAGCCGCTCAGTTCGGACGACTCGCCATTGGCTCTATTTCGGTGATTGGGTGGATAATGGTCGTCGGAGCTTTTCTCGACTTATTCTTTGGGCTGTTTTACGACCCGCTCAAATTTAATACGACAGCTTACGCAGATTATCATATGGAACTGTTGAGTAAGTCTGTATTAGCGAGTATGCAAGAAGCTATGGGGGGGAACTATGCTACAGAAATGACACCGTCTGATGTATGGGGATTCTATATGGCACCGTCATCGTCGTCATCATCGATCGAAGCTCGAGATCTGAAAATAATTGAAGTGTACGCTTACTGCACGTTTTTGTATATGCAACATCGAAGCATTACCAGTGAAGGAACACAACTCAATTGGTTGGAACACGGAATCATTAAAGGCGGCGTCAAAGCTTTAGAAACAAACGAGGACGTTAAAAATGTATTCGATAAATTCAATATAATCATGTACAATTATTCAGAGGCAGATGCTCAGCTTCATAGCAAAACTTACCGTGACAAAATGTCTCGAATCAACGGTTATTTCCTAATTTGTTGGGCGGCTCTTTGCTCTATTATAATCTACCTAGTAACTTACACATTTCGCTCATCAACCTCATACACCTCTTCCTGTAACGCACTCGGTGACACCAGTTCGTTACCAGCTACGATAACACTTGCGGCTTTGAGCTCAATATTATTAACTACTTATTTGAGTGTGACTGAAGGACTTTCATTCAAGTCTAACTAACAATATCCCCCTATTCTTCGTTCGTGTTTATATTTCGAGAACTTCAAATGAAGCCTTACTCAACATGGTTAGAATCCGTTAGAAATTATTGTCTAGGGGTTGTCACATGGATAGAAATAATGAATTTCAACACTGTGTACACATTAGAAATACAATGTTTATTTCTCGGATGGTACAACGAGTTTTTTGTTTTATAGTCCCTCCCTCCCTTCATTTAATTTTATCTGAGTATACATTTCACACACGCCTTCTTCGTCGTCTTTGTCGTCATCCATGCTAACGGATTCGTATGGATCTAAGTCAGCAGGTTTAATTGTAGTTGTTGTGAAGCTCGACACGACCACGGGCGTGTTAGAGTTCAATTCGCTATAACGAATAGAAAGATTGGTAGCAGCAAGGGTGGTCATGGCATGAAGACTGGTAGCAGCAGTGGTGGTCACAGCCGGCAGGCAAGGCAGTTAGTTTGTTGAAGTTTACGACATCTTCCCGTTGATGTTGTTAGTATTCTGAATTCTTGTTAAGGCCATCATCATCGTCACTATTTTGTTCAAAATAATGAGAAATGAGAGAAAACGTCGGTAAATCATACAGTTCGTTGTCAGAGGGATAACCTTCTATCTGAGAGAACAACGAAGGCAGTTTTTCAAATATAGTTCCATCCAATACTCCTCCTAAAGTCGGTGACAATGGCGAAGATGGGACATCCGTTAGATAGGTACATACCAACGTGTCTACATTATCCTCAGCCATAGTAGATATCTCTTGCTCAGATTGTGCGTGTGTGTGGGATGTAGAAGGTGTGTTGTGGTCCGCTTCTCTCCTTGTGAGTGAGTATCCAAGGTAAGGAAAGTTTCTGGTGAATGAGCCAAACACCAACGGTATGCAAAACTGAACTAACTTAAAGGCCTGATTGGTTATCTCTTTTATATGATGATCTGGTCTGATGGACTAATCATTCTAATCTCAGATCTATATTTCTTTGGAGAACTCCTTGCTCGTTTTGTTCATCATACGTCTCCGTCTCTTCTGTTCTTGCTCTTTTTCCCCTTTCTAACTTGTTATCGAATATACAGGTGTGTTACAATACTATTCTTCACATACTGGAGGGGTCAATCGTCCATTGTTGATTGCTGAAAATGTTTTCAAATGGAAATCGATATTGCTGAGGCTGTACCAAAATTTTATGCAACCACAAGTGCACGGATAGTCATAATCTGATGAGGAATCCTGTTTAAACATCCAACAATTTGATAAATGTATTCCATCTAGTTCAAAGTTTGCCAAGTCACTCGTAGTATTTATTATAATATCTTGCATTTCAATAATGCGCAATAACATTTTGACACGTTTCTCGGTAGACAGTATAGGGTCAAGTCGCAAGGTAACAAGTTCGTAATACTCTTTAGATGAGATAAAATCCAGATAAGATTGCATGTTTGTTGGCACCACGTCTTCACCACAGTTCTCTTCTTCTTCACATAATTGAGGGGTTGATAAACCGTTGATAATCTTCGATAGTTTTTTTAAATCTGGAACAATTAAACGAACACTCCACCAAAATTTTAAGCACGTACACTCACGGGGGAAATATATTTCACAATCGTGTGGTAGCGATGGATCGTTGTTGAACAGAAAACAGTTTGCCAAGTGCCCTTCATCGACTTCGTAGCTGGTTATTCCACGCATATTACGTAGAATTGTATCATGGCGTTCAATGATTCTCAGTATCAGTTCAACACATGGTTTGGTTGAGAATATCGCTTTTCGTCGAAGGTTGAGAAGTTCTCGATAATTGTCAGACGCAATCAAATCTAGATATTTTTGCATGGTTAGCGGTATTGCAGGGAGGGCTAGGGCAATGGTCAGACGGTTACTAAACTTCAATGCCGACGTCATCTCATCTTCAGCCCACACCCCCCACCCTCACGTTTCGTCTGAAACTTTGTTATAGTTGATTCCCTCTTGTATAAATGTTCCGTGCGAACGGCTCTAGTTGTACATCCTAAAAAGGAAAGCTTCTTGCCGGACGATTTCGGAGCTATGGAAACACAGAAGCTCATAGAAAGCATTATCTGAACTGCCTGAATCTCGATAGAAATGTTTTGAGCGAACGGTTCTAGTTGTACCTACCACAACACATTCACTTGTCGACGTATCTATGAGTTCGATAAACAACAAAGTTTAGGAAAATAGGTATGTCTTGAGGTATAGATCCAATAACAAACACTACGGATTGAAATCTCAGAGCATGAGAGTAATTCAGATGGATCAGAAGGATGATTGTTAATTTGTAGATCCCGTAGTTGTCGATCCTGAATCAAAATGTCTCGTGTTAATCTTACGTGTCTTATATCATTTACACCAACTCCTAGGTTATGACGTCATTATAACCCCTAGGTTATGACGTCAATCTAACCCCTAGGTTATGACGTAACTCTAACTCCTTACTTATGACGTCACACAATTCATAGATTATGACGCCACTCAAACTCTTAGGTTATGACATCGCTCCAACTCTTAGGTTATGACATTACCCCCACTCTTAGGGTATGACATTACCCCCACTCCTACTCCTATGACCTACTATATACTTAGTAGTTAGTAGTGTTATTCTTTAGTGTCCACCGGTAGTTTATTGGGGGAGGGTGTTATTATTATTATTATTATATATTATATATATAATAATAATAATAATACGATAACTAATAGGTAGTTAGGTCGTAACAATAACATCTTCGGAATGAAGAAACTTTCGGAGCTGGAGAAAGAAAAGTTCCGAGAAAAGGATCCGAAATAAACCGAGCTAGTTGTAGAACCTAATATAAAATCATCTCGTCATAAGATCTCGGAACTAGGGGAAATAAGTTCCGAAATAAAAAAGAACCTGATCTGAAATCTGAAGGCTCGAGAAAAAGAAAACTGAGTGAATGAATATCTAGTTGTATATCTAGAGGAGTAAGTAAAGCTAGAGGAAATTAGTTCCGAAATAATGGACCTGCCCTGAAATCCTACGGCTCGAGGAATAAAAAAACCGAGAACTAGAGATATTTATTTTATTTAGAAGGATCACAAAGACAGAAAAACCGATTTACAGGATAAAGGGTACCACATACATTAGGGTATTCACATACGTTACTTCGTTCTGAGCTTTTTCTTTCTCGAGCTTCGAGATCTTCCGACAAGAAGATTTCATGTTAGGGTCTACAACTAGAGTCATTCATTCGATTTATTGTTCCTACAGCCTTCGGATCTCTGTTCAGATATTTCGTTCTAAACTTTTTCTTTCTCGAGCTCCGAGATCTTCCGACAAGAAGATTTCACGTTAGGATCTACAACTAGAGAGTCATTCACTCGGTTTATTTTTCTCGAGCCTTCGGATCTCTGATCAGATATTTCGTTCTGAACTTTTTCTTTCACGAGCTCCGATAGTTTCTTCATTCCGAATATGTTATTGTTACGACCTAACTACCTAGTAGTTATCGTATTATTATTATTATTATATATATAATATATAATAATAATAATAATAACACCCTCCCCCAATAAACTACCTGTGGACACTAAAGACTAACACTACTAACCACTAAGTATATAGTAGGTTATAGAAGTAGGAGTGGGGGTAATGTCGTAACCTAAGAGTGGGGGTAATGTCATAACACAGGAGTTGGAGTGATGTCATAACCTTTGAGTTGGAGTGACGTCATAACTAAGGAGTTTGAGTTACGTCATAACTAAGGAGTTTGAGTTACGTCATAACTAAGGAGTTGGAGTTACGTCGTAACCTAGGAGTTCTTTAGGATCTACAACTAGAGAGTCGTTCGCTCGGTTTTGTATTCTTCGAGTCTTCGGATACTAGTTCAGATATTAAATTTCGTTCTGAACTTTTTCTTTCTCGAGATCCGAGATCTTTCAACAAGAAGATTTCATGTTAGGATCTACAACTAGAGAGTCATTCTGTGTCTCCAGGTTTTTTGTGTCTCCAGCATTCGGATACTAGTTCAGATATTTCTTTCTAGACTGTTTTCACCAACTCCGAGAGTTTCGTCGTTCAGGTTTCTGGTCGGATATTTCGTTCTGAACTTTTTCTTCAATCAATCGAGTGAATGACTCTGTAATTGTAGAGCCTAACATGAAATCTTTTTGTCAGAAGATCTCGGAGCTCGGGAAAGAAAAAGTTCAGAACGAAATATCCGACCAGAAATCCGAACGACGAAACTCTCGGAGTTGGTGAAAACAGTTTAGAAAGAAATATCTGAACTAGTACCCGAATGCTGGAGACACAAAAAACCGAGTGAATGACTCTCTAGTTGTAGATCCTAACATGAAATCTTCTTGTCGAAGGATTTCGGATCTCGAGAAAGAAAAAGTTCAGAACGGAATATCCGACCAGAAACCTGAATGATGAAACTATCAGAGTTGGAGAAAAACAGTCTAGAAAGAAAACATATCTGAACTAGTATCCTAACTTGAAATCTTCTTGTTGGAAGATCTCGGATCTCGAGAAAGAAAAAGTTCAGAACGAAATATCTGAACTAGTATCTGACTCTCTAGTTGTAGATCCTAAAGAACTCCTAGGTTACGACGTAACTCAAACTCCTTAGTTATGACGTAACTCAAACTCCTTAGTTATGACGTCACTCCAACTCCTGTGTTATGACATTACCCCCACTCTTAGGTTACGACATTACCCCCACTCCTACTTCTATAACCTACTATATACTTAGTGGTTAGTAGTGTTAGTCTTTAGTGTCCACAGGTAGTTTATTGGGGGAGGGTGTTATTATTATTATTATTATATATTATATATATAATAATAATAATAATACGATAACTACTAGGTAGTTAGGTCGTAACAATAACATCTTCGGAGTGGAGAAACTATCGGAGCTCGAGAAAGAAAAAGTTCAGAACGAAGTATCTGACCAGAGATCCGAAGGCTCGATAAACAATAAAACGAGTGAATGACTCTCTAGTTGTAGATCCTAACGTGAAATCTTCTTGTCCGAAGATCTCGGAGCTCGAGAAAGAAAAAGAGCAGAAAGAAATATCTGAACTAGTATCCGAAGGCTTGAGAAACAAAAAACCAAGTGAATGACTCTATAGTTGTAGATCCTAACATGAAATCTTCTTGTCGGAAGATGTTATAGCTAGAGAAAATAAGTTTAGAGAAATGAACCTGCCCTGAAATCCCAAGGCTCGAGGAATAAATAAAAACCGAGCGAATGACTCGCTAGTTGTATATCTAGAGGAGTAAGTAAAGCTAGAGGAAATTAGTTCCGAAATAATGGACCTGCCCTGAAATCCTACGGCTCGAGGAATAAAAAAACCGAGAACTAGAGATATTTATTTTATTTCGAAGGATCACAAAAACAGAAACCCGATTTACAGGATAAAGGGTACCACATACATTAGGGTATTCACATACGTTTTGATAAATATGGATCTACGATTAGAACGAGTTGGTAGTTCAACTGCGCATCTGGGAGACCCACCCATGTGTCCGTCGTCTTGGGGTTTATATATAAATTCCGGGATCCGATGCTCTCTGTATATCGACAGTCATTGCAGTGGTGTTACAATTAACCAGAAGAATGTCTTCGTGTATCATTGATCTAACATTACAATGTGACAGAGTTGTTAAAGAGTTGTCTGTAATAGTTTACGCCGGGCCATCTGCGATGGATGTCAAACATTATGTATTTCTGCCGCCGAAAACCATCAACAAAGAAGATACCTACCAGTCGAAATATTGCCGCAGCAACATACACGGACTGGCGTGGGAAGACGGAGATACGCCCTACGAAGACATACCCACAATTCTAATGGAGGTCACCAAAGGTATAACGTTTATTTACACAAAGGGGCTCGAGAAATGTTCCATATTACGAGGGTTCCTCCCGAGTAATATGATGATCCACGATTTGGGTCAGTTTGACTGTCCCAAATTACCCGCCCTACATGAACCTTCATCTTTGAAGAATCTTTGCCCGGTACACGAGAAAGCCGGGAGTATGTACTACCCTTCATGCTCTGCTGTAAAACTCGGAGCACTATCAAAGTGGTTTTCCTTGAATCGGGAACACGTGAATCTACTTGATACGATACCACGGCTTTCAACGTTCAGAGGCGTCAAAATGAGCGTTGATCCTTGCGTACTGGCCAACCGTGGGTTCTACCGCTACCCGTTTTCAAGGAGATCGATACGCTGCGTGCACTGTGACGAAGTGTGCCTGGCTTCCGAATATTACGCTCATAATTGCTTGGAACTTCGTAGCTAGCTTTGTGTGACTCGCGTGATTGTGTATGATGTGTCTTACTGTGTCTGTATATTGGCACAAAACAACAATATTCAGAATGTTATACTTTGGTTTAGTTCCTTATTTATGTTTATTGTAAATACCCAGTGGTTGCACATGGAAACCCCATAGCGAGAATATGTCTATAAACTCATTTATACTAAGTCATACTACCACCTTCTATTTATTGTACATATTTATATGCCTTGGAAATATAGATACTCCATATTATGTTTTACTGGCATGTGTAAATTTTATGTGTTGATATCCTCTGTCCACCACTTGTGACTCCAATAATAACCATAACGCTGATTACAAAGTAACTACGCATTTCTGGTTGCGGTAATAAGTGATGAAGAGTGTTTGTTAGTTAAATATGGAAGCTGTCGTACGAAACATTTTTCTCATAAGATTTACATTTTATGATATGCAACAATATCCTCTGAACAATTGTTTATCGAGCCTCTGGCAGGTTAGATAATTGTTTCTGATCTCGTTTATCCCGAGTTGCAATGCCTTCAAACGCGAAGTAATAATTATTGTAAGATCTACAACTTGTGAGTCAGTCCCGTTTTTCGTTTATCGAGCCGTCGGGTTTCAAGTCAGATATTAACTCATTTTGATCTTTGTTTCTCGTGCTCTGAGAGTTTCGTCATTCCAAAGTGTTGCGACCTACCTCTAGCTAGATAGTAATTGTATTATTATTATTATAATATATATCATATATATAAATAGACACAAAACAGAAATGTCGTCGTCATCCTCATCAAATGTACCTACTAGGTGGGTGAAGCTGAAGAGCTCAATGTTGGAGCAAGCTCTGTGAAACAAATGCATCGCAATACAGGTCCAAACAAAAGTACCTATATGAAATGAAATATCGGAGACCTTAGTAAAACATTTCGTTCTGAAAAGACGACTAATAAAAGTTTTGAGCAAACGTCGTTCAAGATATTTATTGGATGGAACGGTTTGCCACAGAGCTTCATTTTTGGATATTAGTATCCCCCAGATCCCTTCGATGTACACCGAGACATGAGACAAAAACCATATGGGGATAACATTTCAACTCTTTTGTATCTAGTTTGTAATTTCTTTATTTATATCGTTTAATGGGTGTACATAATATCTACATTTGCTGCATACTTGTGAGTTCTGACAACAATTGCACAGCAGACGTCGGTAAGTGTACCCACGAGGATTCACGTGTGACAATGTTTGATGGTTGTGGTGACGACGACAATGAACTGAAATATAATTGCTTTATTTTATGTTGCCCGTGTATGCGGATATTGGCAACTTCCGGGCGGATATTCAGAATTTTACTAATGATGTGATCTTCTTTACGTCGAATCTTCGTCTTACCCCAAAAATATTGTATGTAATCCGATTGAGGGTGATAGATAATACTTGTCGTTATCTTCATCATGAGTTCAAAATAATCCTCATCATCATCGTCAGGCCAATTGTTACACAGGGTGCTAGAACATTCGTTTATAATATCTACAAATTCGTCGTCGGTACTGTGAGTGTAGAATGCGTGCCTGATAAAGCGAAGTACGGATGGGAACCTCGATGCTCCTAAGCAGTCACATAGCTCGGTTAATACGTAGTCACCTAGTTTGAAGATTAACAGCTTGGAGGAACCATCATCATTATCTTCTTCTCCTTCTATTTGGTCATTTCTTTCTATTATACATCGCACTAATATAGGATCTCTCGAAAAGACTGCACTTTCCAATAGGTTGAACGATTTGGCATCGGTGGATCCCTCAACAAATATTCGATTGTCAACATCATGTATATTCGATAAAATTAACGATGATAATAATTGTTTCGTGTAAAATGCATACCACATCCAATAGTTCAAATAAAGGTAGTTGGTTTTCCTAATTGTGAGTATATCACAAGCTCTTGGTGGTGGCGACATGAATTCTTCATCCATATAGTCCAACCAATCATAGGCTGTATTAATCACACAACCCTGTACAGGAGGGACGTATGATTCATTGTCATCCGATGCATCGGCATCCGACTGTCCGTCATCACAATCGACATCTTCAGTTTCATCTTTGTGCCACTCATACGTGAAAAAGTCACTGGGTCTGTCGATTTCGTCAGAAACAGCAGCAGCATTATGTGACGCAACCATGTCACGAAAATCAAATCTGACAGAAAATTTAGACAGATACGTCCAAGCTATTTCCGAGCGATAAAACTCTACTTCCAACGGGAGATGTGTAAATACCGCTGGATCCCAAATGCGGTGTCCATTGTCGTGTAAAAACAAAAGACACCGCAGAAAATAGTATGGATGAACATCGGATAAATTGAAGCATCGCAGTACCGGTGGAGGATAATAATTATGCACTGGATATCGCACCGCATGAAAGGAGGTTAAATCCTTCTTAATGTTGTTCCATAAGTCTCCAATTATATTTTCTTCCTTTCTGGTCTGTGTGCATATAGATGGTCGTTTTATATATCGTTTGTAAACCAAAGAGCTCATTACTCTTGTTGTGTATTTGAGCAAAACATCTCTGTGCACGACTGTTCGAATGAATAATTGCACGCGCATCTCAGTCTCATAGTCGTCGCTTTTTTTGTAGTATCGAAAATCTGTTGGTGATTCAATGAGCAAATCAAGAACATTCTGGTGCCAACGAATCCGTCTAAATGCCAACGAGAAACTGCCCAATGACCCCGACGACCGAGAAAGTGCGTATATCGGCAAATGATGTTGAAATATCAATAAATATGCTTGTTTCGTAATATCGTACGTAACGATCATTTGGAACAGTGTGCATGCGAAAACTCTGTCATGGCAACTCTGTTTGTATTCGTAAATGCTACACACAAAGTTCTTGGGGTAGTTTCGAATTGCTGGTATCCCCGACTTTGTCAACAACATCTCAATTGGTTTGGGAGCTTCTGGTTTGGGAGGTTCTGATATATACGTCAACTCGTCGTCTATACGTTTGAGTATATACTCGAATGTGGTGTCCCAACCCAACGTCGTACTAGTCAATAATAATAGGTACAGCACGTTGGCTACTGTACGTACCTCACTTAAAGCGGTTGTATATCCTAGGGGCACTGTAGATAAATCAGAATGACGTTTGTATATACCAGGTAGTTGTTCCAACTCAACCACTATACGGTCAACTACATGGGACATGAACAGTTCTTCAGCAATTTTGTCTCTCATTTCTATTGACTCACATAACAAGTGCATAAACGTAAAAAATGTCCTTTTATGCTGTTTGTAGTCACCGTCACGAATCTCCTCAACTATTTGTTTGATCGGGATCATTTTGAAACATTGTGTTCCAAGTGAAGACTCTGGAGGAGAGTGTTGTATCAATAATATTGTTGTCGCGTAGACATGATCTGTTCCCGAGTGCGACCCACTGTCATAGAAAGGAGTTGACACCAACTGGCTCAATCTCTGAATGCAAGTTAGGGGTTAGAGGATGAGGAGGATAAGGATGTAACTTCCTGTGGACACTAAAGAATAATCCTAATAACTACTTACTTTTTATGCTTGAACGTTCTACTTGGCAAAGAAGTGGGGGGATACTATTGTCATTAAACATCAATGGGTATAATGTGATATGGATGATAAGGTTCGACTTTCCATTTTCTGGTACAGAGAACATTTAGTATAACTATACACGTCCGACAGCCCAAAATTTATTCTAGGATATATAACTAGAGAGTCGTTCACTCGGGTTTTTTGTTTGTTTCTCGAGCCTTCGGATATCTGGTCAGATATTCCGTTCTGAACTTTTTATTTATCGAGCTCCGAGAGTTTCTTTGTTACGACCTATTAGTTATCCTAGTAGTTATCGTATTATTATTATTATTATATATAATATATATAATAATAATAATAATACACCCTCCCCCATGTAACGTCTGGTGGACACTAAAGACTAACACTAACAACTACTAATTATATAGTAAGTTATAGAAGTAGGAGTGGGGGTAATGTCATAACCTAGGAGTAGGAGTAACGTCACAACTAAGGAGTTAGAGTGACGTCATAACATAGGAGTTGGAGTGACGTCACAACCTAGGAGTTGGAGTTACGTCATAACATAGGAGTTTGAGTAAGTGATACATGAATTTGTTTCGCATAAGATGTTTTACTGGATTAGAATACAAATATCGCAAACATTTGTAAAATGAAGGCAAAGCGTGCGTTCCATGTGGCAAATGTGGCAAAGCGTTCCATCAAATAAATACAGTAAACAATCTTATGCGAAACAAATTCATGTATCACTTACTCAAACTCCTATGTTATGACGTAACTCTAACTCCTTAGTTGTGACGTTACTCCTACTCCTAGGTTATGACATTACCCCCACTCCTACTTCTATAACTTACTATATAATTAGTAGTTGTTAGTGTTAGTCTTTAGTGTCCACCAGACGTTACATGGGGGAGGGTGTATTATTATTATTATTATATATATTATATATAATAATAATAATAATAATACGATAACTACTAGGGTAACTAATAGGTCGTAACAATAACATCTTCGGAACGAAGAAACTCTCGGAGCTCGAGAAATAAAAATGTCAGAACGAAATATCTGACCAGATATCCGAAGGCTCGAGAAACAAACAAAAAACCCGAGTGAACGACTCTCTAGTTGTAGATCCTAACATAAAAGCTATCCCCCAGATCCCTCCGATGTAGACCAAAGACACGAGACAAAAACCATATGGGGATAACATTTCAACTCTTTTGTATCTAGTTTGTAATTTCGTTATTTACATCGATTAATGGGTGTACATAATATCTACATTTGCTGCATACTTGTGAGTTCTGACAATAATTGCACAGCAGACTTCGGTAACTGTACCCACGAGGATTCACGTGTGACAATGTTTGATGGTTGCGGTGACGATGACAATGAACTGAAATATAGCTGCTTTATGTTTCGTTTCTTGTTTATGTGGATAGTGGCAACTTCCGGGCGGATATTCAGAATTTTACTAATGATGTGATCTTCTTTACGTCGAATCTTCGGCTTACCCCAAAAATATTGTATGTAATCCGATTGAGGGTGATAGATAATACTTGTCGTTATCTTCAACATGATTTCCGAATAATCATCATCATCGTCGGGCTTATAGTTACGCAGGATGCGTGAACAATCGTTTATAATTTCTAAAAATTCTTCGTCGGTACTGTGAGTGTAGAATGCGTGCCTGATAAACCGAAGTACGGATGGGAACCTCGATGCTCCTAAGCAATTACATAGCTCGGTTAATACGTAGTCACCTAGTTTGAAGATTAACAGCTTGGAGGAACCATCATCATTATCTTCCTCTCCTCCTATTTGGTCATTTCCTTCTAGTATACATCGCACTAATATAGGATCTCTCGATACGACGGCACTTTCCAACAAGTTGAACGATTTGGCATCCGTGGATCCCTCGACAAATATTCGATTGTCACCATCATGTATATTTGATACCATTGATGATGATAATTGATTCGTGTAAAATGCATACCACATCCAATAGTTCAAATAAAGGTAGTTGGTTTTCCTAATTGTGATTCTGTCATTTGTACAAGCTTTTGGTCTTGGACATCTATGGCACGTGTAGTTTGCACAAACATCATCATCATCATTATTGTAATATTCCTCCCAATCTAGCAATTGTTCGTCGTATGATTCATCGTCATCCAATGCATCGGCATCCAACTCGTCGTCATCCCAATCTTCATTTTCAGTTTCATCTTTATACCACTTATACTTAAAAAAGTGACTGGGTTCGTCGATATCATCGGAAACAGCAGCAGCATTATGTGACGCAACCATGTCACGAAAATCAAATCTGACAGCAAATTTAGACAGATACGTCCAAGCTATTTCCGAGCGATAAAAATCTATTTCCAACGGATGGTGTGTAAATACCGCTGGATCCCAAATGCAGTGTCCATTGTCATGTAAAAACAAAAGACACCGCAGAAAATAATATGGATGAACATCGGATAAATTGAAGCATCGCAGCAACGGTGGAGGATAATACGCATGCACCGGATAGCGTACCACATTAAGGGAGTCTAATTGCTTCATAAATTTGATGTTGTTCCATAAGTCCGAAATTAGGTTTTCTTCCGTTGTGACTAAATGTCTGCATTCAGATTGTCGTTTTCCATATCGTTTCTCAACCGAAGAGCTCATTATTCTTGTTTTGTAATGGAGCAAAACATCTCTTTGCGTGACTGTTCGAATGAATAATTGCACGCGCATCTCAGTCTCATATCTATCACCATTTTTGAAGTATTGAAAATCTATTGGTGATTCATTGAGCCAATTAAGAACAATCTGTTGCCAACGACCCCCCACGCTGAAGAAACTGCCTAACGACCACCATGACCGAGAAAGAGCGTATATCGGTAAATGATGTTGAAATACTAATAAATATGCTTGTTTCGTAATATCGTACGTAACGATCATTTGGAACAGTGTGCACGCAAAAATCCTGTCATGGCTATCCTGTTTGTATCTATAAATGTTACACACGAAGTTCTTCGGGTAGTTTCGAATTGCTGGCATCCCCGACTTTGTCAACATCATCTCATTTGGTTTGAGAGCTCGAGAAGGTTTAGGTATATACGTCAACTCGTCGTCTATTCGTTTGAGTATATACTCGAATGTGGAGTCCCATCCCAATATTGTACTAGTCAATAATAATAGGTACAGTATGTTGGCTACTGTACGTACCTCGCTTGAAGCAGTTGTATGTCCTACGGGCACTGTAGATAAATCAGAATGACGTTTGTTGTATATACCAGGTAGTTGTTCCAACTCAACCACTATACGGTCAACTATGTGGGACATGAACAGTTCTTCAACACTTTTGTCTCTCATTTCTATTGACTGCGATAACGATTGCATAAACGTAATAAACGTCATTTTATGCTGTTCGTGGTCACCGTCACGAATCTCCTCGACTATTTGTTTGATCGGGATCATTTTGAAACATTGTGTTCCAAGTGAAGACTCTGGGGGAGAGTTGTTTATCAATTGTTGTCCCGTAGACATGATCTATGTTCTGTTTCCCGAGTGCGACCCACTGTCATAGAAAAGAGTTGACCAACTGGCTCAATCTCTGATGAGGAGGAGGAGGAGGATAAGGAGGTGGTAGGGAAGAGACTCGGATATCCCCACCTGAAGAGAAAAACCCTGCAAAGTCCTTGTCACATGGGTTTATTATTTTATTGGAGTTCTAGAGATTCTTGTTGGCCGTTAAATTTATTGTTTCTTTCATTTGGAATGGTTGAAATAGCTATTTCTGATGATTTCCACCAATTTTGGCCCCCAAAACATGCAGTAGGTACGCTTTTTTTTCATATTATCTTTGATCATTGGTAGTGCAATTTAATGGTCTTGATACACCTGTTTACACTTTGTCCAGTGTTATTATACACACTGATGGTGATTTCAGACAATTTACCAGGTTTTTGACTCATAAAAAACCAATTTTGGGAGCTGAACCTTTGGTAAAACCTCAATTTCCGCGTCTTTGGTCAAAATTGACATCGTATTCGGTCTTCTCGTCCCAAAAACCATGGAAAACGATACCTCAAAAGCTCATGTTATTAACATGTTACTAAAACACAAAAAGTACCTATTTTTGTACACATTTTCGCTCATAACACCCCTGGGTATAATTCTGATCGGGCTGAAAAGTTTAGGGACACAACTAGGGCCCGAATGGAGCATGTGTGCGAAAGAACGACTTTTTTAGACCGAAAATGAAGCCGGTACACGTGATACGGCAGACGGCGTATGGAGGACAGACATTGCATTTTTGGAATCTACGCACCTCGAAACGTAAAAGAACAGATTTTCAGGGGGTGTTATAAAACTGTTTTGCTGAGCGATTACATAGGTGTATTATTCACAGAATAATAAACCAAAATGAGTGTCGCTGTTCACACCATAGGTGTAAAAACTAGTTACAAGAAAAACACTTCGTTCTGAAAAGACGACCAACAAAAGTTTTGAGCAAATGTCCTTCGAGATTGTCTATAATATTTATTTTATGGAACGCTTTGCCACATAGCTTCATTTTTGGATATTAGTATTCCCCAGATCCCTTCGATGTAGACCAAGACATGAGACAAAAACTATAGGCGAATAACATTTCAACTCCTTTGTACCTAGTTTGTAATTTCATTATATACATTGTTTAATGGGTATAGGTACATAATATCTACATTTGCTGCGTACTTGTGAGTTCTGACAATAACTTCTCAGCAGACTTCGGTAAGTGTACCCACGAGGATTCATGTGTGACAATGTTTGATGGTTGCGGTGACGACGACAATGAACTGAAATATAGCTGCTTTGTTGCTTGTTGCTTTATTATGTGGATGGTGGCAACTTCCGGGCGGATATTCAGAATTTTACTAATGATGTGATCTTCTTTACGTCGAATCTTCGGCTTACCCCAAAAATATTGTATGTAATCCGATTGTGGGTGATATATAATACTTGTCGTTATCGTCAACATGATTTCCGAATAATCATCATCATCGTTGGGCCTATAGTTACGCAGGGTGCTTGAACAATCGTTTATAATTTCTACAAATTCTTCGTCGGTACTGTGAGTGTAGAATGCGTGCCTGATAAACTGAAGTATGGATGGGAACCTCGATGCTCCTAAGCAATTACATAGCTCGGTTAATACGTAGTCACCTAGTTTGAAGATTAACAGCTTGGAACCATCGTCACTATGTTCCTCTCCTCTTATTTGGTCATTTCCTTCTAGTATACATCGCACTAAGATAGGATCTCTCGAAAAGACAGCACTTTCCAACAGGTTAAACGATTTGGCATCCGCGGATCCCTCAACAAATATTCGATTGTCACCATCATGTATATTCGTACACATTGACGATGATAATTGATTCGTGTAAAATGCATACCACATCCAATAGTTCAAATAAAGGTAGTTGGTTTTCCTAATTGTGATGCTGTCACTTAGTATCTCATACACTTCTGATTTTGGACATGTATGGCACGTGTAGTTTACACAAACATCATCATTGCAATATTGCTCCCCCTCATGCACACATGGGGTGTCATATGATTCATCCTCATCCGATACATCGTCATCCGATGCATCGGCATCCGATGCATCGGCATCCAACTCGTCGTCATCCCAATCTCCATATTCAGTTTCGTCTTTATGCCACTGATACTTGTAAGAGTGACTGGGTCCGTCGATATCATCAGGAACAGCAGCAGCATTATGTGATGCAACCATGTTACGAAAATCAAATCTGACAACAAATTTAGACAGATACGTCCAAACTATTTCCGAGTGATAAAAATCTATTTCAAACGGAGGATGTGTAAATACCGCCGGATCCCAAATGTGGTGTCCATTGTCGTGTAAATACAAAAGACACCGCAGAAAATAATATGGATGAACATCGGATAAATTGAAGCATCGCAGCAACGGTGGAGGACAATACTCATGCGCCGGATAGCGCACCATATGAAGGGAGTTTTGTGTCTCTAAGTCTGTAAGTCTGATGGTGTTCCATAAGTCCAAAATATTGTTTTCTTCCGTTGCGACACGATGTTTGCATCCATGTTTTCTATATTGTGTGTCAACCGAAGAGCTCATTATTCTTGTTTTGTAATTGAGCAAAACATCTCGTTGCACCACTGTTCGAATGAATAATTGCACGCGCATCTCAGTCTCATCGTTATCGCCATTTTTGTAGTATTGAAAATCTATTGGTGATTCATTGAGCCGATTAAAAACCATCTGATGCCAACGATTCTCCACGGTGAAGAAACTGCCCAGCGACCACAACGACCGAGAAAGTGAGGATATCGGCAAATGATGTTGAAATATCAATAAATATGCTTGTTTTGTAATACCGTACGTAACGATCATTTGGAACAGTGCGCATGCAAAAATCCTGTCATTGTGATCCTGTTTGTATCTGTAAATGCTACACACGAAGTTCCTCGGGTAGTTTCGAATTGCTGGCATCCCCGACTTTGTCAACAACATCTCACTTGGTTTGGGAGCTCGAGAAGGTTTTGATATATACGTCAACTCGTCGTCTATTCGTTTGAGTATATACTCGAATGTGGTGTCCCATCCGAATATCGTACTAGTCAATAATAATAGGTACAGTATGTTGGCTACTGCACTTACCTCGAGTAAAGCAGTTGTATGTCCTACGGGCACTGTAGATAAATCAGAATGACGTTTGTTGTATATACCAGGTAGTTGTTCCAACTCAACCACTATAGGGTCAACTACGTGGGACATGAACAGTTCTTCAACACTTTTGCCTCTCATTTCTATTGACTGCGATAACGATTGCATAAACTTCCAAAAGGTCCCTATATGCTCGTTGTAGTCACCGTAACGAATATCCTGGACTATTTCTTTGATCGGGATCATTTTGAAACATTGTGTTCCAAGTGAAGACTCTGGAGGAGAGTGTTTTATCAATTGTTGTCCCGTAGACATGATCTATGTTCTGTTTCCCGAGTGCGACCCACTGTCATAGAAAGGAGTGGACCAACTGGCTCAATCTCTGACATGCATGTCAGGGGTTAGAGGATGAGGAGGTGGTAGGGAAGAGACTCGGATATCCCCACCTAAAGAAAAAAATGAGTGTCCCTCTTGACACCATAGAGTATGGAGCTAGCTAGGTGTAAGGTACTCATTTTTCACGCATGTTACACCCAGCTCCGACCCAATTATCTCCAGGGGAGTAGCGAGATAACCGTAAGGTACTACATCACTGGGTGTAGAGACCAATACAAAACACATCATTACACCTAAGCTAGCAGGTACCAGACCGGTGGCGTGCATCATTATCACGCAACAGCTTCTAGCTTACACCACCTTGCTGTCTTCACAATAGAGTAATAATTATTCTAGAGTAGTATTGTGGCAATAATTCTTAAAGGTTGGTTGAAAGTTTTTTATTTATAGTAGTCAATGAAAAAAGTCACAGCTCCTCTCATTCGTCATTCGTCGTTAGAAAGATGTACTTCATTAGGCATCCTCGTAGTAGATACATGAGGTATGTCGTGACAGTATTTTACAAATCATCTGGCAATGTTTCATAACATCGTAGATCCTTAGTAGATACTTTAGTTACCACGTCTTTAAATACACTGTAAGGTAACGTGCCTTGTAAATGCGATATATGAAAAGAGGAGTTATTACACACTTGATTAGATATGAAACTTATGCCTATTTTATATAAAGTCGGAGGCGTGTTGATTTTCCTCTGCAGCTCGGAATTTGAAGGAACAGAGTTCATTCCTGGTTCACCACCACTCAACGTCATCCTTCTTCTGATTGTCCTTCTTGGGCTTGTAGTGATACCAAAACAGCGTGTACGTAACGTTGGTAATCGGCTGAATCCGAATAGTTATTATAATATGTGACGAATCCTTCGTTTAAAGGGACCTCGGTATCTCCTCTAATCAATTTTAGGTCTATTCCGGTCCGTGATAACGTTTCACTTAGAATAGAGTAATATTCAGGCAATTCCTGAAGTTTGCTGAAATGTTTATAATTGATAACGTTATCTAAAGAAAATGTCGCATTGTAGCATTTCAAAATGTTGTCTAGCTCGGCCGTGTTGATTATGGGCAAATATTTTCCATTACTATCCATCAGGAAACGCCGTCCTCGTCGTCGCCGTAGTCGATTCACCGGGGACAGCACAGAAGGAACTGATATTAGTGATACCCGCGACATACTTTATATACCAGGCAATCAATTCTGAGCGGTGATTAAAGCAGTGATGAGGAGGGAGAGAGGTGAAGTTACCAGAACAGGAAATCCTATCTGTTGGCTTTCTCCCTGTTGTCTCAATCTTCCAGCTGTTTGGACATAATTATCTTGAAGTAAAACTCCCAGACATTTTACCCAAGAAACGTTCCCCCTGGGTACATGTTTTTTGGGTTTGATGAGGACGACGACATTTCTGTTTTTGTACTTTGATGTTAGAATTCGAGATCAAAGATCTTGGAGGAAGCAACTTTCAAACCCTCTAACTGCATAAATCGTAACATTTTATTGACATTATTGTATTTACATTATCGTATTTACATTATTATATTTACATTATCGTATTTACATTATTATATTTACATTGTCGTATTTACATTATTCTATTTACATTATATTTACATTATTCTATTTACATTATCGTATTTACATTGTTCTATTTACATTATTCTATTTACATTATTCTATTTACATTATCGTATTTACATTGTTCTATTTACATTATTCTATTTACATTATCGTATTTACATTATTCTATTTACATTATTCTATTTACATTATTGTATTTACATGTTACACCGTAACACGGCGGCTGAAGAGGACCAAGCCCTTAGACTTACAGTGTTGTTGAAGACGTACAGTGTTGTGGACTCATGTGTGGTGCTAGTCACTGGACATTCACCATAACGGATACATGCGTTAATTATTGTCTAATCTAAATAACTAGATAGTTACCGATGTAACTAGTTGTTATAATAAAATAAATAAACGCTTAAAACAAAACAAAACAAAAACATGTTACACAAATGCGTCAAGGAGAAGGCATGGGGTCCTGATTGCTCGTCATTAAATACCATACGGCAAAATACTCAGCTTCTACACCAGAGCAATGGACGAGTGTCTTCCCCCGAAATGCGTCATGACGCTCGCAAGAGGAAATGCGTCGGACTCCAAACTGATCTCCCACGTACCTCTTGATGAGCGTTTGTCTTCTTCTGTATTCTGGTGTCTGGGCGAGAACATCAAATTTTGGGCAGCCGAGCATCTCCAGGTTGACAAAACGTTTGCACCCGCTGTTTTGCAACAGCTGGCGCTCGAAGATTCCCCCTTTGAAGGCGATGTAATACTCCCCGTTGTTACACTCCTTGACTAAATCGCCAATGATTTGTTGTGGCGCGGTCGGAGGTAAGTCGTTACATTTGTTGGTGAACCGCAACCCGTGACAGAAACTTGTCACGTAGTTGATGGTCTGCCGGTCTTTCTTCGAAAGGGGAAACTTCACCACGGGTATTTCAAAATAATACACGGTGGATCTGAGTGTCTTCAAATTGCAAACGCCCAATTCTTTAGGCAGAAACCCGAGCTCGGAATGTTGGAATCCGTCAAGATCTATGATGTATTTGATTTCCATACCGGCGTTGGTAGAGTCCATGAGTAGGAATGAAAGACGGTGATAGCGTTGGGCCTCGAGGAGAGCTACTGCGTTCACGTGTGGTACGAGACACTAAGACACTGACTATTTGTTTGCGAATCGTCCAACCGGATCCCGAAATTTATATATAAACCCCAAGACGACACATAGGTGGGTCTCCTAGATGTGCAGTTGAACTACCTACTCGTTCTAATCGTAGATCCATTTATCAAAACGTATGTGAATACCCTCATGTATCCGGTACCCTTTATCATGTAAATCAATTTTCTGTTTTTGGGATCCTTCGAAATAAAATACATATCTCTCTAGTTTTTGGGTTTTTTATTCCTCGAGCCGTAGGATTTCAGGGCAGGTTCATTATTTCGGAACTAATTTCCTCTAGCTTTACTTACTCCTCTAGATATACAACTAGCGAGCCATTCGCTCTGTTTTCTTATTCCTCAAGCCTTAGGATTTCAGGACAGGTTCATTTCTCTGAACTTATTTTCTGTAGCTATGACATCTTCCGACAACTAGAGAGTCATTCACTCGATGTATTCTTTCTCGATCCTTCGGATCTTTACAATAGACATACATACATACATTCATTCATACATTTATGAACTCGACGCCGCGGTTTAGTTTTTTTGTTTCTCGAACCTTCAGATACCAATTCAGATATTTTTATTCCTGAACCATTTTTCTCGAGCTCAGAGAGTTTTGTCGTTCGGATTTCTGGTCAGATATTTCGTTCTGAACTTTTTATTTCTCGAGCTTTCAGATAATAGTTCAGATATTTCTTTCTGAACATTTTTCTCTCGAGCTCCGAGAGTTTCTTCATTCTGAAGATGTTATTGTTTCGACCTAACTACCTAGTAGTTATCGTATTATTATTATTATTATTATATATATAATATATAATAATAATAATAATAATACACCCTCCCCCATGTAACTTCCTGTGGACACTAAACACTAACACTACTAACTACTATGTATATAGTAGGTTATAGGAGTAGGAGTGGGGGTAACGTCATAACCTAAGAGTGGGGGTAATGTCATAACCTAAGAGTGGGGGTAATGTCATAACCTAAGAGTGGGGGTAATGTCATAACGTAAGTGTGTGGCTAATGACATAACCTAGTAGTATGTGTGTGATGTCATAACCTTTATCTACAAAAATAACAATTATTGGAATCGTAGATCCAATATACACTATGCAGAGTGGGTGAGATCCACTACTCCATCTGATCTCCAATTTACATTTGTTTCAAGTAAAGGTTAGAAGATAACACATGTTTAGGATCTACGGCTCCGGGATGTTAAGAATGTTTTAGGTTCTTCGAGATATGCCTCGTTCGAGACTACTTACGGTTTCATTTCAGACAGCTACCTAATAATTATACTAGAAACGTATTTATATTTGCTGTGACTTTTTATTTCCTCACACCACATAATATATTGTTCTCTGACAGTGTTCATGTCACATTAGTTCGTCACAACATAAGGCGTAGTAGATAATCAACGAAACTGTACATTTTGTGCAAACAAACACATGCCAGCTCACAAGGCAGAAATATTGTACCGATTGCACATTGTTTTTGTCAGACATTGTTGTTGTTGTTGTTTCCTCCGGGAAGTGACAGTGATCGTGAGCAGTCGCAGTATTACTGGTCCTCCACTTGATGGTTCCATGTGGTAATTCATATTTTTTTCCCTTTTTTGCCGCCTATGCCGCCACCACCACCACCACCATTGCTGTCTCGATAAGTAGTCATTATCATTTATAGAAACAAATAAATGTTCCATGCAAATGTAGCAAATATTGTTATTATCCTCGTCATCCTTGTCACCTTCTCCAAAACACAGTTTGTGACAACCACAATGTACTATATTCCATATCTGACGCGTTATTGCATTTAGTCTATCCCACCAATGTGATTTTGTCATTTGTGAGTAAAATGTCACAACTATAGCGCATATGCACATCGATATGATACTGTTTACCACCTGATCATATCCTAATTCTATTTCATAATCCTCGTCTTCGTTATTCATACTGTTACTTGTTCTTACTGTTGCTGGATAATAACGACGGCAACAATGATTGTTTCCACAGTTCTTAATCTATTACCTATGGCTTGTTAGGCGTAACAATAAATCGTGATGGGCATGAAGGATATGATAGAATGAGTGAGTGATTGAGAATAATAGAATACACTGACAAAAGTTGTTTAGATGTGTTTATTTGACAAAACACGCCTCGTGATGATTAGGTACTACATATTATGGTGATTCACATTTTGAATTATTTACAAAGACAATTATTATTTACAATTATTATTTACAACTACACTTATTATTTACAACTACACTTATTATTTTTTACAAAGACAATTTGCAAGTTTGCTTGCACAAAATGTACAGCTTTGTTGATTTACGTAAGATATGCTCGGATAGTTCCTGTCACCCCCTTTCTACACATTGGGCATTTTCTCAACGAAGCTGCACATTTCGTGCAAGCAGTAACATGCCCACAAGGAAGAAATATTATGCCAATTTCTTCCGAAAAACATATCCTGCACATTCTTTCGTTTGAACATGTCGCTGTTCCCTCTGGCAGCTTTGCTTCTTCACTGGCGGTGGTCGTGGACGCAATGTTGGTTGTGGTAGCAACATTGGCCACCGTGCTCAAAGTGGTGGTCATGTCAGCAACATTACTGAACGTCTTCGCGTGATTAATTTCATCGATGAAATCTTGTCCTTTGACCATTTGCACGTAGCGACATTTAGGGGAATATATAGCATGTTCGGTCCAAGGATCATCGGTATCTGTCCAGTTTCTCAAACCAATTCCGCAATGGAAACATCTGGTTTGGTCACCTTTACCATTATAAAACAACCCGGCATCGCTGAGCATGTTGGGTTTGACTCTCATAGAAATGGGCCAATCAGAGTACGACATGAGCCTCGCGTCTTCGGTAGCGTAGGAGATGAAAAGGGGACATCTGTATCGAACGTACCCTCTGAGATTGTCCAAACTGTTTGCGATATCCGAGCTACGGTCAGGCTTCAAGCCAACGGCCATCTCTCTTCTTCTTCTTTGTTCGCTGATTGTAACATTTTGTGTGTCTTGACGTCGAACAAATTTACAAGCTGGAGCCCATCGTTCGTGATTTGCCATTGGGTCGTCACCTTCTATCCAACGTCCGACTTCAATATGGCAGAACGGGCATCTGGCAATATCACTATTACCCGTGTAATAAAACCCTGCAGCGGCCATAACTCTCGGAGATATAAAAGATACGGTCCATGGGTGGGACGCTGTGTTGAATGTTTTTAGTCGTTCAGACTCTAAAAACAATTTGTGATCAAAGAAGAACGGAGATATTTGTCCTCTAGTATTGGTGCTGGACAGCGGGTTCAAATCTGATTGTTGTGCAGAACTCATTATCATGTAGCAACAGCAGCAGCAGCGTTTTTGGTAAACCTCTGTCCTCTGCCCAGAATACAATGACACAACTAGGAGATCGACTTACACAAATACACTAACTGAAAGATTTGTCTGACTCCCTGTTTTATACTGCTGTGCCCAGCGAAGGGAAGAGGGGGGCAGATGTGGTGGAACTGGTAATCATTCTCATTTTAGATCCACATTCTTTTGAAGGTTAGCACACTCATTGTGCATATCTGATATTTCATCCTGTCCGCCAAAGCAGTACCTACCTACCTTAATCAAGCCATTCGGTTCTGACAGTTTCACATTTCAACCAGTACCTAATTATTCTGGCATCATGTAATTACACTGTCTTTTAGAGGTTAGCCATCTACATCTGACAGCTCCACACTATATCCTGTCCTCAAATCAGTAATCAATATAAATCAAAACATAATTACACGTCCTTTTAAAAGATTAGCCATCTGTTTCTGGCAACCTCACACAGTAATACAATATTACTGACTCTAGTTGTAAATCCTAAACTAAAATCTTCTCTTCAGAGGATCTCGGAGCTGAGGAAATAAGTTCCTAGAAAGAATTATTTGAACTGACAGAACACATTCGGTGAGATCGGCACAGGCACAACTCCTACTCATTGTTCCTCCTTCTCCGTCTCGATTCATAACGTCCATCAGAGACTACTTGTAAATTTGAATCCATCATGCGCATGATTTATTACTTTTGTATACCTTCAGTCTTGGGAAGACATGTGGAGTTGGATACAATATTCTATAAAAGGATGAAGTAGACGTTTATACAGGCTAAAAACCTTTATTTCAACCATGAATATATTATAACGGCATAATGGTATGTCAATGTTGAATGCTCCTGCCGCCACCATCATAAGTACGTTGCAGTCCGGCGATTCTGTTCTTTGTATACGTCTCTTTGATTTGCTGGCACAAGGATTTAACATCGGTTAAACCAGACGTTTTCCAAACAATACCCTCAAGCCCAGAACAAATCCTATTCAGATAATAGCAATAGTCTATTTCGTATCGCTGTGAATGGGATAATGTGGAAGACAACGTGGAACATTGTGTCTCCAATACCCTTGCGGGATGGTAACTTCGCAACGACACTCTTTCCATATATTTAGGTTTGGTGAAATATTCGGGCTGATACAAATAACGTCGAATTTCTGTTTCGTTCATCAAGCAAAGTGGATCGACGATAACGTATTCTATCATGTCTCCCACCTTAGGTCGTTTCCCATTCGTTTTTTCCAATAAATCCCAAGCTACTGCCGTATGAGGTTGACTCAATGCTTTTTCTTTCGTAGCAAAATGCTCCCTCTTTTTAAGTTCTGTAGTACACACAAAATCCTCTACTCGAGAATCTGTGATACAAGAAGATAACTGAGCGCTGAGAAATTCTGTCATTTGTTCGGACGTTGTTCCTTCTACGATCATAGTTACAACGGCTTGAAGTAAACGACTGAAAAAATTGAACGTGTCTTTTCGAATTAATCCTTTAGCCACAATCTGCCGTCCTTTCAGGGTAGGATCGTTGGTATACGCTCCGGCTATATAATGCTTCTTTTTTTCTATTAGAAATGGTAGAAATATATTTTGATATGAAACCTTTATCGGGCGTGGAAATGATCGAGATACATCCTCCATTAAACGAATCCCTTGTCGCCTCAACGATGAAATGAGTAATCTGTGTTTGTGTGTCTCGCTCTCTCCTCTTTCTTCTTCTTCTTCTTCTTCTTCTGTTTTATCTTTTTGATGCACCGGATCTGTCAAAGTAGACGATACAACAATGGCCGGTTGTTGTGGATGTTGTCGCTGTTTATTTGCCCATTCATTTAAACATATGATAATATCCTTTGTTCGTTTGTATTCTTCATCATCTATTTCCTCATGCTCGGTCGTCGTCATATTCCCCGATAATGGTGGTGGTGATGGTGGTGGCATTTTTACAAGCATTACCGAATCAGTGTCACCGTAAACCGTTTTATATCCTCGAGCGACAGCATACTCTCTAACGAATTTGTTGTAATGTTTACCCAGGCAAGTTACGGTTTGAGCCAACATGGTAAAAGGCATGATGGCTCCTTTGAAATTAATCCCCATGACGCCGTAAAAAGAATTAGATATCAGCTTGACAACAGATTCTTTGACAAGTAACGCGCGTTTATCACGTTCGGAGGTAATCCCGAAGGACGATATCTCGTCTTTTATCCGACCCCTCATATCCATCAGAGATTGTTCTATCTGAGGAATAATCGATTTAACACCTATGGCAAATTTCCATTCGCGCATTTTAGGATGTTGTATATACACGATTTTAGGAAGAATCGAAGACGAAGAATGAAAAGACAGTGGTGTACAGATATCATCGACTCCTTTAACCCAATTGCACACGTTAACAAATCTATCTGCGTGTTTTTCGTAGTAATCCGGCAAAATAAATGTAGAATAACACAAATTGTGCGCCACGATGATACTAGGATACATGCTATTGAAATCTCCTACTAATATAGGTGTTTCACGATAATATCCCACCTTTGGAGCAACAACATATCCACCTTCGTAGCTGTCTCCTCCATCTCCTTCGATCCCTGGATAAGCGTTCCGTATAGTAGTTTTTGAAGGAATCAGCCAAACCCGTCGTCGTTGTTGATTTCTGCCGCAACGGTTCTCTGATTTGCTTTCAAGCGAGGAGGAGGACGATATATATTTACTCATAATGGACAATACGTTTGTTTGATTGATTACCCGTTTATCCATCAATCGTTGTTTAGGTAGCCCAATTAATTTAGATAATTCCCACAGCGTTTGTAGCGAGTTCAATTTATCAAGCAGTTTCAGAGATAAATCTGCGCCTTGTAAACAATATTCGCACAAAGCCATGCGTCCATCGTTGGATACATATTTTGACGAGATGTGACTGTGGTGCAGCAACTCGTATGTTTTAGCATTTAAAATCTTTTCGCTCACAACATTTAAAGAATATGACGATAGAGAAGGTATATGTTCTCGACTGTAGGATAACATATCAATCAACAAACGCCCTAAGATCGTCACAGCGGGTCCATTAGGCGTTTGACGTGTCCCAGACGACGATGACGACTGCCTGTTCACTAAAAAGCAACATTCTTGTATCATCCGAGTATCAGCATTGTTTTTGTGTGGATACTTGTCCAAACAGTAAATACAACGCACTACTGATCGTCGTGTGTCCTTCCTGTCACCGTACAACCCGTCTCGGTGATGAACGATAGAGTGAGCTTGACGCAAGTGTAGAAAGTAATTGTGTAGTTTTCCGACAAATGGAGGTGCGACGGTGCCAGGGCCAGTAGCAGTATTTGTTGCTGCCTTTGTTGATTTCACGCACATTTGGCATTCAAAATATCCGTTTTCCAAAAACGCCGCTGGTGTAGTATCTTTAGTGCATTCGTTGTTAATGACGAATCCTTGTTCTCCTCGCGTTCTTCCAAAATTTGAAAAGAACTGAGAGGGTAGGTTCAACGTTTTACCTCGCTCAAAAATATAAGGCAAATCGAACGAATTCACGTTGAATCCGGTAAATATATCTGGATCCGAGTCTTTGACATACTCTGAAAAGGCGAGTAACATGACCACCTCCGAAGAGTATTGTTTGAGTATCGCTTTGGGAAATTTGGTTAATGAGGACTCTCGTCCTCCACCCCGTTCTTTAATTATTTCTTCACCAAAATAGAAACTCATCGTGCAATGTGTCGTTAGCTGCCCGGCCGCCGTGATCTGCCCTGAAATACAGCTGATGACGACAATGGGATTTATACGGGGATCTGGAAAATCGCCGCTTTCGCTTAAACATTCCATGTCAAAACTGAGTACGCTCAAAACAGGGAGATTCGTCGTCAGTGAACATGGAAGCTTAGGAGGATCAGAGATTGATATCAACTGATCGTAGTTTATAATCATTTCTTTCGAACAAAATATTGGGTCGTCCGTCAAAGCAGCTTCCCAACAAGCTCGAGTAAATGCCGAGATTCTGTTGCCTTTGAACGACGGATCACTGGGATACAAATGACGTAAAGCTGGTAGACTGACAACGAACCAATCGCAACCCGAAATCCTTTTATCATTTAAAAATAAGGTTTCCCAGCTATAAGATATTCCGTATATACCAACGACGATGTTTTGAAACCTGGGAGAAACAATAGATCGCCGTATAATTCGTTCCAGTTCGTAACGATTAAGGTAACCTTGGTAAGTTACAGTAATCTTGAACAGTACGAGATCTTCTTCATTGTCCTCCCTGTATTCTTCTTCAGAGAGTTTAAATCCAAATAATGATCTTCCGGGATAATTGCAGGATCGAATGTTTTTAACCCAGTTCCCATATTGTTTTACGCATATAGATTCCAATGTCTCTTCGATTCTTCTGTACGTATCCTTGTTGTCTACTGCAGACATTCGCTCTATTCCCACGTAGAAGTAATAATCAAAATTTCGGACGATTATCGCTACAGTCGAGTCTTTATTGTTGCTGTCTCCACTGTTGCTGTTTGTCGTTTTACAAAATAGGACTATACGAAAATCTCTCACTGTATCCGATTCTATTATATTTCTCGCATCTAATAAAAATACGGGGTTAGAATGGACATTGCTCATCTTCAACGAGAGAAATACACCACACAAAAACAACAAGGAAAGAACAAGACGCGCGTAGACAGATGTGGTGGTATTTAGTCGAGAAGTGTGATATGAAGGTTCGTAGTTGAATGGGGATTTTACAGTAATGGTTGGAGAGGCTATGTTTAATATCGTCTTCTTCTTCCAATATCGGTTATTTTATTGTCGAAATCAGTTTTCTCCAATTCGGGATACTAACAGTGGGTGGATGCCTTGAAAACGTCAATTCAGAAGAAGGATATTTATATGATATTGTGCACGGTGGAAAAGAAGCATCGCAAAA
>OX940987.1:34267631-34452741 GCA_954871275.1 Leptopterna dolabrata
ACGATGTTCGATGTTCGGTTGTTCGGTAATCGACTGTTCGGCAATCGATTGTTCGACGTTCGATTGTTCGGTAGTCGACTGTTCGGCAATCGATTGTTCGACGTTCGATTGTTCGGTAGTCGACTGTTCGGCACTCGACTGTTCGACGTTCGATTGTTCGGTAGTCGACTGTTCGGCAATCGATTGTTCGACGTTCGATTGTTCGGTAGTCGACTGTTCGGCACTCGACTGTTCGATGTTCGGCAGCCGATTGTTCGGTAATCAACTGTTCGATGTTCGGCAGTCGATTGTTCGGTAATCAACTGTTCGATGTTCGGTTGTCGATTGTTCAGCAATCGGCTGTTCACTGTCGAGTTGTTCGGCAGTCGATTGTTTGGCGATCGACTGTTCGCTAATCGATTCGGAGATGGTTTGTGTCGGTTTGGAGGCGTTTGTTTGGTAAATTTAGTTTGGGAGAATCGGAATGGGGGGGTTTTGTTTGGTCGATCCCACCGCTGCCACCAGTTTTGTAATCCTAGCTTTGGTGATTTGATCGGGTCCGAGCTTTTGGTTTGATTGTTCGATATTTAGCCTCATCCCAAGTTAGATTTGGTAGCGTGAAGAAAGGACTACAATTAGTTTTTTCGCTCGGCCAGAGCGCCCCTGCTTGGGAATGTATATAAATAAAAAAAAAAAGGAAAATGTTCAGTTGTACGCTATGCAGAGATAGATGAAGAATAAAGTAACATGCCCTCAAATGACAAAGACTGCTGGATCAAACAATATAAATTTATTAAGGGAAACCACAACGAATTGAAGCGGATATTCGGCAAGACAAGAATCATTTGTTTGTTTGTTCGGATTATAAAAGGGGGAATGACAATTGACGCATACAGCTATAATGGAATGTTCGGTAAAGATGTCTTACAATATGGCTAAAGGATAAAGGACACAAATATTCGGCAAATATGTACACATATAACCTAAGTAAAGGATGAAAGGTTCGGTAAGTATGATGAAACAATATTATAAGGTGAATATGTTCAATAAACGCTAGAAAGATAAGTTCGTTCGATTAAGGGATAGGATCTGACTCGAATGTTCGGCAAAGTACAACGGGGGAAAGAGAAGTTTGACAGAAGATCCTGCAGAGTTGGACAAATTACGAGGGGGTATGAGGGAAGTGAAAGATGACAATGTATTACTTTGGTCGAGACGGGTTGAACTACATGGTGAGGCCGATGAAGTTAAGCAATAATATGACTCGAATGTTCGGTTAGATTCAGGAAATCGTTAACAGTGTTAGTTTTTACCTTGAGATCTGCAAAGCGACATAAAAGTAGAGGGCTTAATTGGAGCTGACGGTTGATTCGATGGTTCGGTGTCGGACATCCGGTTCGACGGGCGAGGTTGGCATCAGGGTTCGGCGGGGAGAGGTGAATGTTGGCACAACAATAAGTTCAGACAGCGGTCACTCCACTTATGGCAGTGGCTTCTGAGTTTAGAATCGGTTGTACGGGTCGGCTAGCTACACTAATCGCGTACTGGTTCAAACAACTGGGTCCACACAGGCAATATTAACACAGAGTTAATTTCCACACAGGTTTTTAAACAGATGTGTTCTCATCCGGAGCTTGATAGAAAGACTGACTTCTTGATTTCCTTATTTGCCGAGATATTTCGATATGCAGGGTTGGGGGTTGGAGCAGGGAGAAAATCCTCCCCCCCTGATTCCGGAGGTATTGGGGCCCGTCAGCTGCCGCGCTCTGGCGGCCCGCCATTCCCGCGCTCCGTTTGATTTTCGTCCTGTGTGACGCGGGCGTCACATGTTGAAAACAGTACATGTTGAAAACCTTGAGTACCTACTACGTGTACTCGTGATGGTGAAAACGTGATCGCGATGAATTTTCCACCATGCTTTCAAACACCAACGTTTTCGCAACCCAAATACCTACCTCCCTTTCAAGCTGTTTCTGCTGAGGAGAATCAAGAGGAAGGAGAAGTTGTTACGGAAACACACATCAACGGAGAAGATCATGAAAATGATATGAACCAGAGCCCATAGAATCGGATTTTTGTTGGAGTGAGGGTGAAGAATTGATTCAACTTTCTTGCTTTAACCAAATTTAGCAACAGCAAACAATTCAGTAACTTTCTTCACGAACATTTCTGGTAATCCTTACTCAAGTTATGCCCGCTTTTCGTGTTTTGTACTGGTGAACCTACTGTAAAACATTCCTGTACCTACTGTTTTAATCTGCAGTTCTTTACATTGTTTTCTTAACCTAAAAAATTAAATGGTTTCAAATGCTTAAGCTTTTTTAGTTTAGACCTACCTTTCCCTCATAATAAATCCTAGTTTCACAAATTTATAGCTGGTTTTGCAGGCTTTTGCAAAAGAATCCAAATATGTGCTGCAGAAGCAAACCAACTTTATGCAACTAATTTTGCAATACCTAACTAATTAGACGTTCTTCAAATTTAACAGGCTTCTGACTTCAGATTTAACAGAGCTGGTGCATAGTGGTTTGTTGTGCTCTTTTGTCTTTTGAAATGAAAGGGGGTAGAAGAGAGGGGTAGGTTCGCGGTACTTCAACAATCAGTAAGGAATTGACGTCACTTTAAGATACCGACTATCATGCTAGTTGTCTCTCGTAACCCACGGCAACGGGTTAGCATCCATGTTGTTCGCTCTAACAGCCAATGCGGTATTGTTATCACCGTATCTCCTAGGAACTCTCTATTGTTAGGCATCAAGAAGCCACCCGAGCTAGAAAACCTGGGTATTCGTAGATGTAAAACATTGACTGTTATGAAATGCCTCAAGTTTAAAAACCCTTTCAACATTACAGATGTTTGTATTTTTAGTGCGCTTAATTACAATTGTAAGCTGTAAGGCATTTCGTGCCTTCCAAACGAACCTCTGCTGGTCTTGTACATCGTTTAGAAATCAAGTAGGCACCTAAGAAAATGTGTACCGAATTTTTACACCGCTTTTCGCTTATCACTGTTTAGGTAGGAGGTCATTGTGATGGAATTGGAGTAGGTTAGGTGCCTATTTGTCCACATCGAAAACGCAACACTCGATATTGCCCTTACGTAAATTAATCCAAACTCACTTTTTCTCTGGGCATAACAGTGAAATTCAGGTTTTCGAGAACGTTGGGTCCGTTCTTCTGGTGCTGGAAACTGACAGCTTTGAAAGTTATTTTCCCTTCGTCTGGCCATGTTGATCCAACTTCTCCACCTGCAAATTAATTGCAACATTACAAACGGATCGCTATTAATATAATCGGTAAGGGGGTGACTCCAGTGGGTCTGAAAATTAGATTTTTTTTTGTTGGCAGTTTTCAGGTGAACGGAGTTTGAGAAGCATGTAAGCTCGTGTTTGGTATTCGAATAGTGAGTGGCATCAAGCTCACATGGCGGGTAGACGCTATAAGATAATTTATTACTTCTCTGAGCTTCTCTGTTCCCCATGAATTGAGCGCCTGTGGACAACATAAGATAATACGGTATCTATACTTATAAATACTTCTCTGAGCACCTGTGTTCCCCCAATAGTCCTACTTCATCCCCTTGTGTTACCTTATTGTTGTAGGCTGGATGAATAAAACTCGCACGGCTTGAGTAGATACTTTATTGTTGAGAGCTCTAGCTTGTCTGCCCTATTATCCCATATGGGGTGGTATTTATACACGGGTTTGGGATCCCCCAAACCCACAGGTATTCCTATTGGTCCGCTCAAGACGGCGCTTGACAGTGGCCTCTAACGGTATTTCTTAGAACTAAGTTGACTTATAACATCTTTTCTCCCCTGACATCCAACACAATATATACAAAATAAGGTACTAAAACTATACAACAATGGTCCACTTAATACACAAAGGGTGTGTCGGTTATTAACATTAGTGTAGCATCCTAATTATTACAGGATTACAGGTACTTGAAGGAAATACAGTGTTAGTCTAATATCTAATAATTATCCACTTAAGAGCTATTTTACAATAGTGGTACAATTTTTTTTTTTTTTTTTTTTTTTTTTCAAACTTAGTTTCCGAAATAATACTATCATTATGATGACCTAAGACTATGGTTTGAAAAGTTTCCCCGATCTGGTGGTGGATGGTGGTAGTGTCGGAGCATGAATATTGTGGATTGGGATGGAAGAAGTATGTTGAGCAGGAATATGTTGTATTGGGATGGAAGAAGTATGTTGAGTAATAGGAGTGGGGGTGTTAGGGGGGTGACGGAGCCTCATTTGGTTGTAATGCACGGTTTTTTCTACTCCGTTTTCGAGTTTGACTTTAAAAAGTTTCTCCGATTCTCTGCTGACTATGGTTCCTGCGGACCAGATAGTTGGTTTACAGTCTGGTCTAAGAAGGACCCATACTGGTCTAACTGAGTGAGAGTTGGAAGTCTCATTATGAGGTTGGGGTGGTGGTGGCATTATAACAGATATGGGATTGTATGATAATAAGGCTGCGGTAGGTGCGATACCTGTCGATGTGGATGGAGTGATTCGAAGGGTTGCCAGTACATGCTGCAATAATTCGTGGGAAGATAGGTGTGGATGCTGAATTTTAGATTTTCGGATAGATGATTTTAGAATTGACACATATTTCTCCGCTTGACCATTGGATCTAGGATTATACGGAGGGGTAAATTGAAGTGTTATGTTACGATGGGACAAGTACAGAGCAAATGCTTGTGAGGAAAAAGGGGGCCCGTTATCAGCAACAATCGTGGTTGGATACCCAAACCTGCTGAAAACGTCTGCCAACAAGGGCAGAAGTGTGGTGGCTACATAATTTTTAATTATAAAGCATTCCGGCCATTTGGAAAATACGTCAACTATTAGAAAATAGTCCACTGTTTCCAGGTTGAAAAGATCCATGTGAACTCTTTCCCATGGTCTTGAAACAGCCGGCCATGGGGCCCTGTGTTTTGGTTCGGGGGGTTTGGGAGCATATTGTTGGCAAGCATGACATTTTTGAACAAATCTTTTGATGTCTTGGTCCAGAGAAGGCCACCAAACATAGGACCTCGCTAACAATTGCATTCGGGTAACTCCTGGGTGACCTTCATGGAGAACTGTCAGGAGTTGTGATTGTTGAGATGCAGGAATAATTAATCTGTCCCCGAACCTGATGTATTCAGAGTCACAGGATAAGTTATTTCGTACCAGAAAGTACGGATAGAGGGAATCTGTTTTCGGACATGAAGACCATGAGCCTTGTAAACGAGAGAACAATCGCTTTAGAATTTTGTCATTTTTCAATTCAGTTTTAAGTTTCTCCATGGCAAGGGGCGGATACGCCGAATGAATAAATGCAATATGTGCTGGTTCGATGGAATCTGAAGAGGGGAGTCTAGAAAGTGCATCTGCTTGGGGAATTTTGGACGAACTTTTGTGGTGAATAGTGTAATTATAGCTAGACAGGATTTCTGCCCAACGAACTAAACGGGAAGCCGCAATTGTGGGAATGTTACGCTTTTCAGAAAAAATTGAGGCTAATGGTTGGTGGTCAGTTTCAATTTCGAACGTTCTTCCGAATAAATATTTGTGAAATTTTTTTAACCCAAAAATTATGGCATAAGCTTCTTTGTGGAGTTGTGAATAACTCCGTTGAGGCGGTGATAAGGTAGCGGATTCAAATGCAATAGGGGCTAGGACGTTGTCAAGTCGATGGCTAAGCACTGCACCCACCCCATAATTCGATGAGTCTACCGACAATACCAACGGATAATCTGGGTTAAACAAAACCAGCAGAGACTGATTAGATAGCAAATTCTTGGATTTATGAAACGCAGCCTCATGCGTTGGAGTCCAGTCCCACTTTGCATCTTTTCTTAATAGTGAGTGGAGTGGCTCTAATAAATCAGAAGGTGCTTGCAAAAATGATCTATAAAAATTCAACATACTGAGATAAGAACGGAGTTGAGTCACATCTGTGGGACTAGGCATCCCTTTTAATTTTAGAATTTTGGAGGGGCATGGTTGTCGGCCTTGGCGAGTTAAAACGAACCCTAGAAACTCTAATGACTGTACAAAAAATTCTGATTTTTCGACATTAATTTTGATGTTATGAAAATCGAGAGTCGACAAGACTTTATGTAAAATGCGCTGACACTCTTCAAAATCCCTCCCCCCTAGAAGGATATCATCTATATATGTTGAACAATTTTCGATTTTCATTAATATTCTATCCATAACAGATTGAAAAATTGGAGGACTGGAAGACAGGCCGAAAACTAAACGTGTGTATCGAAACAGACCCACAAACGTATTTACTGTTAGTAGTTGTTGACTAGATTCATGCACAGCCAGTTGCAAATATGCATTTGATAAATCAAGCCGGCAGAATATAGAGCAGTTCGAAAATTTATGGAAAAATTCATCTAAACGTGGAAGAGGGTACGATTCATGCAATAACTGAGGATTTACAGTTCTTTTCAAATCAACACAGATACGGAGGTTCCCGTTTTTCTTAGGAACCACCACTAGCGGTGAAGCCCAATCACTCGACGATGTAGGAACTATTATCCCTGGCTTTGCAATTTCTCAAGTTCATTCTGGACAGGTTGACGTAAGGCAAATGGAATATTGTACGGGCGTTGAAAAACTGGCTTTGCGTCTGGCCTTAAATGAATATGAACCATGAACTCGCGAATAGGCTTGTCATTATTTTTCAAAGCAAAAGCGTTGGGGTATTGCGATTTAAAACTCTCTAGTGAAACTGAGGAAACCTGTGTCGGCAGAAAATAAGACTCCCAGTCGGGAAAAAGGGTGTGCAAAATATCTCTACCTATGATTGCTGGGGGAGATAGATTTTTCGCCACCCAAATAACTGAAGGAGTGGTGGCCGAATTTGGAGTTTTGACATTTACACGTAACGCTCCTTCGACATGGATTTTATCGGAATTGGCAGCAGATAAATTTATGTGAGAACGGTGTAATGCAATATGTTTGAGTTGACTTGTATAAATGGTATGGGACACGAGGGATACGGCACTACCAGTGTCAACGAGAAATTTTAAATCAACAGAATTTGCTAAATTGAGCGTGAGAAAAAGAGGGGGTGCAGGTTGGGCCAAACGTTGAGTAGTGGAAACTGTTGTTGGCTGGGTGTTAATAACAGAAACGGACTGAAATTGATCTGGGTCATCAATATCATAAACGGAATCGAAATTTTGTGAATTTTGGGGATAATCTGGCTCAACATGATATGGCTGTTCCGAGGGCAGGAAAGGAACATGTGCTTCCTGGAATGGCTGAAGAGATGTAGATGAAGTACTGAGTGAGCTGCGAGACCTACAATATCGCTTTGTGTGCCCCCGAACACCACAATGGTTGCAAACCCATGACTTAGCAGGGCAGGTTTGGGTAGAATGGGAAACTTCACAACCATTACAACGTTTGTTCGAGATAAATTGACCCTTACTTCTATTATTATTTTGAGACTGAGAGACATTGGTATTTGGTGCAAAAACTCACATGACGCCTTGGGGACGGAGACCGATGAACTCGCTGCTGTGGTCGAGCATTCGTACCGCGGGAGGGCGAGTGCGATCTACTGAAGGATGGGAGCTGCGACGAGAGGAGGCGCCATCGAAGCTGCGGTGTCTCTAAGTGACTCTGCCATGAGAGCTACTTCGGCGAGCTCAGCAAATGTCTTGTTTTCCACCAGAGGAAGAAGGACGTTCGCTAGCTGATTGTCGTTCACACCTTGAACGAGACGATCTTTGAGAGCCGTTTCTTCAAAAGTCCCGAAATCGCAGGTTGACGCTGCCCTCTTCAGAAGTCCAATGAAGTCAGACAGGGGCTGACCTGGGGCACGTTGAAGGGTGGAGAACTGCATTCTTGCCCTTGGCTTCGAGATGACGGGAGAAATAGCCTTTTCCAATGCCACTGTGCATTCAAGAAAAGTGGCGTTCTTGACGGCCTTGGGCAGCAAGGAAGATTTCATTTTCGAGAAGGTACTGGCGTCAAGAGCCGACGCCAGTCGGGCTACCTTCTGTCTGTCAGTAGAAATCTCCTGGTCCACGAAATACAGCTCCAACCTATCCGTGAAATCGGACAAGTTTTCACCTTGAGTAAATCTTGGTACCGGCCAGGAGACCATGGCTGTACTATCAGGTAACTTTTTCTCGGAAAGTGAGGGTTTGCTCCCTTGGCGTCACACTGTGCCTTGCGGGTTCGGGCGGCCCAGCAGACAGAGGATTGCCGACGGAACCTTCGCCAGGCGGCGGAGGTAGATTCCTGCTACAGAAGACTCAGCAGAGGAGAGAGGAGTACAGGGAGAACCGCTAGGAGCAGCAGCACTTCATGTGACACCCTCGTAACCCAGACCGAGTGATCCGCCAAGAAAGAGCAAGACCTCCCACAACCGAGTAAAAACCCAGAGTAGGTAGCCGGAGGAGTCGTGGCACAGGCCAAGAGGACCTCAAGAAGCCTTACTGACCCTCCTAGGAGGTGAGTGTCGGGACGAAAGGCCACAGTCACACTCAAAACAAAAGGCAGGGTGTGTGCGGGCAAAAGGGCCAACACACCCCAAGAAAAAGCTCACTAAACCCTTGTGAACAAGGTGAACGCCGGGACGAAAGGCCACAGCCGCGCTCTGAATCAGGAGCGAGGAGATGTGAGGGCAGGGGGGCCGACACACTCCGAAATTAGCCCAAAGAAGACCTTGCAAACAAGGCGAACGCCGGGACGAAGGGCCACAGCCGCGTTCTTAATCAGGAGCTAGAAGAATGACGTTGCACCAGTCTCAGTGCTTGGCTGCTACTCGGAAGCACAGGGATGGAGAACCTCACTTCGAAGCTGGAGGTAGGCGGCAGGCGCAGGAACTTCTCTTGAACTACGCCGGGATGTTTTGGACGACCTCGTATCGGAGCGAGAGGCGTTGACGGTTTAGCTGCACACAGAGTCGATCCCAGACTCGTCGCCACTGTTGTAGGCTGGATGAATAAAACTCGCACGGCTTGAGTAGATACTTTATTGTTGAGAGCTCTAGCTTGTCTGCCCTATTATCCCATATGGGGTGGTATTTATACACGGGTTTGGGATCCGCCAAACCCACAGGTATTCCTATTGGTCCGCTCAAGACGGCGCTTGACAGTGGCCTCTAACGGTATTTCTTAGAACTAAGTTGACTTATAACACTTATTTACTTCTTTTTTTTCAAATTATTTTAAATTAAGTTTTTTTTAACCATCATCTACTCCTTCTGTCATGGAAGCTACTAATTCTTATCACGAGCATCCATCTGCGCCCCAATTTTTCCGAACTCCAGTTTTCTATTCGCTCCCTCAATTATTCGGGCGAGTGATAACTCAAACCCGTAGGTTAAATTTCGAGAGAGGACAAGTGAAAGGCGTTTTGGCCTGGTTGCGACTCACACCCGGCCGCATCGAAAATCCGGTGGTCGCACCACGAGAGGTAGTTGCAGCTCTCACATCCAGGCTTACTAGAACGAGGGGAAGTTTTCCCGTTTGTCGTGGAATACCTTCCCTGCTCGACACGCGGGAATTATCAACCCCAATCGAACTATCAACTCAATAAGATAAGGAACAAAACAATAAGTTTCACAATGATAAGGTTCAATGCGATAACATGGGATTCTTGCTAATGTGTTGTCGTATAGTCAGTTGCACTGCGCCTGTCATGGCTAGGAGCTTAAGGTCCCCAACGAGGAGGAGACTTCCTTTTTTCTAACAATCACACATGCCAATTTCACGAGTTTTTGAGTCGTGGTGAACAGGGGCGTTGCGTCCATAAGGCCACTGCCCCGGCACCCAAAAACACTAGAGTAAAAAAGACCAACCATTGTTCAGTTGGCTTCTGAATTTCCCTCCTTACACTGTACCTACCTAGCATTTTTCACAAGTTCAACAGCCACACGCCAGAGTTCTCTGGCTATGGATATTCAATAATCTAGTAGAGCATTCATGGTGGTTCCTTAACGTTAGCTCCATAGACCAAGCATGTTATCGGAATAAAGTGACAGTAATCGATGTCTTGCAATCGAAATCAAAACCTGGGCTACTGAAACTGGAAGGTAGGATCTGGGTCCTGGGACCAAGTGTCGCCATGGCAACCGAGAAAAGTGGCCCATCCGCGCATGCTCAGTCGAGTAATAATGTTGTTCCCCATGCCTACTTTGGAACCCGGCCCCATAATCTGAGCTTCGTTCGCAGTAGAGTTCCGTACAGTTCCAGACAGTTCTAAAAAAAAACCAGTCATGCAGCATGACTTAATGAGCGAATTTTCAAAGAAATATTCGAATTAATGGCTATGGTTTTGAATAAAGGAAAACTTCGGTCTAAAATTTGGTTTTCTATGTATATTCTCTTCGTATTTATTTTAATTTGTACGTTTTGTCCATCCTGATTCTACCGTTTGTTTATTACGTAATTGTACTAAGTGCTTATTTATTTGATCGCTGTGGGTTCATATTAGGTAGGATAGGGTAGTTAGGACTTTTGACTTACCTACTCAAGAGAGTGCAGTAGGTAAAGGAGTTGTTATAGAAAATCATGAGTGCTTCAAGTGCAGGTTGTTTTTCATGCAGGCTCAATCTTGAAATAAACTATGAAGGAAGGATGTGGTTTCTGGAAGGATCACTTGGAAAAACATGTGGGTGCTACGTTGAAATATTGTTCTATTCTAGTATTCAACATTGAGTGGACCTGAAACTGCTTGAGAATTATTGGAATCGAAAGTTGCCTGTACGGATACATCGCAACTTTCCATTCCACGTTATGGTTCACGATGTAAACAGGACCAATGGTGCAGTATAATTCGGATCGGTACCTAAGCACCTCTCATGTGATTTCCATATCTGACCACTCTAAGGGGGTGGGGGGGGGGGGGGGGGTAAGAGTTAAAAGATTATCCTAGTTTTGGGTAATTTTTGCGCACTTTAAATGCTCTAATTTAAGAACGGATTTAGATATCTAAAATCCGATTTCACCATCGTGTTCAGCGTGCAAAAACCTTTAAAATGAGGGGTCACTTGTTAGAAAATAACATTTTGGGGATTTTTGGGTAATTTTTGCGCACTTTAAATGCTCTAATTTGAGAACGGATCAAGATATCTAAAATCCGATTCCACCATCGTGTTCAGCGTGCAAAAACCTTTAAAATGAGGGGTCACTTGTTGGAAAATAACATTTTGGGGATTTTTGGGTAATTTTTGCGCACTTTAAATGCGCCAAAACCCTCCTTAGAGTAGGCCAATTTCGCCCATCTTCGAACTTAGCCTTTCGATTGCCAAGATAGATTTTTTGTGCAAATTTGAGCTGTTTATCTCAATTCTATCGAGAGTCATCGTCTGGAGTGACACATATATATATACATATAAAAAAGTGTTAAATTTCAGGAATCGTTTTAGAATGGTCTGAAACGGATTTCTATGAAGAAAATTTCCAAAAATTTATATTATTTAAATTTCGAAGCCATTGCAATAGCTTCATTTTCTTTGAAAATTCGCTAAAAGTTCCGCGCAGGCGCCCTAGTGTTTATAGCGTTCGCAGAACAGGCGTTTGGAGTTCGGGGTTTTTTCTCGGGGGACAACTACACAACAGCTCTCTGGTGAGGAGGAAAATTATTATGACAGCTACCCCCGGCTTATCACTTCATCCCTGTTACTTGTGTGGTCATGATCATTGATGCTTTACTGTTATAATTTTCATTATTATTTCAAAGTATTTTATCATTATTTTTATTATTATTATAGGTATTATTTATTATTTTTAACGTTCGATTGGTAGGTTACCTGTAATGTTCATTTAGTTTGGTTGTGGCTTGTCCTTTTTTTTGTACCTACAATTTGTTATTATGTTATTCAACAAAATAAAATTGTACAATCAGGGATAAACGCACTTTTACTCACCTATAACGGTTTCCAGCCATACAGGACGGTCAAAAGAGCGATTGTTCAAAAAAATATTCTTGAAATCTCTTGGGAGTTATAGATGAGGCAACTAGGTATGGCTTTGCATGTAGAGGAACCGGTACTACCTACTCCGGTATAAAATTAGCTTACTAACCCAAAAATGGGACTATTGTCTGGAAGTTTTGACGTAGAAGTAGGTACCTACTCTTTCTTGAATTAGCAAGGAAAAATTAAGAACTTTATTGAAGAAAAAAAGTAGGTAGGTAGGTAGGTATAAATCCTAGCAGTAGCAGTGGCTAGGCGTTTAGCATTTTAGGATCCGCTACATCACAGCAAACCATCTTACGAAAGTGCAATCAAATTCTCAACAACTTGCTATCACATTCTAATGACTTGGTCACACCTGTTAAAGATCTAAAGTAATGAGAATCGGTCATGTCAACCTCCATTCTGTATCAAAAACTGTACGGCTACTGTTCATCACTTTCCCCAGGTACCTTTATCCATGTTTTTTAGGGTGAGAAGACCGAATATGAAATCGATTTTGACCAAAGAGCGAAGAATTGAGGTTGTAACGAAGGTTCAGCTCCCAAAATTCATTTTTTATGAGTCAAACACATGGGAAATTGTCTGAAATCACCATCAATTTGTATAACACTAGAAAAAGTGTCAACAGGCGAATCAAAGCAATTAAATGGCGCTATCAATAATCATAGATAGTTCGAAAAAAAAAGAAGGAACGTACCTACTTAGTGGCTTTGGAAGCCAAAATTGGTGGAAGTCATCAGAAATAGCTATTTCAATATTACTGCACATGAAAGAAACAATAAATGAACAGCCAAAATTTCTGTAGATATGTCCAGTAGAATAATAAACCCATGTGACAAGGACTTTGCAGCGTTTTTTTGTCTCCGGCTGTCATCCACGAAGAGACATGAGACACAGGTATCCTCTAGTCAAGCAGGGTTCACCATCCGGAAAGCTATCCGGAAAGTGCGTACGAGCAGCTGATTGGTTGGACATCAGCTGGGGAGGGGGGAATATTCTTTCCGGAGAAGCACTTTTGAAGCGAACTGTACGCATCTGATTTTTCAGATATTTTCCGCTCCGCATCTGCGCAGTTCACTACTGCGCATACAGAATGGCGTCGGCAACCGAAACAGCTGTGGGAGGAAGCGCGGGAAACGAGTTGTCAGCCAAAATTCCGGATGGTTATGAACGCCTTCCCAACTTCCACGATTCCCCTCCATCCCTTCCACTGCTTTTCACTAGCTTCCCCTATCCGTATTTCCAGACGGCTCCGGATGGATGTGAACCCTGCTTAACACTGGCAGTTCAAGATTCACTGAGCGTTCGCAGTGTTGCGGAATTCGGAACCCGGTTCAGAACTCGCAGCGGCCATTTTCCAGAACTCCTCGAGTTCGGAACAGAGTAGCGATTTGTACAGCAAACGAACCTCTGATTTCAAGTTGAAAAAAGATTTCAAGTTGAAATTATTTCAACCCCCAAATCTTTCATTTCACAATCGATTCGATCCTTTCGATTCAATTTGTCATCTCGATACGAGATGCTTCTTCTTCTGATTTGTTTTTTGTTGTCTCTGAATCAAATGTCTGACATCGGCTTATGTCCGACATCTACAGATGGCAACTAAGCCGAAAACTTCACTCCAGTGAATGCATTCGCTTTCTCTGTCAGTTTTCAATTTTTTGCATCAAATTTTGCGCGTTTTGCGTTCGGTCTGGTTCCGGTGACAGATTTGTAATTGTGGTACCTACGTGCGTTTTGCCCTGTTTGCTGTTGGTGGATTGATCGGAGTCAACACACAAAAAACTACCTAGCTTCTAGTCAATAGCTTCTCCATTCAAGTGTTTTGTTGCATTTTAGTTTAGTATATTTCTGTAACACATGAATTCGGTGGCTAAGTTACAGTAGAAATTGTCGACGTTGTCTTACGACGATAGAGTGTTGATTAAAAGAGATAAGCTTTGCTCAATATCAGTAAATAAGGGAAGGGTGTTGTTGCCTATGGGTATTTTGTAGACAAATCTGTTGGTTTTGTGTTCTGGTTTGGTGCCCCACCGTTTTCAGACCCCAGTCCACGCACCGCTACTGGTGGTGAAAGGTGGATTTGTGCCGACAGAGGGAAGTACTAGTGCAAGGCGAACACAACCGTGACGGCACACTGACAACGAGGTAATGCAAGTGGAAGTTCGTGCTACTGTCAAAATTCTACTGAGCAAGGGACACCAGCCCAGGACTGAAATCGTGAAAAAACGACAGTGGATCACTCGAAACACTGCAAAGAGCGAAGCTGGTGAACTTCTTATTCAAATGTGTTAAATGTTAGGAAGCTATCGTTGAAACTTCGGCTACACTTCAAAGAAGAGGCAGCGAAAAGCGCTGTATACGACTAAACATAGGAAATACCTGCTTGTTTTTACTTTACTGGACGAGTCTCAAATCAGAACGAAAACTTCAGAGGTATACCGACAAGTCCCAACATGGGACGACTGCACACCATACAGTTTTACCTTGTGCTTCAAGACTACCGAAATTGGGGAAGCCTTGGATTCGTGATTGAGTAAAAAAAATTCATGTCCTCCAAAATGAAAATGTCCACTAACATTTTGCGTTTCAGACGTCAGGGAACATTTTTGGTTCCGTGTCTGTCTATGGTAATTCTTTGTAACGCCCATAACTACCCGAAGTAATGGTCAAAATGGTGAATTTTGGAGGGTACATGCGGATTGGGACACACACGGAGTACTGTAACTTTCATCTGCGCATGTGCAAACGTGAAATAATTGGAACACCCATAACTACCCTAAATATCGTTGAAACGAGTTTAAACTTGGAGAATCGATCAGGAATAATACTTTGATAATTATTCCAAATGAATTTCATTTGAATCGTAATGTAACTCGTCTGCGCATGCGCAAACATGAAATGTTGACTATTTCCTTGTAACGCTTCTAACTACGTGAAAAATAGTCGTAGAGAGCTGAAATTTTGATGGTACACGTGGGTTGGATTGCAGATAGCCCCGTTTCAAAATCATGGAAATCGTTTTGTCTACGCATGCGCAAACGTGAAATACTTGAAACGCCCGTAACTACCTTATTATATCGTTGAAATGAGTTTAGATTTGAAGGAACGATCAGGAATAATGCTCTGATAGTTCGATTGGGGTTTCATTGGAATCGTAACGTAACTTTCGTCTGCGCATGCGCGAACCTGAAATGCTGTCCGTTTTGTTGTACCGCTTCTAACTACGCGAAAAATAGTCGTAGAGAGCTGAAATTTTGAGGGTGCACGTGGGTTGGATCGCAGATGGTTCCATATAATCAAAACGAACCTACCCAACTTTTCTTATACGTTCATGTGATTCAAGTGAGGAAGCTATACTGTCTACTCGAATTGCCAGACTTTTTTTTAAAAACTTTATTCAAAGAGTCTCAAATCAGGACGACAACTCTAGATGTACAGTCTAGTACCAAGATGGGATGATTGCACAGATCAAGAATTTTAACCACACCACCCCGGAGCCCCGGCACCCACGCAGTGACAGTGCAAGTGGGGAGGGAAATTTGTGGCTGTGCCCACACAGGTGTAGGGAATTTTATCAGAGAAAGGGAAGACCTCATTTTGGTTTATTATTCTGTGAATAATACACCTATGTATTCGGTCAGCAAAAAATTTTTATAACACACCCTCAAAATTTTTTCTTTTCCGTTTCAAGGTGCGTAGATTCCAAATCCCTGCACAACGGTTTATTATTTTGTACAGAATACCCTTCTGTTACAGATCACAGCTCTCTGTATAGATAATTCGCCTATATAATATAATATGTAATATTCTACACATATTATGTAGATCGCGGACTCTCCGTAGGATTGTACCTAACCCCGTACTCGTTACTAGGTACCTACCTAAACCGTTGTGTAATAATTTACCTGTATAGGTTCCCCTTCTACGTAGATAGAATAATGAACCGTTGTGTAATAATTTGCCCATCAATAATACTCGTACTTCAACGGTTGTTCAAGTTGCAAAAGTACCTATCAACAAAATCCAGCCCCTTCTTGGCAGATTAGCCGTTGTGTAATAATTTACCGTTGTGTAATAATTTACCTTGGTGTAATAATTTACCGTTGTGTAACAATTTACCTTTGTGTAATAATTTGCCGTTGTGTAATAATTTGCCATTGTGTAATAATTTACCCATCAATAATACTTCAACGGTTGTTCAAGTTGCAAAAGTACCTATCAAAAAAATCCAGCCCCTTCTGGGTAGTTGAGCCGTTGTGTAATTATTTACCGTTGTGTAATAATTTGCCGTGGTGTCATAATTTACCGTTGTGTAATAATTCACCGTTGTGTAATAATTTGCCGTTGTGTAATAATTTGCCATTGTGTAATAATTTACCCATCAATAATACTTCAACGTTTGTTTAAGTTTCAGAAGTACCTACCAACAAAATCCAATAGTCCATCACTTGCCAAATGAAATAATTATCGTAGAACAAACAACTCGACTTCATACAGCCATCCTTGATTACAATCAGGTGCTCCTTAGTGATGAAATCCCGGCCGGATTTATACCGTTTGATTCACGATCGTGTTGACGAAGCTTTTTGGTGCACACGAACGGCTGGACGTACAGTGCTCCGGGTGGTCTTAAAAAATTGTTTAGCTCAAGACAAATTTGATATCGTAAAAAAAACCATACCCTTCAATCTAAAGTTTTCGAGCTACGGCGTTCTGAAAATTTCAACCCCTATTTTGAACCCCTTAGAGATGACTGACAGTAACGTCGAGCTTCGAGGACCAACTACACCCCGAACGGAACCTATAACCCGAATTTCATCAATTTTCTTTCATGGTAACTAAGAAAAGTGGCCCGTACGGCGTACGGCGGACAGACAGAAATATTTTTATTGCAGTTTCGGATTCTACATCTACCTTGAAGCGTAAACCATCAAATTTTGAGGGGGGGTAAGAATTTTTTTTTTCTTGCTCGATTCCAATGGTTCATTATTGAAAATAATAAACCAAAATGCTATGTCCGTCCGCCGTACGCCGTCCGCCATATCACGTGTACCGGCTTCATTTTCGGTCTAAAAAATTCGCTCTTTCGCACTCAGGCTCCATTTGGGCCCTAGTTGTGTCCCAAAACTTTGCAGCCCGATCGGAATATACCCAGGGGTGTTATGAGTTAAAATGTGGATAAAAATAGGTACTTTTTGTGTTTTAGTAACATGTTACAGGCGCGTAGCGTCAGGGGTACCGGGGGTACCGGCGCTACCCTACACGAAAAATGAAAAAAATTACATTCCGTAGGTAGGTAGCAATTTGAATTGTCCACTCATAACTCCATCCTCCATGACTCTCCCTCCATGAACTATCCTCCAACCTCCATGTCTGCCAGTCATGGACGAAAAACAGCCAAGTATCGATTAGTCGATTAGAATCATATGGTTTTCGGCAGGTTTCGAATATTATTTGAAATCTCAAGGTCGCTGGGGTACCGCTACCAGTCCTGCGGAGGCCCAGAATCCGATGTGTGTGTGTCTCTACATCGTCTGTGTGAGTGTGTTTGCGTGTGTGAGTGAGTGTCTTACACATCTTCAGGAGACTGTGTTAGTAAGTTGGGCTAGCGCAAATATCCAGCGTATCCAATCTTGGTGAGGAGGGATACTGGCGTATGGATCGATTGTAGCTATCAATTAAAAACTCGAGAAAAAAACTTTGACAACTTCTAGTGTCACTGTCATTCATTTTGCTTTTCGGAAGCTATTCTTACGACGGCCTGTTTTCTCATAATTTTATTACTTGTAGTTTTCACAATAATTGTTCCTAATTTCAGGTTTAGTTGTTTGAATTCGAATCTTTCCTAGTGTCCTAGTCTCCTCCTAAAATGGATACCTAGTTGTTGCGTTAATTGTTCCGTGGTTCGGCGTTCGATAATGTTCTCGTAGTTTTAGCGAAAAGAACGACATCATCAGAGCCGGCGCGGCCGGTCAACCTCAGCGTTGCCTGATTTCAAGAGAGTTGTGAAGGAACGTAACCGTGAGTACACTCGGCATTTCACTGTTGAAACATACAATAGGTACCAATGGTTATCAGGCTGTAGTTCGAAAAACATTTTATTTTGTTTGCAAGGGAATGTTATGAATTATTTCTAATGAATTTGGAAGATCAATAATATCATAAAATTCCTTTGACAAACAGCTTGCTAAGAACTGCTTCACATTTACATTTTTAGAGTGTGTGAGGAAGTGTGAATGTTGGTGTGGGGGGGGGGGGGGGGTGGAATTCATTGCGGTACCCCCGTCACCGGAGGCACGCTACGCTCCTGACATGTTAGTAACATGAGCTGTTGAGGTATCTTTTTCCATGTTTTTGGGGACGAGAAGGCCGAATATGAAGTCGATTTTGACCAAAGAGTGGAAAATTGAGGTTCTACCAAATGTTCAGCTCCCAAAATTGATTTTTTATGAGGCAAAAACCTGGAAAATCGTCTGAAATCACCATCAATTTGTATAATAGAACTAGAAAAAGTGTCGACACGTGGATTAAGACGATTAAATGCCACTACAAATGATCAAAGATAATTTGAACAAAACAAATTAAAAGGAGCGTACCTACCTAATTTGTGTTTTGGGGGCCAAAATTGGTGGAAACCATCAGAAATAGCTATTTTCATTATTTGACATGAATGAACCAATAAATGAAAAGCCAAAATTTCTGTAGGTATGTCCAATAGAATAATAAACCCATGTGACACGGACTTTGCAGTGTTTTTGATCTGGGCGGGTGTGAGTCGCTACAGTTTCTGAGGCCTGGGTGTGAGTCGCAATGCGCCCAGTTATTTTGGTAACATGTTCCCAACAACGCTGTAGTCAAATTCAAACCTCAGTCGGGAGGCCGCCATTGACTCGGGCGGTACCTCCGAATTTGACCAGGGCGGTAGGACTCGGAGGGAGGAGGCCTTCTGCGCCTCTTTCCGGCGCAACTGGAGGAGGGGTGGATATAAATACCCCCGCTCCCGACCGCCAGAACACAACCCCAGAGACCTTACCTGAGACCTGACCTGCGACCAGACCTGCGATAGTTTCAGTTAGTTGAGTTGAGAGAGATAGCCATTTTGTTGACCCCAGTTGTAAATTCGTTGTGTGATTCGGACTGTAAACTTGACTTCCCCTTTGATTATTCCTTCTAAATTTGACGCCAAGAGAGAGAGGACGGGAGATTTCCGTACTACCACCAGCCACAGCCAGCACCCGGCGAGCTCCTGCCTTGAACCCACAAGGTGCTGCCGTAATTATCCACCTGTTGCAGGCAGATCCAACTGGAGGAGCCAGGACGAGCCCGGAGACGGACTTCCCGAGACGAACCAGGAGAATTACCGGAGGTAAGGCCTAAGGCCCCTTTATTTCATAGTCAGAAACTTAAGCGACACTGTCGCGTAACAGCGCCCCTCAGGCCTTCTGCAATCACACACTTCCTTACAGAGGTAATTCAGGACGTTCCCGTTTTGTTTCAGTACCTCTGCAGACTTCTCTCAAATTGAGCCCTGATTTCATCCCCAAAGTCTCCAACAGTTCACTCAACGAACCCAGTTATCAGACCCCATCAGAACCCATCCAAGACTCCGACTCTGTTGCCATTACTTCATTACACATTTCTACACCACTTGTAAAACCTCTAAATCTATTAGTTTTGCCCCTTTGCTATGTAATTAGAATCCCGTTTATTCGCGCACTTAAAGTAAATTCCTGTTCTTGTATCGAGTCATCCGCCTTCGCGACCCCAAATTGTGCCCGCTCTTTTTACAATAAATTCGTTCATTTCGTTAACTTCCTCTTGTTTCAATTATTATCCGAACACCGTAGAGTCACAATTTCGCTAGTCTTTCAGCTGGAGAACTTTGCCTTGGAGACGTCCAAACCTGTAGCGACACTGTGCAAAATCGCTGCAGGGCCAACTGCTCACCTACAAAATTCTCAGGTAATACGTTCAGACTCCCATTTTAGGTCACCTCTAGTTACTCGCCATCCATCCACAGGAGGTAACAACGGGCGTCTGAACACATTACAAAATTGGTGTCAGAACTGGGGATTTCATGCACTCTCAGAAATCCGAACCCAGTAGGTAGGCACACAGCTAGGACATAGAAAGGCAAACAGAGTCCCTTAAAATTGACCCAAGTCCCCCTAGCACCCCAAAATAGTCAATCATCATATCAGGCTCAGAGAAGTATTAATTGTATATATATCTTAAGATTGATTTTGTGTTATTATATTTTATTACGATTTTTATATTTTCCTTGTATATTTGTCTTGTTGCATTTCGTTAGTTCTGATTTTCTTAATATTTTTGTGTAAAAACGTGTCTCGTAAACACTCAGTTAGGGGTAAATACGTTGTGGCAGGATTTCCTGGGTAAAATTGGTATTAGTGGAGGTTTTCTGAGCGCTAAAACCAGAAAGAGGCGATTTGGACCCACTGATTGGACCCATTTGTACCTATTTTGCACTCAATTGTACCCATTTGGACCCATTCTTGCACCCACAACACGGTAAAAACCGTTACTAGTGCCAGTTTGGACAGGCCGATCAAATAGGTCCTCCATAGGTCAAAGTCGTGGAGTTTAACCTTTCCATCAAGGAAACGTGGTCCTTTTGTAAAAAGCAACCCGAATCCACTGGTTGGACCCACTTGTACCCATTTGGACCCATTTTTGTACCCACAACACGGTAAAAGCCGTTACAAGTGCCAGTTAGGACAGGCCGATGAAATAGGTCCCTCATAGGTCAAAGTCGTGGAGTTTCACCTTTTCATCGAGGGAACTTAAGACGTTCCACCGAACCCACAACAACCATCCTGCACCTAGTCCAGTGAAGGGTTCCTTCGACGGTGAGATACCTGTACCCACCAGAGTACCCAGGCTTTGCACCCAGCTTAGGATTATTTCGGTAGTAACACTGCCGGAGATAACCGTTAGGACCAACGGCCTGGCCCCACACTTTGGGTTCTCTACCTGCCTCCCCAACGTCACTACCCCATTCTATTATTTGAATTTCTTGTTTAGTAGTTAGAGTTACAAATCCCTTTTGCTATTTTCCTGTTTATTATCTTGTCGTGTTTCATAGTTACTTCCGTGTCATATTTTTCGAGAATTGTCGTGTATTATCTCAGCTTCTTTATTTTTCAAATCCGTTTCGCGTATATACTTGCTGTTTATTTTCGTGTCTATTTACTTATAAACTCGCGGTTACTTTGCTTTTCCATATGATTTGATCATTTTTTGTAATCCGTTGTATTTTCGCATCGTTGTTCTTCGCGTATTATTGTCATTTTTTTCCTTGAACCCATTTCGTGTGTATAGTTGTCGTTAATTCTCGTTTGTGTTTTACTATTCATTCTGCGGCTATTCTGCTCCTTTTTCATACTGTGTCAACTAATTCGGGTAGCTCGTTAGTTTGATTATTATCTCGTAAATTTCGTATATCCTCTCGCGTCTTTCTTTTTGGGGGTAAAATCTTGTTAGATCCCAGTAACAATGGCTACCTCCGACCCAGTAGACAGCGACGCGAGGACGGAAGACCCGGACTTGACATCTGCGGAGAGATCGGTGCTCGCGCTAGGCAAAATTATGGTGGATTCCCACCGAGAGATTTTGACTGAAATGAAGGCGCAGGAACGACAACCACCCCGACTCTCTAGAACCCTGATCGACTCACTAGCGGCATGGGACCCATCTGACCCTGAGGCTTTGCCCCTTTCGGACTATCTCGAGTTATTCGAAGACTCGACCCCGGATACGTCCGAAGTAGAAAGGGCAGGACTCCTCCGCATGAAACTTAAGGGAGTAGCGTTCAATTGTCTTGTGAGCCACCCCGAATGGAGACAAGCCGTGGCCCCGTACAGCGTTGCCAAAGTGGGCTTGTTGCGCTGGTTCGGCCGAGAAAGCACCGAACTCCTCTCACAACGATTGGCCGAGTGCAGGAAAGAAGACGCGGAGTCTCTCGTGCAATATGCCGACCGGGTTCGCCGCTTAGCGGGACGCCTGGTCCGAGCCACATACCCCGAGTGGGAAATAGGCATGAGACATCCGGCTATCGACGCTGGGGCGAAACGCTCATTTATCCGAGGCCTAGAAGGGCACCTCAGAACAGCGATCGCCAGTAATTGTCCCCCATCATTTGACGACACGGTTACAAGGACACTCGACTTATGCGAAACCCTGTCGCCTGGGGCCGGCTCCGACGAACCCTGGAACGTGAGCGCGGTGTATACCCGTGGACCACCGAGGGACTCCCGGAACTACCGCGGTTGCTATGAGTGTGGCCGAAACGGTCATTTCGCTCGTGACTGCCCTGAGCGGCCCCAATTGAACCCAGTGGAGATGAACCCCCCGTACTCCCTTCACGCCACGGACAGGACCCATGCATATGCGCCTCAAGCTCGCGAGTACCCACCGAATTACGTGCCCCGTCCCGTCTCGCCAATGACCGTGAAATGCCGGTTCTGCGGCGGTTTTTCTCAGTTCGCAGCAGAGTGCCCCGACAGACCTGGTGCCAGGAAATTCATGGGTTGCACCTATTGCGGTGCCAGAGACCATACTGAACGGGACTGCGCAATACTGCAAGAGCACCTGAAAGAGGACCCACCGGCCCCAGTTGCTAAACAACCCTTTGGGTCCGGAGGGAGAAGAGGTGCCCCAAACCTGGCCCCAATGACGAACCCCAACTCAAGCGCGAACGAACCCACACGGGTCCAGAGCATCACCGAGGCTGTAGAAGCTCCGACTCACGGATGGACCCTTGTCCCCGAGGCCAACCCCGAACGAATGGCCCCAGAAGAAGGGTCCAACGCGCCCTGCCCGCAACCTGCCGGGAATTACTCCACAACCATGGGACCCGAAGAGTTACAACGATTGATGGCTCAGAGCCCATGGATCGCGCCAGTTGCAGTGGAAAGTTGCGGGCCAGCACTCACCGTTCCGGTAAGACTCAACGAGACGCCGCTTACCATGGTGGTGGACACAGGAGCGCAGGTGTCCCTGCTGAATCAACCCGTACCAGGAAGCGTTGTTCGACCAGCTATGATCCAGGCCCGAGGTGCGAGCGGGGAACCTATTCCGTTCCAGGGAAAACAGACCCTACGAGTGCGGATGGGTAACTGCGACCTCTCTCACGAATTTTACGTGCTCCCCACGACAAGCCAAGGTCTCAACCTTATGGGTCTCGATCTGTTGAGGAGGATCCCGATGAATCTCACTACGGGCGAACCACCCCCCGACGAAAGGAAACTGCTGTATCCAATTATGGCCCTCGATGGTGTCCATCAAAACAGGGACCATGGGTTACAGATGGAGGATGGTGCCTCAACCCCAGGAGTGCCCTCCGTACTAGATAGACCGGTGCAGCCTGTACGGACCACGGAAAAGTCCATCATGCTAGTGGTGCTAAACGACTACCGCACCCGGCACGACTCCGCAGACACCGTGGAAAACCGGCTGAACCCCCTTTTGGGGCCAGCACTCACGAGGGGACCCAAGGAGGAACCCACTCCGGAGCCCCCAAATTTAGGTCCTTGCAGAGTAAGGAAGGTGGCCCCGGTAAGTGGTCCTTCCCTGATAGGAATCCTGTACAATAGCTGTTCTCAACAAACCCTAGGCTATCAATTGCGACTAAGCCGGGAAATCCTGACACAGCCAAGAATGATTAAGATGATAGGAAAACAGGTAGGCACGATGATCGATGAGACACGAATTAGGTTAGGGCTAACCATTCCAGGTACAGTAAACATGGGATCGTTGATCCTGGAACGGGAACCGTCTGGAGTGCTCTCTGGCTGGTGGTGTGGTTGGGAAGGGATTGAGGGAAATGGGTGTTGTTTGGGTGGTGAGTTTGAGAGATGGGGTCCTGACGGTCTTTTCTCCCTAGGTACCTCGGCCAACGGGATCAAGATGGCGGACCCACGTACCCCTGTAGCGGACATCCCGGAACCCCACTTCTGGGTTACCCCGAACCCCAGACGTACTACCGACCTTGTCACCGTAACGTTCGGGTTTGTTCCAACGTCGATTGCTCCGATTACCGGTTGCCGGGAAAGGAGCGTTGCCACCCAAAGCGAGTTCCCCCCGAGGAGCCCGCGGATCGCGGCCGTGACTGTCCAGCCCAGCGAATTTCAGGGATGCCGGACCGACAGCGGCAGCCGAGATGGCCCCGCAGACCCCGCGAGCAAAGGAGGGGCCCTATCGCCGATTCACGCCCCGGCCTACTCCCCGCTCACACCCCGTCTCGATCCGGACCAGGAGTTGTCCCAACCCCAAGACACGGACCAGCAACTGGTACCCATGACTCAGTACAACGCGCTAAAGAGGAAGGTGGAAGCTATGGAGGAGACCATGTCCAAATTGGTCCAGGAGCTATCCGCTTATAAGGCCGATCGCGAGATTGCTGCCTGGGCCGCGGCCGCGGTATTTAACGCAAAAAGTACTTCGCCCGGAGGCCGGAGCCCACTGGATCGGGAGCGCCCAGAGGCCATTTCCCCGGAAGGAAGCGCCACACCTCGCGTCACTCCACGGTATCGCGTGCCCAAGGGTCAGGAAGGAGGAAGGGAAGCGGACCCCGACCCCGCGGGATCCCCAACAGCTCCCCTACCACACGCTGCATCGATTACGTCCCGACTTGTTCCTCGGGGAAATTTCCACCGTCCCGAGGGAGACGAACACGCGCTGCCGGAGCCTACGAAGGGCTGCTGTTTCACCTGCTACCGCGCCAACATAAAACTCCACGGAAGATTCTGCGAATTTTGCAGAACCACCGTCAAACGATGGACGGCTAAATACGAGAAGGAGGGTGATGTCGCCATCCTCCCCCGTTGCAACCATCCTTTGGGGCGCCCACGGTTCATGTGCCATGGTTGCGTACTCGAGGCGTACGTCATGCGCTATAACCAGCGCCATCCGACGGAGCCCCATGCGATCCCGCTTCGACAAGATCGTCGCCCCGGCCAACCGACCCTCTCTTCGGACCCGACAACGCTCCAACTCCTCGACTGAAGTCATACACGACCGTGCACTAGTCGTAAAATCGACTGTTTTCTTACGAGTCCGAGTTGTCGGCCGTAAGTAATGAGTTTCTCTATATTGTATTTTAATTTTTCGTGTTGTTAGTCCTTTTTCTAAATCTAGTTCTCATTCACGGGTATAATGCCCCAATCTGTGTGTATTCTTAAGTCCTTTATCTGAATCCGTTGATTAAGTTACCTTATTTCATTTTTAGTATTAATTGCGCAATTCGGCAAAAGCTGTAAATTGGTTCAACTGTGTAGTCGTTTACTAGTCTCGTTACTTAAGTACATGCCCCGCGTTGTTGCTCATGTTCCTTGTTCATAATACCTAGTCGTTCAGTCTCCTCTGGAGTATTTCGACCAGTAGTGTCTTGCTCTTTCTTTTTAGAAAAAAAATATAAGTATAAAAATATATTAGGTAGTCCGTTAGTGTACCTTGTTCGTTAAATGTACTTTTATTCTGTCAATATAGTCAAGTTGTATTCATTTACCGTAGGCATAGTCAGTCATATAGTTGTCATGTTAGTTAGTCAGTTCATTTCGAGTCATAATCCTCTGTGACCATTGCCAGTCAGTTTATGTTTCCTTATTTTTGGGCAAAAGCGGTCCAGTTAGTCGTTAAGTCGTTGCCTCATACGCTTTATTACGTTTCGTTCTTATTATTTCATTAAGTTTCTTTCGAACAGGGGAAGTTATCCCGTCAGTTCATGAATTAGTCAGTGGTTTCATTTTTGGTGGAAGTTTTCCCTTTCATTGTAAATTCAGTTGTCCGTTCCTTTAATTATGTTCAGTTCAGTTAGTTGCCTTGTCCATAAAATCTGTAACGTTTGTAATTAATATTTAGGAGTCTGGCAGTCATTTAGTAAGCCGAATGGCGTAACTGTTGTTGAAAAAGAGGGGCCAAGGAGCGAAGGTGTGCGTCGTTCCCTACAAGTCAACCGGGTCACAGTCGCTTCACAGCAGCCCCGAAAGGTGCCACTCAGCAGCAACCCAGAGAAAGGCGTCGCGTGCCGTTGAGGACAACGGCTTCTTCAAGAGGGGGATGGTGTAGTCAAATTCAAACCTCAGTCGGGAGGCCGCCATTGACTCGGGCGGTACCTCCGAATTTGACCAGGGCGGTAGGACTCGGAGGGAGGAGGCCTTCTGCGCCTCTTTCCGGCGCAACTGGAGGAGGGGTGGATATAAATACCCCCGCTCCCGACCGCCAGAACACAACCCCAGAGACCTTACCTGAGACCTGACCTGCGACCAGACCTGCGATAGTTTCAGTTAGTTGAGTTGAGAGAGATAGCCATTTTGTTGACCCCAGTTGTAAATTCGTTGTGTGATTCGGACTGTAAACTTGACTTCCCCTTTGATTATTCCTTCTAAATTTGACGCCAAGAGAGAGAGGACGGGAGATTTCCGTACTACCACCAGCCACAGCCAGCACCCGGCGAGCTCCTGCCTTGAACCCACAAGGTGCTGCCGTAATTATCCACCTGTTGCAGGCAGATCCAACTGGAGGAGCCAGGACGAGCCCGGAGACGGACTTCCCGAGACGAACCAGGAGAATTACCGGAGGTAAGGCCTAAGGCCCCTTTATTTCATAGTCAGAAACTTAAGCACCACTGTCGCGTAACAGCGCCCCTCAGGCCTTCTGCAATCACACACTTCCTTACAGAGGTAATTCAGGACGTTCCCGTTTTGTTTCAGTACCTCTGCAGACTTCTCTCAAATTGAGCCCTGATTTCATCCCCAAAGTCTCCAACAGTTCACTCAACGAACCCAGTTATCAGACCCCATCAGAACCCATCCAAGACTCCGACTCTGTTGCCATTACTTCATTACACATTTCTACACCACTTGTAAAACCTCTAAATCTATTAGTTTTGCCCCTTTGCTATGTAATTAGAATCCCGTTTATTCGCGCACTTAAAGTAAATTCCTGTTCTTGTATCGAGTCATCCGCCTTCGCGACCCCAAATTGTGCCCGCTCTTTTTACAATAAATTCGTTCATTTCGTTAACTTCCTCTTGTTTCAATTATTATCCGAACACCGTAGAGTCACAATTTCGCTAGTCTTTCAGCTGGAGAACTTTGCCTTGGAGACGTCCAAACCTGTAGCGACACTGTGCAAAATCGCTGCAGGGCCAACTGCTCACCTACAAAATTCTCAGGTAATACGTTCAGACTCCCATTTTAGGTCACCTCTAGTTACTCGCCATCCATCCACAGGAGGTAACAACGGGCGTCTGAACACATTACAACGCCAAGCAAGGTTCTGTAAACGAAATGACTTGAATACCCTATTTTGAGGTGTGTGATAAAGTTGGGCACAGGTATCCCTTCATGGCGACCTACTAAAAAAGTATTTAAATGAAGTATAAGTATCCCATAAAGTTTATCGATTCCATGAAAAAAAAACCAGTCATGCAGCATGACTTAATGAGCGAATTTTCAAAGAAATATTCGAATTAATGGCTATGGTTTTGAATAAAGGAAAACTTCGGTCTAAAATTTGGTTTTCTATGTATATTCTCTTCGTATTTATTTTAATTTGTACGTTTTGTCCATCCTGATTCTACCGTTTGTTATGAGTAGATTCCTTGTTCCTTCTGAATGGCCTTTCCTCTTGACTACGATTTCAGGCCTGGTATCTAAAACCAGTTCAAGATTTGCTCTACTAGGTAGGTAGATCCTTCCTTCTTCATTGATATTATTTTTATCATGTTAAGTACCTACCTACCTTTGAATATCAAATATTCGTATGATACTGATAATAAATTGATAAGATACCTACCTAACCTTCTTCCTCCTACTGTTAGTACCTAAATTGAATAATTTGAAATAGATTTTTTCTTTCGTCTTCCTTCTAGTAATACGTGGGCCGGTACTTGTCTATCTATGAAGGTATCATAACAATAAATTATATGTCAAATGGTAAATTCAAGGAGTTGTACTAATCGTTTGCCTCCCCCTTTTTTGCTTCGAACTCTCGTCTTCAATTAATACTTCTCACATTTTTCAATCTGACCACTCTAAGGGGGTGGGGGGGGGGGGAAGAGTTTAAGATTATCCTAGTTTTGGGTAATTTTTGCGCACTTTAAATGCTCTAATTTAAGAACGGATTTAGATATCTACAATCCGATTTCACCATCGTGTTCAGCGTGCAAAAACCTTTAAAATGAGGGGTCACTTGTTAGAAAATAACATTTTGGGGATTTTTAGGTAATTTTTGCGCACTTTAAATGCTCTAATTTGAGAACGGATCAAGATATCTAAAATCCGATTCCACCATCGTGTTCAGCGTGCAAAAACCTTTAAAATGAGGGGTCACATGCTGGAAAATAACATTTTGGGGATTTTTGGGTAATTTTTGCGCACTTTAAATGCGCCAAAACCCTCCTTAGAGTAGGCCAATTTCGCCCATCTTCGAACTTAGCCTTTCGATTACCAAGATAGATTTTTTGTGCAAATTTGAGCTGTTTATCTCAATTCTATCGAGAGTTATCGTCTGGAGTGACACATATATATATATATACATATAAAAAAGTGTTAAATTTCAGGAATCGTTTTAGAATGGTCTGAAACGGATTTCTATGAAGAAAATTTCCAAAAATTTATATTATTTAAATTTCGAAGCCATTGCAATAGCTTCATTTTCTTTGAAAATTCGCTAAAAGTATAAAGTATCCCATAAAGTTTATAGATTTCATGCGATCGATCCATCACATTCTTAAAAAATGTATTAAAAGTTAACATAAATAGAAAAGGAATCTTATATTCGTCAAAGAAATTGTACTATCTCACCCTTTTTGCTACAAATTAACGGATCCTTGTTCTGTACGATCGAGTTGGTACAAGTAAGTAAATTACATACAACAGGAAAAAATATGAAGAAAGCTGAACCGCTAAAAGTACAATTTTGTTTGAAGCCTGACTTGGAATTAAATCGTGAAAAAATATCAAACCTGGTGTCGATTCTGGTTCCCAGTTGACCTCACTCGGGAGATTGGCGTATTCAGTCGTCCTTTCAACAGATGTCAGAGCGTTTTCGAAATCGACAATCAGCCGTATGAAAAACTGCAGAAACGAAGACGTGGACAACACCTGGGTAAGAGCCAAACCCACATTAGCAGCACCAGTATCTGTAATAGTGAGGCAGGAATTGTTATTTACTGGCAATCTCAGTTGGAAATTACCAACATCAGCTCCTATTTCATAGTTGTATTTAGGTTTGTTGTGTTATATACCTACGTATTATGTTGAGCATGAACGCTGCAAATTACTACAGAACGGTTTATTATTCACCTTTACAGATACCTGTGCAGATTTACCTGTGTAGATCACTGTTTTCTTTGGTCAATACCTACCCTCGTGCGTGGGGAATTACAGTTTCATTAAAATGTGCGGGATTCAAAAGTGCAGTCGTTAATAAATTATTAATTGTTGTTATTCATGAAGCATAACTTTGCTCACGTTACGAAAGTAGGTAGGTACCTGTCAACGAAATTCGAAAGATCCACCGTTCTCCAAATGAAATGATATCAGGATCGGAATAATACCGTTTCATTCACGATCATGTTCGGTCCAAACGAACGGCTGGTCGTACAATGCTCCGGGTGGCCTCAAAAAATTCTTCACTTCGAGATCAATTGAAAAACGTAAAATTCCGCGCCTTTCCGTAATCTCATGGGGCTGTAAGTGATTTGGTCACAACCCGCCCTGTAATTGGTGTACCCCTTAAGGCGCCCCGCCATTTAACGATACTAAACCGCCTAACCGCTAAGTGAAGCTGGTTTCCCCGAGTGACTCCACCTGCTGCTCGGTGCAGGACAAAACCGCCAATGACACATTAAAATTGCCCTGAAGCGCCACAGTGCCTTTCCCAAAAGCGCCAATGGCTTATCCATGTGCGCCAAAAAAACACTCCCAAATGCGCCACAATATATTTATGCTTCAAAATCAATATTCCCAGATGCGCCAACAAGTTCGTCCTGAATCAAGGCTTGGTAGGTACTAAGTTTGAAAAGAAGTAGGTTATGTGAAATTGACTACCGTTTATTATTGAATTAGACAAATTAGACAGTTGAAATATCAGATTAGGTATTTTTCGCAGGCTTTTTCGTCGCCTGTTTCATCAAGCCAACTCTTCTCAAATATTCAACACGTGCGATTTTTGAAGCACTGTACTTTTCCCACAAATACGAAAGAATGTTGTTCCTTTTTTGTTGCTTCTTGCGAACGGGTGGTCCACATGATAGCTCGTTCAATTTTAGGTAGGTCTCTGCTTGATGTTTCACTAGGGCCTCCACAACCACATGAACCGAGAGATGTGGCACAGTGAACTGGTCTTTGAAGTGATGGTGAAATGATTCTGCACCATTCGTAGTGCTTGGTGTGGTGTTTGGACAGTCTGCCTACAAGTGGGGTGGGAAGTCGCTTTGAGGTCCAACGTACGTTTAAAGGTTCTCGCACACTATGCGGGAACAGGACAGGAACAGGACAGGAAACGCCGTGGATAGGACGCGGGATGCCGGCCGGCTGCCGCTGTCCCGTCCTGCGCGTATAACCACATTAGGCAGGACGTTCCTCAGCTCTCTTTCCCCCACCGCTCGCCATACTCCCCTCGTTTCAAGATCTCCTGTTCTCAAACAACATTTTTGTCCCATTTGCTTCTCAGAGTGAGAGTGGTTTCATTTTATTGTGCTCGTGTGGCATACAAGTGTAATTAATGAGTGATTCATCATCATCTTCTTCTGAGGAAGAAGCTGTAGTTGCGGCTATTCTGCTCACGGAACCTAATAAAAGGATGTGGGTTCATTCAGTACGATTTTTGAGGACCTCAAAAACGATCCTCATAAATTTTTGACATACTACCGAATGACCTATGAAAAATTTTGGGGGAGGGAATCAGAAATAAAGGCACTGGAAGTGGGGAAGGCGAGCGTGTTGAAGGCGAGCGTGGGGAAGCCGAGCGTGGGGAAGTCGAGCGTGGGGAAGTCGAGCGTGGGGAAAATTTGGACGGTGGAGGGAGAACGTCCCGTGCCAGGAAACGCCGTTTTTCGCTTTGAGAGCGATCGCGCCGCGACCCGTCCTGTTCCTGCCACATGCCGTGACCGCCGCGTCCCGCCTAGTATGCGTATCTCCGTTCAAATACACAGAAGCGAAAAAATAGGACCCGCGTCCCGCGGCTGTTTCCCGTCCTGTCCCTGTCCTGTTCCCGCCTAGTGTGTGAGGACCTTTACCCAAGTACTCCAGAAAATCGCCGATTTTTGAATTGATATGAGTTGTTGATGAAAGCCACTCTTTGCTCATTAATCTTGTTTATTTTAGTGAATAGGTATAGCGATAATCACTACAGGCGGTGTGAGGTTGTGCCCAGCCTGGTTCCAACACTAAACGCTGTCACCATATTATCTGGGATCTTTTTGGATGTGAGGTTGTGCCCGGCTGGTTCCAACACTAAAGGCTGTCACCAATTCAATGGGATCTTTTCGGGAGCATTTGCCTGGCAGGTTCCAACACTCAAGGCTGTCACCTATTCCTGGATCTTTTGGTTTGAGTAGCGAGAGAGGAGGAGTGAGGCAAGAGAGATAAGTCAGCGACTAGAGGATAGCTTAGAATGGCTAGAAAGGCGAGTTTTTATAGCCCTTGAGGGCTGTCTCCCTCCATCGTCCAGCTAGTGGAGGATGGTGGGGATCCCCACTAGGTTCCTACGTCTTTCGTCCCCACTTCTATGAGTTTATATGCGAGATCTAATATTTACACGTTTACAAGGAGTGGTTCCAGGAGGATACCACGACATCTATATTCACCTATCAGTTCACAGCTTATGAACCTTTCAGTTAGGAATTTCATTTGGCGCTTTTGGGAGTGTTGGTTCTATTGTTCACTGATCATCTATTAATTCAGCTCTGGCGCTTTTGGACAGTGAAATTTCAAGGATTGGCGCATATGGGCTGCAGCCCTGCTGCTATACGCGGTATGAAAAGGCCTGTGTTGCTTAGTTCTGAAATGCTGTTGAGTACTCCAAACATTTTCAGGCTCATAACCCCAGAGTAGGCAAGGTTTTGTGAACTAGCTGATTTCATCTTTCCGATTTTGGCTCTGTTGTTGAATTGTACACGAGAACTATTTCATGTGAACCAACCCTTGTTTTTACCACTGTTTAACGTTCAGTAGTATTTATATAGCATTTCCAAATGGCTGCAATGGATATTCTGCAAATGGATTTCGATATTTTTCAAATGGATTTCGACATTTTCCAAATGGATTTCGATATTTTTTCAAATGGATTTCGACATTTTCCAAATGGATTTCGACATTCTGCAAATGGATTTTGACATTTTCCAAATGGATTTCAACATTCTCCAAATGAATTTCGACATTTTCCAAATGGATTCCGACATTTTCCAAATGGATTTCGGCATTCTCAAAATGGATTTCGACATTTTCCAAATGGATTTCAACATTTTACAAATTGATTTCAACATTTCACTAATGGATTTCGACATTTTCCAAATGGATTTCGACATTTTTCAAATGCATTTCAACATTTTCCAAAAGGATTTCGACAATTTTCAAACGGATTTCAACATTTTCTAAATGGATTTCGACATTTTTCAAATGGATTTCAACATTTCACTAATGGATTTCGACATTTTCCAAATGGATTTCATCATTTTACAAATGGATTTCGACATTTTCCAAATGGATTTCAACATTTTACAAATGGATTTCAACATTTCACGAATGGATTTCGACATTTTCTAATGGATTTCGACATTTTTCAAATGCATTTCAACATTTTCCAAATGGATTTCGACATTTAACAAATGGATTTCGAGATGTTTCAAATGGATTTCGACATTTTACAAATGGATTTTGAATTTTCCAAATGGATTTCGACATTTTTCAAATGCATTTCAAAATTTTACATATGAATTTCGACGTTTTCCAAATGGATTTCGACATTTACCAAATGGATTTCGACATTTACCAAATGGATTTTGACATTTACCAAATGGATTTCGACATTTTCGAAATTCTTTCCATGCAGCACCCACCGCGTTCATTATTCGTGCATAACTGGTGTCTCTTCTCGCGCAGCCATTCAGTAATTGCAATAAATAATGAGTGAGTGACTCTGATAATTTGTCGGAATTGGAAATTGGGAGAATCTCTTCACTGATAAACAGTAAAAAATGCAATTCAAATTTTATACACTTTAAATTCATTTGTGGAATTTTTTCTGTTGAGTAGTTTCGTGAACCATTTTTGTCCTTAGTAGGTACCACCTCCTGTTTTGTAACGTAAAGGTAGGACCTAAATTTGTAATGTATCTACCTACATTTGCGATGTGGCCGATGTGGGTTAATTTGTTTTGAGAATTTCCAGTATATCAGGCGATATCTCGTTCTTTCGTCTCCGATTCATGTAATGTCTAAATCTACTATCTAGAAAATGTCGAAATCCATTTGGAAAATGCCAAAATCATTTCGGAAAATGTCGTTATCAATCTGGCAATGCTATAATATTATCTCCATGTTCAAAATTGTGTTTTCCTTCTCCACTTGATATCCTTGTCTTAGGGTAAAGGCACTAGTTATTGGCCGGTTAAGGACGTTTTGTGTCATAACATACTTATTTTTCATGAAGTTTGTTCTTTTCTTTCACTTTCAGAAAGCTAGATATTCCAACAAAGAGATCCAACAGTAATTTTTATCAAATAATTGATATTTCAATTTTTTTCAATGATAAATGGGAAAAACTAAATTCCGCCAGTTATTGGCCGGGGTTCGTTATTATTGGCCACCTCGTCGCTAGTTATTGGCCACCTCTAGTTTCACGTTTCTCATCGTTCTCACGTTTCTCATTGATTCTGTTAGTGAAATCTATGAATTCAGGCTGTTGAGTTATGAATGTGTGGCCCGTCCACATCATTGAAAAAATTTACAATTTTATTATAGTTTAAAAAAATATGCTTAACTATTTAGGTTCTTAATCAGTCATTATATTGTTATACTGGGACCTGATTCCTTCTTATCACAAAAATAATATTTCATTTTCGCAGCACCATTTATTGCTAATTTTTATTTTAACCAAAATTATAAAGTTAACGTCTGTTTGTAGGTAGGTACTAAGCAGTCAATCATGATATACCTATAAGTTTATGTAGTCAGGGCACAAAGGTTTGTCTGACAAAGACTTGATAACATACAATACAATCAAACATTAGGTCTTTTACTACTTTCATCCTTATTTTATTTAGTAGGAACTCGTTGGCAACTTGATTCTAACTCAGTTTCATCTTGTCACAATATAAGGAAATAAAAAAGAAAAACGGAGTTATTGAAAAAAATAGTCTATTTACACGAAAAAACGCTAAAAACACTGTTATACCGGTTTCGGTGATCAAACCATCGGTTTGAGAAAAATAGTAGAAATAGACTATTTTTTCAATAACTCCGTTTTTCTTTGAAACAGGTTTCCACGATTTCTTCGCAAGTGATTTAGTTCATATAAGGACATGTTTTCGAATGTCGCTTTGTAGTTCCCTTACACCTTTTAACGAGCCTATATTATTTAGTTAACATTTTATAGCTACATAGTTTGGTAATTTACACATATTACATTAAAAAATTACAACTAAATTACATAATCAACTGGACGGTTTGCAGGTACTAATCAGTCCACCTTGATGTATAAACGCAGTCACAGCACAAAAATTTCTTTCTGAAAGACTAGGTAACAAGTAGATAATATTAAATGTTAAGGATCCTCGACAGTGCATCCTCATTAGTCAATTTAGGAAGAAAATGAAGCTATTGCAATTTATCAAATATTTTTACAACATAGTGCTCTACATGCTGATTGCGATTGGTCCTTCAAAAAAACATTATCAATAAATTAACAAATGCTCGCAGTGAAGTAATTAACATATTCGTCAAGGAAGCTAGTAGCTATAAAATATCAAAAATAATTTGTTCGGTGAAATTAAAATACAGATACATAGGATTTGAGAGCAATGGACTGTAACTTGTTGCGGCTGTTATCAGTTTGTATTGCCTTCATCACCATTGAGCTGTAGATGTTCTGAAAGATTATTGCAACTAGTGCAGATCTTTAGTTCTCCATCATCACCACTTCTCCAGCTTTCACATTTATTGTGATATAACTTGTCACAAATGTCGCACGCACGACCTGGGTTGAGAGCATTAAGACTCCGCGTACATATGCACATTCAACGGTCGATTTTCCTCAAGGAAACCTTGAACACTTTGTTGGAAATCGAGTCTTCGTCTAGGAAACCCTTCCATTCCACATTCAATGGCCCACTTTACAAGACTTGCTTCCTCATCCTTGGTAAAAATTGTGGAGGGACCAGATTCGGGTTTTACAAATTTGGGGCTAATCCTGAACCCAAGGGTCGTCCGAGGAATGCCATATTTATCTGCTGCTTTCCTTGCTGACAAGGTACCGTTATTCAATTCCTGTTGAGCTTGGTGCAATTTGGTCGGGGAATAGTTCCTCTTCTTGGCATGCAGACGCTTCGTGCTTAATTAGTGAGTTTCGAAGAAATTTCAGTGGGTCCAAAATTTAAAATGAGAAAATTCTGAAAATTGAAATGTGAAAAACTTGAAATTTTAAAAAATATAAATCTATTTCAGAATATTCTAAACTGAATCCTGAATTATTACACTTTTTCAAGCGTACGTAAGTACAATACAATATGTAGCTAACTATTAAGAGAGTATCAATCACTATGATATCTCTTAGAAACGGTAGGTACCTATCTTGGTAAGACGGTATCCCATAAAAACTGTCTAAAATCCCAAATGTCTACCAAAAAAAGTATGAGTTCGTTGGCCAGCAATATTGGCGCTTTCTAAGAATTCAAATTTTAATTTTTAATGATACCTACATATAAAATTATAAAAAAAAGGTCAAATTTGCACTCAAAAATTCTTGAAAGTTTTTGTTCTTTAGAACTTCTTTCATTAAGTAAATCGTGGCTAAAGCGTGACTAGAACATTAAATAAATGCATTTCTACATCCCTAAACGTAAAATAAAATGCTATTACTGATGGTTTTAGCGACCCGGCCAATAACTCAAGAAGAAAAAGTAAGCGTAGTTTCAGGTATTAGCCACCCGGCCAATAATTGAAGGATCACTTTGGTGAGGGTTTAGTTATTAGCCACCCCCTTATATTACTCAATTTTTGAGTGTTTCAGGTCCTCGTGGCCTTAATCGATTCTTAAATAAGTGCAGATGAAGGAAACGCAAAAATTAGGTTACTTGAATTAGTTGGAAACCGGTAAAATCCTTAAGAACAAGAGGCGGTTTGCTTACCGTTTTCACAAGAAACAGCAGTGTTGGAGACTTGTCACATGCCCGCTCCAAGTTGAACTGAGTTGAGAGGTTTCAGTAAGGTTGTACTTGAACCTTCTGGGTCCTGATGCCTTCTGGATTAGATTTGTCAAATGACAAGAGGGTTTAAAACGATCTCAGAGGCATCTGTAGAGTAAAAACTAACTTCTAAAACGAGGTGGCCAATAACCGGGGACCGGCCAATAACTAGTGCCTTTACCCTACATTTAAATTATTTAGATTCGCCGACACATGTAGGTATATTGGCTTACAGTAGCCATCATGGCCATCATGAACCTATGGCCCAATTTTGATGAAATTTTCAGGAACTTTTCTTCGAACTGCTCGGAGGAATTTTCTTACAACTGTTTTCAAACTGCACGTTATGCTTCATGAATAACAATAAATAAATAATGATCGAATTATTGATTCAATAAGAAGAATTCGGTAGGTACCTACTTAATGCTAGCAAACTTGAGACGGCGATGGATATGTAGAGCGTCCCAACACATTCAACCCAAAACCCAAACGTTCGAGATATTCCTACAAAGAGGAACTCTGCTCCACCAAGGTGATCCTGAAAAAATATTGATAAATACTTATCTAAATAGGACAAGAATTTATAATTTTATACTGAGACTATTCATATTCACAAGATTTCTTGTTCTAACTATTCTTAAGCTTCAGAGTTTAAAAGCCATACAACTTAATACGACAAAATAATGAACCAAAAAACGAACCTGATATTTGCAAAATTCCGAGGTTAGAAAGCTTTGGGCGCTAAACGCTCTTATCGTAGTCAACCCATTTAATGTTTGGTTAACGTGTGAGATAACTGGGCTTCTTGCTGTGAAATTATTCAAGTATTTTAATAATTATGTTCAATTATTTATTTTTTAATTATATTAATCATGGTTACAGATGATTTTAACGAACAGAAGGGGTATTTATGGTTTTCTCGACTGTTAGATAACATCAAAGCGAAAAACGTCGACCCAAAACCCTGTGTTAAAATCTGCAAAGCAGTCGATACGTAATGCCGTATAGCCATGTGTTGTCGAGTTGGAAGAAAAAAATGCCAAGGAAAAACCACAAAAATCGCAATACTTATACATTGGGAGATTTCCAACACAGAGGATTCACTGCATCATGGAGTCAGCTGTTCGCCATTTTGTATTAAAAAAAAAAAAAAAGTTTATTTGTCACCTTCAAGTTGGTACAAAAATATTTGTTGAAAATGAAATGTATTTCTGTACAAAAATGTGGTCATTTACGCTTCTTGAGCGCCTATATTAGCCGCCATATATAGGGTATATAAGTACCTACATGAGATGAATAACAAGTGACGACTGTGCCGGATAGTTAAAACTGAGGCCCAGCATGGAGATGGTCTGAATGAAGTATTAAATTTATATTTTGTTATTATTTTTATTACCTCATTTCTTCATTTTTTTTAGTATTAAATTATTGTTTACGATTAAAGTAAAAGGTTAAAATTAGTTGTTTTGTTGTAGTTTTGGTGTTTTGTTGTTGTTGTGTTGTTGGTTGTTGTTGTTTAGTTGTAGCTTGTTGTTGTAGTGTATTGTTGCTGTTGTTATTGTGTTGTATGACATCAGACTACAAATAACATGGTTTCGATTCGACGTTTAACACTTTAAACTTCTCAGGCTCTGTTATTTTTAACATGTTTTATCGTATCATCAAGAAGAGGAAGTCGATTTTTTCGACGGGTTTTCTCGAAGTTTAACAGATATAACACGTTTCGACGTCGTAAACTTTCCGACCATGAATACCCCTTGCGAGTACTCATTGCCTTCGAAAATAAATTATTAGAAGGAACAGGTTAGAGACTTCAATTCCACGACGTTTCACAATAAATATTCATAGCTTACATGCCTACCTGCAGTGTTAGGTGTGAAACAGTGTGGAACAGAATTCTCTAACCCAGTCCTGAACCGATCATGGAGTTCCACAATCAGATCTTTTCAAAACTATATTAAAAAAAAAAAAAAAAAAAAACATACAAGCGCTTTCCAGTTTCTTCAGTTGGGCGGAGGTGCGGATGTAGAACCTTTTCAAAAGTGCAATGACTAGAATGCAGACGGCAATTATGGCAATTAAGAACGGGTTCACTATGACCACCATACCGAGAGAGCCAACAAGATACAATCCCAGCTGTAAAAATGGAATTATTTAAAACCACAACTCTCCATCACCAGATTGTTTATAGTATTTAAATTATTTAATATATTACAACGTTATAATTTTATATAATGTGGTAAGCGCATGGATCACAAAACCAGTTTATAATATTTTTATGATGAAACTAGAGACCATTCTCAGGACTTTGACACCAACTGCACTGACTTAGGATAAGCAATTTATTTTTCTATAGTTTCAAACAATTCTGACGTCACAGAGACGTCCGACCCAGGTGAAGGGGGTTCATTGACGCCAGAATTGGTAGAAATTTTGATATAATAGAAAAAGAACTACTTATCATAGGACAGTGCGGCTGGTGTCAAAATTCTCAGGATGGAATCTACTCTAATTAAAAAAAAAATTAAATAAATACTTGCGCATTCCCTATTGAACTCAATTTAATTTTATTGCAGCGTGCACTGTTGAAGTCTGAATTACATCAACAATAATTAATACGAATGTAATTACCGAAAGGATATCTGTGAATAGTTCAGTCAACACTTCATCGACTGTGGATAACTCCTGGGAGAATCGGTTGAGGATTCGTCCTGTTAAAAAATATTTCGCCCTTTGTATGGTAATTCATTTGTGTAACAACACGCTTGTGGAATGCGAATCTTGCAAGTAACCTGATTCTTGCAAGTAACCTGATTCTTGCAAGTAACCTGATTCTTGCAAGGTAACCTACCTGAAGTGTTACTGTTGAAGAACTCCATTGTTGTTCTGATGACACCTGCGAACATTTTATCGTGTATATTCCTCGACGCTCGTGCGCAGAAACGTGCGTAATAGAAAACCTCCACAATCGCCGAGAGGATCATAACCACAAGGATGATCCCCAATGCAATCAGGCTGTACTCCGTGAAAGAGTGTATTTCGGATATCGAGACGATCTCCAGCCCCTCGCTGACATTGTAAGCTTTGAAAGGAATTTGATGGGAACTATCTTCAAATTTCACCCTGAAATTAGACAAATATATACTGATTAAAAGAAATCCATTCTCAGAATATTATATAAATCTGACGTCAATATCAAGAAAGGCTACATTACGGTGTCCTATTGAGATCCGTGACCTATTAACATTACATTACGTCCTATTAACGCTACATTACGGTGTCCTATTAATGCTACATTACGGCGTCCTAACGAACAGGAAAGGAAGGGCGAACAGTCCGTTGAATCCTAGAGATCCATTGGAACGCAATGTGTCTCTCCGTAAATAGAGCTCGGTCCCACCTCAGTCCTTCAGACTACGAGTGGAGTGGAAGGGGTAATGTAGACGATTGTGGCTAGCGTTAAATCGTTGGGTCCATCTTGTGTGGTTACGCTGTCTCGCAGTACGTTCTTCTTTAATCTGCGTCCAACAAAGGGCGCTGGTCCGGCAATTGCTGCTACTTCCGGGTTTATGTGACCTTCAGCACGGATACGGAGTACGATTTTTTATGGCCTCATCAACTGTTTCCTTGCAGAGGTCTGAATGAAGGGTGTCATTCCTCACAAACCAGGGAGCATTGGCGAGAGTTCTCAATATCTTATTGCTCAACCTGTACCTTTTTGACAGTGGACTTGCAAGCCGAACCCCAAATCTCGCAGCCGTAACTCCACTCTGGCTTGATCAGTGACAAGTAAAGAAGTCCTTTGTTGCTGATGTTCAGGTTAGATTTTGGGTTGATCATTGGCCATAGCATATGGACGCGCCGCTTCACCTCTTTAGTAGTCCGACTGGTCCGACTTCCAGGTCAGCCTCCTGTCTAGTGTAAGACCCAGGTACTTGACCTCATTTGCCAACGGAACTTCACTTCCTCCCAATTGGATGCCGGTAACTGAACCTCTCCTGAGGGTGAATGTGACAAGTGATGATTTGGTGGGATTGATCGTCACCTTCCACCTGTCACACCACTCCTCAGGTTAGGTGTGCCTGCAAGTTTCGACTTCCCGGATTGTGTTTCCAGCCGCTAGTATCCCAGTATCATCAGCAAACTGAGCAACCATTGCATCGCCTGATTCGGGGAAGTCGCCACAGTATAGAGTGTATAGGAGGGGTGATAGGGGGGATCCTTGGGGCGCACCAGCACAAGCATCTTTAAAAGAGGAGAAGGCTTCCCCTACTTTCACCCGGAAGGTTCGTTCACTGAGAAAAGAATTCAGTAGCAAGTAGAGAGAATTGGGTAGGAAGGACTTGAGCTTAAATAGAAGGCCTTTATGCCAGACCTTGTCAAAGGCAGATTGCACATCCAGGAACACAGCACCAGTGTACTTCTTACCTTCATATCCTTTGGCGATGTAGTCTACTACCCGTAACCAAACTGAAAATTAGGGATTCTCGGCGTGATCTGCAACACTTTGATAATCCTATTTAATAGAATCTTTTCAAAGATTTTCCCCAGCACTGAGAGCAGGCTAATGGGTCTGTAGGACGCCGGGTGTTGTTGAGGTTTCCCAGGCTTAGGTACCACTATTACCACTGCGTGCCTTCACACTATGGGGTAGTAACCTAATCGTAGCATAGCGTTAAATATGTTGAGGTTGAATGCCTTGCCTTTTCTGGGAAGCCTCTTTAGGACACCAAGTTTTATGAGGTCGCACCCTGGTGCTTTCTTGTTCTTCATGGACTTGATGGCAGTACTTAGCTCCACGGGATCAATTGGCGTTGGTGGAAGTGACATTTGCAGTGGAGCGTCCAATTCTTCTTCGATCTGTTTGTAGATATGAAATATATTATGGGCACCCCAGGCATTTATTTATAGTTTTCAGCCTTTGGAGTAATTAATTTGTTAATATTAGCCAGTTATTAAGATTATGCAAAATTTCAGCTTTTTCGTAATTTAAGTAAGGTAGGTATGTTTTTTTTATGAATGATTGAATTGTATTGTATTCTCATCTAAGAGTATGCAAAATTTCAGCTCAACTGGGCATCGGGAATTGGGCGAAAAATTGATTAGGTACAAGATTTGGGTCGTACAGACAGAGCGAGCTAAATAAAAGCATGTAATAAAAATGCCAGTCAAAGAAATGTCCCAGTAGCACCAACCCACGCTGTGTACACCCGAAAAATCGACTGACGAGTCTTTTTTAGGTGAAAATTTGTGTAGAATCCTACACAGTACAATTAAAAGTTCAGCATAGTGTTCGTTGCGTCGTTTTGCGCACGTGCACGTGCCAAAAAATGCCACATTTAGAATCGACTTAGGTAATTAGGGGTTAATTACCGTTTGAATGAATCCCCCCCTCCTCCAATTAGTATATTTATAACAGGAAACTACTGTATGCACTTTATGAATCTGATTGGGAATGTTGGAATTTTCGTACCACTGATTTTGCCAGAAATCATAGAAACTCGCAGATATTTGGGTGAAAACGAATATGAAAAAGAACAGAAAAATGGCCCAGTACGATCCTCCGCTTTTCAGATAAATCCAGGGCGTTCCACTGACGGTTCCAAACATTTTGTGTTCCAGAAGCATCGAAGGTTTCATGTCCTCGGAGTCAGACTTTCCTACCCCATCCTGACAAACAAAAACCTTTTAAGCATTATTGGAGCAAAAAATAGGTACTAAAATATTAAATTGAAAGGTTGTTAAATTTAGAACCTATTTAACTGTTAGGCTTGGCAGTTCAGAAGTGGAAGAAAGCTTATTGTTATATTTAACATGGGTTAAGATTTATCTCTTTTTACACAAATATCAATATTGAGCCGGTGGTAATTTTCGTTTTCTATTCTCCTTGTGTAGGTACCTATAAATAACATGGAGGACTGTTATAGCCTATGCTTTCAACGTTGTAGACGCTTTTTACCCATATGTTCTGTAATAAAACTTGTTGACCTCAATTAATCAAAATTCAGCAGTGGAACTAAGGAAAAAACGCCGCAAGCTGTTACACAAAGGTTTATTATTTACCTGTGTGGGATGCCCCTTCTGCGATATCATCGCTAGGGAGCACCTGATTACGGATGGCTACCATGGACCACCATCTCTTGGGCATATTATAATACGTGCAAGCACTGCAACCAATGCAATCTCTTCTGAATGGGTTACGAACTGGGCTGTTGGAATGCAAGTATGAGTAGGACGTCTGAAGTGACAGTAACAGCCCTCCATGTTACCTATACCTACTCAAAGGAGTAGGGCTAGTCTTATATATTATATATGTAGCATAATTCTCGGCTGAGCCAAGTATCCATGGAACACAAGACTAATGGTGGACAATTTTTAATATACCAACTATGTTGAATGGGAACTTTTAGTGAACTTTCAGATAAATTTCCTCTGAAAGTCCACCAAAAAGGACAACCAAAAATGTATACATTCAAATTCTTATTTTGGAAAATTTTTCAATAATATCTAATACCAAAATAGTACCGTACACTACCATACTTCGTAAATTCGTGCGTTAGTACTTGAGTTTTCCATGAGCAGCCTGTACTCCATCAAACCATTGGAATAGAAATTTATATTAAAATAAGGTGTTGGTTAGTTTACTAACGTCGCTTTCCGAGGTGAAAATGCAATTTTCGTTCCTTTTGTTACTCCCGGCAGGAATATCGGCGAAATTTCCATGTAGATCATCGAAAGACCCTATAGTTTTTACCATTCCCTGCAAAACCGTGAAATGTCCATGTACAAAGGTTCAGTGTACTCAATTTTCTGTCAACACCTGCAACTAGATAATACTTACGTTTTCAAGCCATACGATCCTCATCACAGACTCCAGTAATAGCAGCTGATGAGTAACCAGTACGACGGTTTTCCCTTCCAGAACACCTGAAAAGCACGAGTTTGGGCCATAAAAAATTTGAGCAGGTGTGGGGTCAGGTAAAGGCTGAAAGGGTGGGTACGTAGGTATAATTATGTATCTCTCCTACATGTCTCTCCTACCTAATCAGTTGTCAAGGGGTATACCTTCTCTGTGTTACTATTTTTGTAAATTACGCCAACATATGAGGCTCTAACCACTCGTGCTCGTGCAGCCCAATACAGTTTTGATTTTTCCCACCACGTGGCGGTGTCGTCAGTAAATTGTTCTCTGATGTACTGTAGAGAAGGACAAGTGTCCAAAATGTGCTGCCATGATTTCGTTTATAAGGACGCCAATTCTGTGTAGGTGTTTCGCTAGGAAATCATGCCCCGACTATTTCCTGAAACAGACTATTTCCTAAACATTTTTGTCTTCTGGGCAGGTTTCTTGGTATTGGCTCATACGGTAAAGATGGCCATGATTTACGAACTGCAGCTCTCTCGTGCTCCTGACGGGCTACGAGCTTCTCACTCGCATCTACCATGCGCTTGGCAGAGCTGGGTGGTAGGGGCAGGTTTGGCTGGGGCTTGGAGGAATCACCTTTCGACAGAAAATCTGATCGTTCGTTGCCTTCGATTTGGCAGTGTGTGAGGGAACCCACTGCAGCACTTCATGGGATCCCTTCAGCAACAGCTGTTCCATTCTTTTTCGGCATTCCAAAATCGCTGCCGAGTCAGTCATCCCATTGCGAGTCAGGTCCTGGATAGCTGCCTGTGAGCCCCCAGACAGCTATTTTGGTGCCATTTACCTCGAGCAGGCTCTCAGCTGCCAGATTGACCACAGATACTCTCCCTCGAATATGCTCGAAAATCGACCAGCCGGTTCGGATGATCCAAAATGTGGACAGTAGAATCCCGTACCTGCACTGGTTCTGGCACCCACAACAGATCCGTCCGTGTAGACACTTCCCTGTGTTGCACTCTTGCTGCAAACATCACTTACCTACCTACTTAATGGTGGGTAAGAGTCGTTCATTCGTGGGACTCTAGTTCTGTTTGAAAGGAGTATTTTGAGTTAGTTCAGTAGCTCATTCCAGTTCCTTTTCATTTCCCTCAAGTTCAGTAGGTCATACGAACTACATAAATGGTGAACTTCAGTCTACCAGGGGTTGCAATGGGATCTCCATTATCTCCATTACTTGCAGATATATATATGGATTTTCTTGAGAAACAAATTTTCCGAAAAGGTAAATAAGATAGTCTACTTTATTTGTACAGATACATAGATGATATCATAATTCGTTGGAAAGGGACTGAAAGACAACTTGGTTCTTATCACAAAAATTAATAACGTAGATCCATTCATTAAAGTCACCTTAGAATTCGGATGTGATCACCTAAATTGTCTTGATCTTTCGTTGAATAATGGAAAACATGAGTTTTCCATATACCTACTTATAGCAATATTACCATTCATAGTACTTCAAATCATCCAGTAGTCCACAAACAGCTTTATCAGCTTTATCTAAACGCTTTATCCACGGACGGGCGATCAGAATTTAGCTAAAGAAAAGTTAACTATTAAAAGTATAGCGGTGAGTAATGGCTATGGGGGAGATCTCATTGATACAATATCGAATAGTGTTCTTAGGAAAAAGAGTAGGGATGGAGTTTCAAACCTAGTTAGGGAAGCTACGACTGAAGACAAGATTTGTATCTGTATACCGTATTATGGAAAAATTTCGGATTAAACTGGTAAAATATTAACTTCTAAAGGGTTCAAAGTAGGATATAAAACTTAAAATAATCTCAGATCTTCATTAAGTTCAGTTAAAGATAAAATTAATGTTCAAGATAAATTAAAGGTACTTGGTCAAACTGGTAGGAAGTTTAGAGAATGGATAAAGAAATATGAAAAATATTTCAGGTATAATAAGGGTGATTCAGCCTTTGCATGTCACTTGAATGAGTCCACTCACAGCTTCGATTGTTGAGTGTTGTGACTCGGATGTAGGGGTCACCACTGTTGTGAATGGGTTGTCGGGGGTCAGCACTTGTGGTGAACGGTTGGTGAGAGAGGGTGTGATGGAGCGTGAGGTATCGGATGACGTGCTCGGAAGGTTACCACCACACCAGTTATACCCAAAGGCTTCATCAGGCAGGTTACACCACTCAGCGAGATCTTTTGGAAAGGAGTCTCTCGGAAGGTTCCACCACGCCGGTTATACCACAAAGGCCTCACCTAGGCAGGTTCCACCACTCACGAGGTCTTTTTGAGGGAAGGAAGGTAGGGAGAGAGAGATAAGTCATCGACTTAGAGGAGCGCGTAGAATGAAGAAATCTGGTCGGGAGTACGGGTTATATGGGGCTTGTTCCACCCTCCCCCGGCCACCCACACAGTCATTAGAGACTGGTGGGGAGAGCTGGCAGTTGGACGCTTCCTGTCCCACGTAGACCCCTTCCTTCCACTTGGTTTATTGAGTATAATCTATTACAGATTTGAGTGGTACAGGTGGACCACGACATTGAGTATCTTCATTTCTCCCAAAATGGAGCATGTTGGATGTACTTGAAAAATTCGAAATTATTTGAAGTACCTAATTAGGTTGGGTTAATCTTTGAATGACGTAATTCCTTTAAGTTTTTCTCCATTATCGCGTTCATTTCTGTAACAGGTTGGTTCCTCCCCTCCACCCTTTCCCTCCCTAACTTCCTTTCAATTTTTGGCATTCACTCCCCGGGGACAGTCAGAATCGACCCCTTCACTTTGTTCCCTCTACCATTCATCTTAACAACCAATTCCATTAAACCACCTTTCACTGTTTGGACTATTTATAAGGTCATCTCTCCAACGTTCCATCAGTTATTGCTTGTTACTGATGATGGTTTGATCACCAAAACCGGTATAATAGTGCATTTTTCGCGTTTTTTCGTGTAATAGTGGAAATAGACAACCTTTCAATGACTCCGTTTTTCTTTTCAATAGTTCATTCTAGTCTTTTAATATCACTCTAGTCCATTATCAGTATAGTTCCTTACATTTTCAACTTGTGTAGTGATTTGCGTAAACGCGTAACTCTTAATACGTAGGTACTTTGGTGTGCAATGGTTAGCACCCGGCGCGTTTGCTCATTCTAACAAGGTCTTTCTGTACGTACTCCGAGTGGTTACAAAGAAATTGATGCATACTCTTTAATAGTTACTGATCCACATTTTCAATTTACCGAAAATATACCTCTTCCAAATGAACCACCAAAACTTGTTCTAAATGAACTTTTCTGTGGGAATCTAATATTTGTTAGGTAGGTAATTCAACTGTTGTAATTTAGGGGTTTTAACAAATAAATGAGTAAAAGGGGCGAATGTAAAAGCTTTTACCTCTGATGCAGTCGTTAAATATACATTTTCCAACGTTGACATCAACCGCTGACAGAGGATCGTCCAACAGATACGTGTCTGCATTTCGATAAACTGCTCTGGACAATTTGAATATCACTTGATTATGAATTATATGAGCGCAGAAAACTATTATTCAATTCAGGTAGAACATCAGCTACATACAACTAACCTGGCTAAGCCGACCCGGGCTTTCTGCCCTCCGCTGATCATGACTCCACGTTCGCCAACTACAGTCAAGTCACCATGTGGAAACATAGCAATGTCGCTGTCCAGCTGGCAGACCTTGATGACCTTCTTGTACCGCTCGTGATTGAAATCCTCACCGAACACGATGTTATCACGAACGGACCCCTGGAACACCCAGGGCTCTTGCGCAGCGTAGGAGATTCTCCCCGAGACATGGACGATGCCTTTCAAAACAGCCATCTCCCCCATGATTGCGTGAAGCAACGCGCTCTAAAAACAGAAAATGCACACTTCCGCATTTAGTACCACACTTCTTGCCGAACTGGTCCATTTTATCATACCGAGTTCAAGTTATTGACTCAAGATTTTTAAAAAAAAGCCTGCCAAGTTGGGTGGGCAGCAGGGACGTTGCGTCCGTAAGGCCACTGCCCCGGCATCCAAAAGCACAAAGAGTAAAAAATACCAACCCTTGTTCTATTGGCATTCAGTTGGCATCTGAATTTTCCTCTGTACACTGTACCTACCTAGCATTTTTCATAAGTTCAACAGCCACACGCCAGAGTTCTCAAGCTATGGACATTCAATATTCTAGTAGAGCATCCATGGTGGTTCGTCAATGTTAGCTCCATAGACCGAGCATGTTATCGGAATAAAGTGACAGTAATCGATGTCCTGCAATCGAAATTGAAACCTGGGCTAGGGCTGAAAATGGAAGGTAGGTTCTGGGTCCTGGGACCTATTGTACCCATGGTAACCGCCCACTTTGGGCCCCAACCCCATAATCTGATTTCAACCACAAAATCATTCATTTCACAATCGGTTCGATCCCTTCGATTCTATTTGTCATCTCGATACGAGATGCTTCTCCTTATGATTTGTTTTTTGTTGTCTCTTTATCCCATGTCGGACATCGGCTTATGTCCGACATCTACAGATGACAACTACTAAGCTGAGAACTTCACTCCACTGAATCACATTCGCTTTCTCCGTCTGTCAATTTTCAATATTTTTTAGCGTCAAATTTTGCGCGTTTTGTGTTCGATCCGGTTCCGATGACAGATGTGTCTTTGTCGTAAGTACATAAGTGCGTTTTGTCATGTTTGCTGTTTGTGGATTGATCGGCGTCAACACACAGTTAACTACCTAGCTTCAAGTCAATAGCTTCTCCTCCCGTACGAACCGATGGGTTATTGTTTTGTTGTATTTTAGTTTAGTATATTTTTGTAACACATGAATTCGGTGGCTAATTTACAGTAGAAATTGTCGACGTTGTCTTACGACGATAGAGTGTTGATTAAAAGAGATAAGCTTTGCTCAATATCAGTAAATAAGGGGAGGGTGCTGTTGCCTCGGGGTATTCTGTAGACAAATCTGTTGGTTTTGTGTTCTGGTTTGGTGCCCCAAGGTTTTCAGACCCCACCCACCGCTACTGGTGGGCAGTATAATTTTCTCACTTATTGTATCACGGACGTGTAAAACCAGTTGGTAAAATAATTATGCGTCAAAATGATTGAATAGCAATCCTATTACTAAATTACCTAACATGCGTAATAGGATCAAACAATTCAACATTTTTTCAACATTTCACGTTTCCGCATGCGCCGACGAAAGTTACGGTACGATTTCAATGATTTTGATAAGGGACTATTTGCGATCCAACCCGTGTATACTATCAAAATTTCAGCCCTCTACGACTACCTTTCGCGTAGTAAACAGCAGTAGCGGTGCGTGGGCTCTGAAAACGGTGGGGCACCAAACCGGAACACAAAACCAAGAGATTTGTCTACAAAATACCTCGAGGCAACAATAAACACCCTTCCCTTATTTACTGATTGATATTCAGCAAATTCCCTTTCAATAAAAAATCTATCGTCGTACGAAAACGTCGGCAATTTCTACTGCAAATTAGACACAGAATTCACGTGTTATAAAAATATAGTAAATTAAAACACCTATAACAAAACAATGACCCGTCGGCCGGTACCTACTTGAATGGAGAAGCTATAATTTATTATCAGTGTGTTAGGACGACCATCAATCCACAAGACCACAAACAGGACAAAATGCATATAGGTACCAAGAATACAAATCTGCCATCAGAACCGGACCGAACGCAAAATGCGCTCAATTTGACCAAAAAAATTGAAAACTGATAACAGAGAAAGCGAACATAATTCACAACAAAAACAAATCAGAAGACGAAGAAGCATCTCGTATTGAGATGAAAAATTGAATCGAATGCACAAGAAGAAAAAACGCAACCTCTAACCACCACTGTCGGCGTGAAGAGTGTTTCTTCGTGGCACCAATAACAAATTGAATCGAAGGGATCGAATCGATTGTGAAAACGAACAATTTTGGAGTAGAAATCAGATTTTGGTGACTGGGCCGAAAGTGGGCGTGGCAGACAACATTTTTACTCTACTGAGCATGCGTGGACGGGCCACTTTCCTCAGTTGTCCCAGGACCTGCCTGCCAGTTTCAAGAGCCTAGGTTTCGATTTCGATTGCAGGACATCGATTACCGTCACTTTATTCGGATAAGATGCTTTGTCTATGGAGCACACCATGGATGCTCTACTATAATATTGAATATCCATAGAATTTCCATTCCATAGCCAGAGAAGTCTGGCGAGTCGCTGTTGAACTTTGTGAAAAATGCTAGGCACATTGTACGGAGGGAAATTCAAATTCCAACTGAACTATGGAGGTTTTTTTTAAACTTACCTATTATTCCTACACAGTGTTTTTTGGTGGCAGGGCAGTGGCCCAAGTGGCCTTATGGACGCAACGCCCCTGGTAAACAGCGTTACAAGGAAATGGTTAACATTCCATGTTCGCGCATGCACAGACGAAAGTTGCTGTAAGATTCCAATGAAATTGGTATTGAACTATCAAAGTATTATTCCTGATCGAGCCGCCATTTGAACTCATTTCAACAATATTTAAGGTAGTTATGGGCGTTTCAAGTATTTCACGTTGTTTTCAATGGTTCTGGTAACCCACCCTCACCTACCCTCCAAATTGCAGCCCATTTTGATAATTACTTCGGGTAGTTATGGGCGTTACAAGGAATTGACCACAGACAGACACAGAACCAAAAATGTTCCTCGATGTCTGAAACGCAAAATGGTACGGGACATTTTCATTTTGGAGGATATAACAGTTTTTACTCAATCACAGACCCAAGGCTTCGCTACCTTCGAATGTGAGGAAACAATAATATCGCTCAAGTAGCCATAAATAAAAGTTTTTCTTAAAACCAATTTCAGTTTATGAGTGTACAAAATATTTGAAAATCTCCAAGCAGTACTAATTAATTTTCACTTGAAATTTCTATTTTAAAAACAGTGGAAAATATTTGATTTGCAATAAATTGAAGGTTATATTGTTTAGGTACTTTACATTTAAAATGCACGGAAGTGCACTGACGTTTTTGTTTCATTATACGTCTGTTGTATTGGGAAAAGATGCCACAAATAAAGTGTTCCTCTGAGACCATCACTCACCTTTCCTGAACCGACTGCGCCGATAACAGCTGTGAGTTCTCCTCTGGGAAAGTCCAAATTTACGTCGCTCAAAATGGGGTCGGCAGCATCTTTTGACCAGGTGGTCGTTAAACCATCAATGCGGATTGCCACGGGACTGTCAAGCAAGGAAGAAGGTTCTTGAATGATAGGGGGCTCTGTGACGTCTCCAGGTTTTTCATGAGCTCCATAGCCGTCTTCTTCGCTGAGCAGAAAGTCCTGTGCGAAAAACAACTTTATATGCCTACGTAGGTTTCCACATTTGGATCTCCCTGATAAACACCGGTTAACATTTTTTTAAAACAACAAGAAAAACTGTATTTTAATGACAAATAGCTTCTTCCTATCGACCACATGCTCATATGTACGATAAATGATCGGTTAATACCGATTAGGCTGGATTCAAGATTCTATTTGTCGTGATAGAAAGATAAGAGGTGTGGCTTGCATAGGTGAGATTGAGATGGAAAGGTTGAGGTTTTGGTAGCTAGCGTTTGAAAGGCTACACCTATGGCGAAGCCAGGAAGGTTACCACCACTAAAAGCGCCAGGGGATGTGCTCAGACGGTTCCACCAGGTCAGTTATCACCAGACCGGTTCCACCACTCCGAGTTCTTTTAGGTGAGAAAGGTAAGGAGTTATTATGAGAGAGAGAGGTCATCGACTTGAGGTTTGAGCATAGAATGGTGAGCCGGGTGAGAAGAGCGGGTTTATAGGAGCTCGTCCACCCTCCTCCAGTCCTCTGGCGGTCGTTACGGACAATTGAGGGACTGACGGAGGGAAGAGAGACCTACCCTACCTTCGTCACGTAAGCCTTCTGTTCGTTCGGTTTATTTGGACAATCTTGATAGGTACATGGATTGGTATTCCGGGAGGATATCACGATACTATTTATAAATTTGATTTGCTGCTATGCATGAAGTGAAACGTCTAGTTTGAAAAAACACTGCAAATTATTACACAACGGTTTATTATTTTCCCATACAGATGACCCTGATTCTGTGGCCCTAAATCGAGTATTGGAGCCGGCCGGGCAATAATAATATCTTGAACATGGGGTGTGGATTGAAGAATTCTGCGTATCCGTAATTATTTGTCGTTATGCATGAAGCATAACATGTGGTTTTAAAAAAGGTGAAGGAAAATTCCTCTGTGTAGTTTGAAAAAAAAGTTCATCAAAATTAGGCCTATTTGTGTTCACAATAAATTGAGTACCACAGATTTCGCGTTTGGGCATGAGCAGTAGCCATACTGATGATCTATTGAATTCAAGTTTGTTCAAATTCAGTATTAGTTGAACTACTCACCGTCATTCTTTTTAGTGATATCAAACATTCCCCGGCGTAAATGCATCCTTTCGTCATCAACTGGGACACTGCTATGTGGCTAATGTTGAGCAAGGCCATCGTAACGTACACCTGCCAGGGGAAGATGGTCCAAGGAATAGAACAATATTTTTCGCAATCATTCGCCAATAAACGACGACAAGCTTGGGATTCATATGCATGTTTCTGGTGGCTCAAAAGTATTATTTTGGAATAGGCACCTGAATTGTAGTAGGGTTGTCGTAGTATTAACTATAATTTGGAGGTTCTTGAGGTTCGGTCAGTGAAACGACTCTCTTTATGCTAATGTTTCGTTGAGTTTATTCAACATGTTCAGGGCTTAGAGATTTCGATGAAAACAGAAGTTGAATGGTGAAGATAGCTGATGGGGAACAGAAGTTGACGGTGATGATCCACCGTCTGTTCCCCATCAGCTCTCTTCACCATTCAACTTCAGTTATCATCATAATCTCTAAGCCCTGAACATTAGGGTGGTCACAAGGCAATAGGCAAAATTTTTTTTTAGAAAATCACTTCTGGCAACCCCCTAAAAGGTGCCATTTGACTAGAAAATGAGATTCGCAAAGTTTTAGGTCGATCGGATAACGTTAACCCGTGCCGCATTGAGGTTGAAGATCAGAAAAACTCACTTTGTTTCATAAAAATACTCTTTTTTTTCCTCATAACATAGTAACCATTTGTCCTAGAGACTTGAAATTGGTCTCATTTTATTTAAAATGTTATCTTCTTCAACTTTTACTTCGATAATTGTTTCGCTACATCCTGTAGATTTTATGTTATTCAGCTTTTCCCATCTCAAAACGTGGTCCGTTTCAGCAAAAAAATGTGCCTTTTTACGCATACCCCTAAAACCACACTCCAGTCAATGAAATCGACCTCTAGGCAATTTGATACTTCTTTATCACTCTGGTATATTGAAAATTGATACATTTGAATCTAATATATAATATATGGAGGGGGTAGGTGAGATGGGTGGGTGGTGGGTGCTATGAAATGCACAAAAAACAATACAAATGATGTAAAAAGGGTTTTAATAATACAAATTGAAAGTTTTTTGTATAGAAAATAATAGCCTGGAACTTATTTTACAACACAATATATCTATTCCAACACCACTGAATTTAGAACTACATTAATGGCTTAGATAGTGAGGCTTTATCGACATCAGTGTAAATTTTCCTACATTCTGACACAACTTGTAATAAAAATTGGCGCTGTTCTTCGTCTTTTGTCAAGCAAGAGTTCAAGCAATTCAGTGGTGTTGGAATAGATATATTGTGTTGTAAAATAAGTTCCAGGCTATTATTTTCTATACAAAAAACTTTCAATTTGTATTATTAAAACACTTTTTACATAATTTTTATTGTTTTTTGTGCATTTCATAGCACCCACCACCCACCCATCTCCCCCCTACCCACTCCATATATTATATATTAGATTCAAAAGTATCAATTTTCAATATACCAGAGTGATAAAGAAGTATCAAATTGCCTAGAGATCGATTTCATTGACTGGAGTGTGGTTTTTAGGGGTATGCGTAAAAAGGCACATTTGCTGAAACGGACCACGTTTTGAGATGGGAAAAGCTGAATAACATATAATCTATAGGATGTAGCGAAAACATTATTTGAGTAAAAGTTGAAGGAGATAACATTTCAAATAAAATAAGACCAATTTCAAGTCTCTAGGACAAATGGTTACTATGTTATGAGGAAAGAAATAATATTTTTATGAAAAAAAGTGAGTTTTCTAAACTTCAACCTCGATGCGGCACGGGTTAATGTTATCCGATCGACCTAAAACTTTGCAAATCTCATTTTCTAGTCAAATGGCACCTTTTAGGGGGTTGCGACGATTGAATTTCGAAAGTTGACTTTTTGTGACCACTCTACTAGGGTGGTCACAAGGCAATAGGCAAAAATTTTTTTGAGAAAATCACTTCTGGCAACCCCCTAAAAGGTGCCATTTGACTAGAAAATGAGATTCCCAAAGTTTTAGGTCGATCGGATAACATTAACCCGTGCCGCATTGAGGTTGAAGATCAGAAAAACTCACTTTGTTTCATAAAAATACTTTTTTTCCTCATAACATAGTAACCATTTGTCCTAGAGACTTGAAATTGGTCTCATTTTATTTAAAATGTTATCTTCTTCAACTTTTACTTCCATAATTGTTTCGCTACATCCTTTAGATTTTATGTTATTCAGCTTTTCCCATCTCAAAACGTGGTCCGTTTCAGCAAAAAAATGTGCCTTTTTACGCATACCCCTAAAACCACACTCCAGTCAATGAAATCGACCTCTAGGCAATTTGATACTTCTTTATCACTCTGGTATATTGAAAATTGATACATTTGAATCTAATATATAATATATGGAGGGGGTAGGGGGAGATGGGTGGGTGGTAGGTGCTATGAAATGCACAAAAAACAATAAAAATTATGTAAAAAGTGTTTTAATAATACAAATTGAAAGTTTTTTGTATAGAAAATGATAGCCTGGAACTTATTTTACAACACAATATATCTATTCCAACACCACTGAATTGCTTGAACTCTTGCTTGACAAAAGACGAAGAACAGCGCCAATTTTTATTACAAGTTGTGTCAGAATGTAGGAAAATTTACCCTGATGTCGATAAAGCCTCACTATCTAAGCCATTAATGTAGTTCTAAATTCAGTGGTGTTGGAATAGATATATTGTGTTGTAAAATAAGTTCCAGGCTATTATTTTCTATACAAAAAACTTTCAATTTGTATTATTAAAACACTTTTTACATAATTTTTATTGTTTTTTGTGCATTTCATAGCACCCACCACCCACCCATCACCCCTACCCCCTCATCATTACTACATAATGTTGTTCCACACCAACACAAGTGCATTTTGATAAAATTCATCAGAAACCCTTCCACTGAAATTAATCTTCCATCTGAGACTGGCTTGCTTGTGGGGGGGAAATGAATTAGTTCCCAGCCTAATGGGCATCGGTATAACATTTTTATTGCTGATGTTGCTCAGTTACATAACGTCATTTTGAATCAAATCAAAGGGAATAAAATCATGTAGCTCAGTAGATAGAAAAGGAGAATTCTGGTGCACGAATCTCCCTGCAATGTCGAGGTTATGCAAAACCTTCGATCCCTGACCGAGCGGGGAGCAATATTTTTTCGTCACATCCTGCCCCTGCACTATGCTAGCGAGGCAGTTGGTGTATTGCGGGTTTTGCATAACCTCGACATTGCAGGGAGATTCCTGCGCCAGAATTCTCCTTTTCTATCTACTTAGGTCTACATGCCAGGGGGGGACCTTGGTTTCCTCAACGCCTCTTCCCACCGGACCCGATCCTCGGCCTCATCACGTACGCCATATAATGGGTGACAGAAAATGTACGTTAACTAAATTATATAGGTGCATACCTACATAAAATTATATCAAAGCAATTCGAATGCTGACAATTAACAGAGTACGTACTATGAATTTGAAAAATTATCGTACCTACATACAAATAAGAGGTTTTTTCGTTGAAGACTTCTTTCTGGTTCAGGGAAACCTGGATGTTATCGACTCGGTAACAAGATGGAGAACACAAAATGTGAATCACCTAAATACCCAAAACGAGTTTTGAGAGCATTATTTGTTGAAAATCGGTTCAAGAGTTGATCCGTGAATTTTGTCAGTAGATATCCTGGCTATCTGGAACGATCAGATTATGCGTAGGAAATTTGTGTTGGATTATGGTGATACCAATCCGCACAGTGCAACAAATGGTCGTTTTTCGGTACATAATCGGCTCGGGAACCTGTTGTGCAGCAACAAACCTTTTATCTACACGTTTGACACAGAAATGAACGGTTTAAACTCGAATTAACGAAACGAAGAGTGTTAAACTCAACGACCAATTATCACAAGCGTTCACTCACTGCCAAGGAGCCGATGTGACCCTTCGACAGGACGTACGATACCAACACCAGGAAAATGGCGACTCGGCTGCGATATATCAGGGCAATGGTACCAGCCGTTCTCCACCTCATAGCCTCACGGATGCTCTTCAATTCAATTCTGGAAATCATCAAAACCTGTCATGCAGTATACCCATACAGCAGAAGTACCTACGGCAGGTAATAATTTTCGAGCCGCCTCACTGAGAGTTTCAGTGTACCGACAATTTTCGTTAAAATTGAAGTGGACACTTTTGGCTGCTTTTGAGAAGTTTATCAATTTTTGACTCGCAAACGTTAAATTTGACCAAATATTTTAGGGATGAATAGGTCTGACTAAGTATTGGAATATACCTCTCTGTATCTAATCACCACTGATATAAACAACGGTGACTAGAGATACAGAGAAGGTCGATGGATATAACTTTTGATGAGACATATCAATTTTTTAAAGGCATTTAACGTAGGTACCCAATACAGTAATTTTTTAACTAGTTTTTGACTAAAAAAAACAAAAAACATCATGAGTTCGAAGATTTCTCAAGAAAAGATTAATAGTGAATAAAAATGGCAATAAATCACCAAAAGTGATGGAGTGAGTCGAGATATAATAAGACTAGATTGGTATTTCTATAGCCAAAAATATTTTTAACCAAATAGCGGGTCAAATTCGAGTTTCTGAGAGTCAAAAATTGTCAAAAAGACTTAAAAGTCACGTCTTCGAAAATCTGCTCAGCGCTGCATAGGTACTGGTAAATTTTTCAAATGGCGAAACGCGAAATTTTGTAGTTCTAATCAATGTAACGGACGAATTTGCGGATTTATTTCAGAGTATATCAAATATGAATATATATTACTTTCTTGCTGCGTAAATCAACTCTGAGAAAGGTTTTTCCCAAGCGTACATCTTCAGGACTTGGATGCCAGATATAATCTCGTTCATCAGATAAACGCGGTTGTCCGCTCTCTTAATAGATGTGTGCCTTTTTAATGAACATCTCTGTGAAATCCACACTGCAAAATACCGGTCAATATCACAAGGAAGAATAGAACATGCACAAATGATCATTTCTGATAAAACACTCAACGTTATTCATAAAGTACCAATAATAGCCCAGGCAGTCTAGACTTTTGCCTGGAAATGATTTTAAACCAATTTGGGTATCCGAAATAAGAGCACCTAGTACCTACATAATACGATTTTGCGACGGTTTCTGAGTTGATCTTAAATTCTGAGAGCCAAAAACACTGAAATTTAGGCTTTTTACAGTTTTTGTTTTATAACATTTAAACGGTGCATCTTACAGCAAATTTAACTCCTAACAAAATGAAACAGCATTTAATCCTGCGTTCGTTACATTTGTCTGCCGATTCCGAACAAAGTGCTGAACCGAATTTATTGGAGGTTAATCAACGCAGAGTTTTATGTTCTTTAATTTTGCTCCGAGTAGAATTTTCTGTTAGATGTACCGTTTAGATGTTATCAAGCCATAAACTGAAAAGGCCCTAACATTTCTAGGTTGTTGGCTCCCAGAAGTTGAGCTCAACTCAAAAACCGTCGCAAACTCATATTACAGGTCGAACCAACTGCGTTGAACCTCCTGTTGTTGATGAAATTGGCAAATTATCCGATCTGATGGGGTCAATCTCGTATATTAACCGTTTGAAGTAAAATTTTGTCAACGGACCTGACATTCGCTATCGTTTTATAAATCCCTAACGGTTTATCCCACAAAAATCCTTTTGGTATCGTTGGAGTCCTTGCAAAAACTTCTGCCTATAAGTGCCACACTTGTTCTGATCTGTAACAGTGTGGCTGTTCTCGAGCTAATTTTTCTTCCGCTTGGGGAATCCTAATCGATATCCCTTCTTAACCCGTGGTAATCTCGCTGGTCTAGAAGGGGGACTCTCGAGGGTCCACCCCCACTGTCACAGACCTGAGCCAGAAAGTCGGGAGCTATTTTAACAGACTATGCAAAAATGAGTGTGTAGTACATTGGCTTAGGTCTGCTGATTCGCGGTCAATTTTTTCAGAATAGGTAGTATTTTGCCACGGTGAGGTTCAACTTAGTTGGCGCGACTTATACTCCTATTTGGTATGTCCAAAATTGTTTAAAATAATTTCCAGCATACTTATTTTCTTTTTTTGTGGAGGCATGGCCTTTTTTTGTCTAATTTGACAGGGCAGTGAGTAGGTACTAAAGAAAAACAGTTTGTGGAATCAATTGTCACCTACGCCTCACCTTGTAGAGGTACGCAGCAAAAAGCGAAAGCTATTCCAGGTATGGCGGGCCATCCGACGACAAACCACATTATGATCGAGGCAGCGACGAGTGAAACGGGAGCCGTAACCACATAGAATAACCTTTGAAAAGAATTTTCCAGCTTTTTGCCGTCACTGGCGAAAAGATTTATGATAAATCCTGTCGAAAGTTTGGTTTTTTGCGTTTTGCTAAGACTCAGAACCTGCAAAAATAAATCATCGATTGAAATGAACTTGATTCGTCGTTGGAAAATAAAAGTCCATGTGCATTTATGTGCTAGGGCAGGACCAAGTTGGTTATTCAACATTAATTTGTCGATTTTGCAGAGAGGTTGTCACACTAGGCCCAAATCTTTGGAGGTTTCAAGGCTTGAGGGAAGGAACAGGTTTCTATGGCACATGCAACAGAGCGGGAAGGAAAAGGTTTCTATATAATGCACATCCAAGAGCTACGTTGCCGGGCAAAATGGATATCAATCCTTTTTCGGTTAATCTAAAATAGCCTGGTGTGCAAATGGAAATGGCCTATTCCCACGTCTCAGCAATATCTTGAACGAACCCAGCGTGAGAAACCTCACAAAAAACATTTCCCGCTGACGGAATTTCCTGCCAGGATCAGCAAGAAAACCCGGCTGGGACCTTGAAGCCACGCGCCTGAGCCCAACTTCACCAAAACTATCCCCACCATCAACAGAGGTGATAAAAACCATCGAAGGATCGGAATCGAGGCCTTTTGTTCCCGATAGTCTTCGGAGACGAAGTTCCATCGCTCCATGGCATGAGCACACACAGTACCAAGCGCCATACCAGGAGGATCTTCGCTGTGGGCTGCTCGAGAAAAGTGACGACCCAAACGTGTTTGGGCTCTAGTTAGTCCTCGAAGCTAGGCGTTACCGTCACTCAACTCTAACGGGGTGAAAAATAGGGGTTGAAATGTCCAGAGTATCCCTATCTCGGAAAATTGTATTTTGAGGTGTGGGTTTTCTTGTCTTTTTAAATCGTTCGATTTTTTTCTTAATTGTTGGGACTATCCGAAGCATTCTACAATGTTGCCATAACATTTGCTATGCAATTTGCCGTAAACAGCAGGGTGAATGCAGGCATCAAGCTGTGTTGAGAGCCCACGTCACTGGCCTCTCGGCTAGCTGGGATCTATAGAACAGTGTTCTACAGGTATGTTGCGGGTTTTGCATAACCTCGACATTAAAGGGAGATTCCTGCGCCAGAATTCGCCTTTTCTATCTACTAGAGTGAGTCATCCTACATGCTGTCTCGCCTCCCTCTAGAACGTCTTGCCCGTGCCCTCCAGAAAACCTTGGAACCATGGAGGTAGGAGGCAGGGAAAACGGAGGCAAGAGGCCAATGACCTATAACTGTGGAGGCATCACGATTCTGGATGATGTGGCTGGGTAACGTTTACATGGACCCCCTTCTCCTGCCCCTGGGAATCTGAATGTAATCCAAAAATTCGCTCGTACCTAAGGTTGTGGTTACATTGGATCCGATTTTCCACTCTGCCGATGACGGTCGAACATTCCACCATATCTGCCAGTCGATTTTGCAGGGAAGTTGTCACACTAGGCCCAAATCTTTGGAGGTTTCAAGGCTTGGGGGAAGGAACAGGTTTCTATGGCACATGCAACAGAGGGGGAAGGAAAAGGTTTCTATTTATGCACTTCCAAGAGCTACTTTGCCGGGCAAAGTGGATATATCAATCCTTTTTCGGTTAATCTAAAATAGCCTGGTGTGCAAATGGAAATGGCCCATTCTCACGTCTCAGCAATATCTTGAACGAACCCAGCGTGAGAAACCTCACAAAAACCATTTCCCGCTGACGGAATTTCCTACCAGGATCAGTAAGAAAACCCGGCAGGGACCTTGAAGCCACGCGCCTGAGCCCAACTTCACCAAAACTATCCCCACCATCAACAGAGGTGATAAAAACCATCGAAGGATAGGATCGGAATCGAGGCCTTTTGTTCCTGATAGTCTTCGGAGACGAAGTTCTATCACGCCGTGGCATGAGCACACGCAGTACCAACCGCCATACCAGGAGGATCTTTGCTGTGGGCCGCTCGAGAAACGTGACGACCCCTCACTCTACATCCGTCAACCGGAGGTACTAGCCAGCCTCTCCGGAAGTTAACCGCCCTCACGCCACCGAATCGCCCCACTCAAGGTAAAGCGAACTTTCCTACCGTTACGTCTCTTACCGAGTACGAATCGCGTCGCGTGTGACAGAACAGTGCACTGGAGAGCATAGGGACCAATAAAGACTAATTATAGAATACTAATAGGTATAATAATAACAATAATATTATGATAATGTGAGTTTGCACCGGGAGACAGGCTAGATTTATACTAGAACAAATCGGGCAGCTTAGGTACACCTGGGAAACTGTCGAACTCAACTTACTAGCATGTAAGTGAATTGAGACAACACTAAACTACGTTTAGTCCCCTTTATCATTACGGTCACAAAAAGATGCGTTGTTTGAAAATTGTATTCATCCTTCTTTTTCTTTGTCATGGCACACCTCAAGTATGACCCTCCAATGCAATAAAAGATTTAACTAAATAAACGAGGAGAAGGACGGGCTGGGGTCACGCCTCGGGAAAAAGACTGGAAGGGTCCCCTCCATCGAGCTCCCCAACGATCCTCAATGGTCGTAACGGCCGTTGGAAGATGGGGGGCGAGGAAGGAGGTCCTTATAATGACGCACCCCAGCTCCTCATTCGACCAACCACTCTCCGACTTGCGACCTGTCTCTTGACCGCCCTACTCTCTAACTATCTCTCTCCTACCCTTCATTCCACCTGCTGTGGGAACAACCGCGAATACCCGCTGTGGTGGTAACTGCGGAGTATTCGCCTTCTTCCAGGCGTCTGCTGTGGTGATAACCGTGGGACGCCTGATAACCGTGGGGTGCTAGCCTCCTCTTCCAACTAACGCCTGCTGTGGTCATAACCGTGGAGCGTTAGCAAAAGACTCCTGAGGAGCACCTCCTTCTATCCTTCATCTCTATATCTATCACTTACCCAAACCAAACCCAACCAATCACCACAATTAGTGACCCCTAGCGTTCACCACACTCTTCTTTCTATTCTTATAATAAAAGTAACCATTGCAATCAACTGAGTTTTTGTTAAATGAAGTTAAAAACTGTGTTAAATGAAGATAAAAACGGTGTTAATCAAGTTAAAAATGTATGTAATCATTGTGACCAAATGTATTTATTTTGTAACTGCAGAGAAATGAACTTCTCGATATTTTAAGGTGCTTACCTATCACCAGTATCAAGCTCAATCATTTCCCCTAACCGCACAGGGCTTGCTCTAATTGTTAAGCGGTATATTCCACGTTCTAACAAAGTTATGGTAATATATTGTTTTTTCTTTTTTCATATATTATATTCATATATTATTTTTCATAATATTAGTTTTCATATATACTGTTTTTTTCATTCATTCATTCATTTTGCGGCTAGGGTGGTATGCAGATGACCTCCTATTCTCAGCCCCTCGTTCCCTTTCACTTTCGTCGAGTGACCAGGCTCGTAGGAAGGCGTTTGCACTCTACCTTCTACATCTATCGCCTACCTTCTGGTATAGTAGAGGTCCCACGGCTAACCGAGCGCCGAGTCCACACAGCGAAGTCCGCAAGGCCACAAAGTGCTGGAGATAGCCTCTGAGGCAGGTGCAAGCGATGATCCCTGTGACAGACCACAAGGCGTCTGCAAACGACCGGTAGCCGTGGGGGACTGAATAGTATTTGATTAAGCCGAATAAGAAATACACTTGGGCGAATCTAAAAAAGAGCCGATATTCATCAAAACCACGTAATTGAGCAACCGCGAAAATTCAATGAATTACCAGTGAAGTACCAGCTAAACATAAATACGTACGCAGATATTTCTTGAACCGTCGAGGCAACACATATTGCAGCGAATTGCGGGCCGTAAATTCGCACAATGACATTCAACAGCTTCGGTTTCGCTCCAGAACGCTTGCTTTTCTTTAATTCTTCTTCCCAGGCTCTGAAAAAACAGGTACCTAACCATAAAAATAACGTTCTGTTACGAGGTCTGCGCACGAGTAAGTACGATCACTTCACGGCCGATTGAAACGATAGTTGAGTGACTTTTCATGAGATAGGCCGACATTTTGTTTTCGGTAGTCGAAAATTCGCGTCTTCCATAATCAAAATTTCCTATTGCATTTTGCGTTTCAGACACCGACGAACAAAAACAAAGGTTCTAGTCAAGCAGAATTGTTAAAAGGGAGAATTTTTTAAGCAATATCAGCATATACCTACTGACATATCAATGTGAAGAAATATCAAAAGAACTATCTGACAAGAGCTTCTGAATACGTTTATTGTGAGGTGAACTTACTTGATCAATACTTCTCCACAGAGGCTGGATTTATGATGGCTCATTGGCTCGCACACATCTTCGTTGGTTAGCTCTCTTTTGCTGCCTTCTCTCAACACGGGCAAGCTCCACCTGTGAATTTGGTTTGATATTTTCTATAATGCGCCTCTGAAAATGACAAATAAATAAATAAAGAGGGGGGGGGGGGGGGGGATTTGGGGATCACCGACTGCCTTCCCTCATAAAAACATGCCTACCCCATTCTCAACCTCAACAAAAATGCGACCACCAATACCAACAAAACACTGCTGGAAGTGAGAGTTGTACCAGTGCCCTACTGATCTCTAAATTTGGTCACAAAGTTGGTACATGTGTACGTGCGTAGTCGAATCCGACTACCTGATTTCGATGTGCGACCAACTGGTGACCAACCTGGAGATTTCTACCGCCTTAATTGCCATAGCAACTTCGCTGATGCCCTCGTATCTCGAATGATTAATATTATAACGCCTTCAGAGGGTATCACTTGATTTTCACTGATTTGTTTTGTATATCATCCAAATTGAACAGAGGATTCCGTCCTGTCAAATCAAAAATGGGAACGGAGGGGGTTTTATGAGTCTGAAATCCTTCGGTGAATCCTGTCTACCTGTAGAAGACGTCCTTTCCTTGAAGCACCATTTAGTTGGTGCCTATGTGAAATACGAGAATTTACATGTCTGGTGTTGTACCTAACATGGCAGTACATCAAGTAGAGTTCGTAGCACGAAAACATCTTAAGTTCCTGTAATGTGAGTACATAAGAAATGCCTCAGAACTTCGTCATATCACGATTGACTCGTTTCATGATGTTAAAACGACCAAACCACCGTCAGTGTTTTGCAGTTATTCCCGTGTGAGGGCGGTCAAAGACGGTTATATGCCCGAAAAGCATAAATTATTTTCTATAACTACCGGTATTCATCCTAAAAACGATCTAATATGTGACGGTATATGGGAATCCTGTCCATCTTGGTTGCTCGCTCTTCCCCATCTTTTTGACACACGGCTGAAAGGGCGGTCGATTCGCGGAAACGAATCCTCAACTCCTGGAGGCATTGCGTTATAATCAAACCATTGTCTCCGGGGGCAGCTGTCACACTGTCTCCCTACCTTTCTAGAGGATGGAGAGGGGGAACCTGCGATGTATGGGTGGCGTAGTTAAACCCCTCACCCATTACATGGTAGCAGAGCGTGGTTGGTGGGTACGTGCTGGATTTTATCCTCGGTACCCCCTCCACTTTTTGAGAGCTTTTCCAGAAGGGATAGCTCTGAGGTTTTCCAGAAGGAATCCTCATTTTAGTAACCCTTTTGTCGTGAGTCCCTCCCGGAACTCCAACTCACTACAATTAAGTTCTCGCCAAAAACAACCTGTGAAAATAAGGCTCTGGGAATAAATGGTAAGAGTGGGGCAACCGACGCAGGATCCGGCTCAACCTGAAACCCCACCACCAGGGTGGGGACTTCAGAGTCTATAAATATAACCCCGGATCCTGCGCCTTTTTCGCCATTCTACGTCTCCTCTAGCTGCTGGCTACTCTCTCTCTCTCTCCTCATACCTCCTCTCTTAAAACTCACTTCTCAAATGCTCTCCAAGTAAATTCACACACACAGTAAACTCACACTCACCCATTTCATCAGAGTTAGGTGGAGGTCTCGCCCTTAACCAACCCTGATGAAACACACTACACGCTCGGTGGAGGTCCGCCCTTAACCGCACACACTTTCTACACAAATTTACCATCAAATTCACTCACACACATTTCATCAGGATCAGGTGGAGGTCCGCCCTTAACCGCACACACACTCACCTAAATTCAAACACACACATAAATTTAGTCAGGTATGGTGGAGGTCTCGCCCTTAACCAACCTGACAAAATTTATTACACGCTCGGTGGAGCTCCGCCCTTAACCGCACACACACACACACAACCAAAATTACACGCACTCCATGCCTTCAAATTCTCCAACTTAAATTCACTTTTTACCTTTTCAACACACGCTCGGTGGAGGTTCGCCCTTAACCGCAAACACACCAAAAATCAACACACCACAATTTTAGCTCTAAATTCACTCCTATCCTTCATCCAACTACCTCCACCTCTCATGGTGAATTTCACATCAACTTAAATTCACCATACCTTTGTTTATCAATATACACTCCGGTCATTCAGTTTTCTTTTTCGTCGTCAAATCAAACTTTATTATTATTATTATTATTATTATTATTCTTAAGGCGCTCAATGCCTGGCGTTCAATGCCAATTTTTGTCTCTTTTTTTCCCCAGTTGTTCCATCTTATGATGGGGGTTAGTCACCCAGAGGTTGTTCAGATGAACTTTCCTGAACCAGAACCTCTGACAATGACTTTTCACCTTTTATTTTGTTTCCAAGTGATATTGATAAGGAGCTAAGTTCTCCACCAGTAAAAATTTCCAGTAGTACCATTACGATGGAAGCTATCAGCTTTGGAGTTTTTCAGATGAACCTTCCTGAATCAGAACTCCATACTACTTTCAGTCCCGTGTCTATTAACTTCACATACTTCTTCTTCAAAGAAGTATGTTTTTAAGGGGAGGAGTGTGACGGTATATGGGAATCCTGTCCATTTTGGATGCGAGCTCTTCCCGATCTTTTTGACACGCGGCTGAAAGGGAGGTCGATTCGCGGAAACGAATCGTCAACTCCTGGAGGCATTGCGTTATAATCAAACCAGTGTCTCTGGGGGCAGCTGTCACACTGCCTCCCTACCTTTCTGGAGGATGGAGAGGGGGAAACTACGCTGTATGGGTGGCGTAATTAAACCCCTCATCCATTACCATTATCTATTAGGATAATTACCTACTAATAATTACAACATCGTAACGACGCTAGCTGATAGCAATGTCTAATAAGGTGGTAAAATATACAGGATGGTGCATAATTGGCCGCAACAGTCAAAATGCCATGTTGCTTCGAATTTTGCACGACTGTGTGTTTTAAGCTGTGGTCCATTATTTGACGCAACATAGCTCGTTCTGTGACTGGCTGGAGTATTGTGTTGCTGCTGGAGGGAACATTTTGACCACCTGATGTAGTAAAACAATAAATTAATAAAAGAAAAGATTTTTCGTTGGCAAATAGCATTTTGTTCCATTTGTTAAGATTTTTTTGTATTTGGATTTTTCATTTACCTCTTACTGGGTACATTTTTCTCAGGATGTTTTTCTGTACATTTTGGAGATTTTTCTTTGTATTTTTCATCAATAAAAATAACATTTTGGAGCATTTCATTTCGTACCTATTTCGAATTCCAAGTTATCAAAGATTAATTCGGAGGAAACTGAGTCAACCTGAGAAAAAAGATCATCTGAAGGGGGGATGGGGGGGATGAGTTATTTTAAAGCTTTCCTGCTGTGTTGCGTCAAACAATGCTGCAGTGAATGGTTGGTAGTGTGCATTCACTACTGGAGGCGTTAGGTTACGCCCAGCTTGGTTCCAACACGGAGGATGTCACCATGATATCTGGAATCTTTTCGGGAGCGTGCCCGGCTGGTTCCAACACAGAGGCTGTCACCATTTCCGGGATCTTATAGGTTGTGTGCCCGGTTGGTTCCAACACAGACGATGTCACCAAATCCAGGATCTTTTAGGTTGAGGAGCGTGAGAGGAGGAGTGAGGTGAGAGAGAGTAGTCAGCGACTAGAGGAAGCGTAGAATGGCTAGAAAGGCGAAAGAGGCGAGTTTATATAGCCCTTGAGGGCTGTCTCTCTCCATCCACCAGCTAGTGGAGGATGGTGGGGATCCCCACTAGGTTCCTCGGTGCTGCTGCGTCTTCCTTCCCCACTTCTGTGTTTATTTGCCAGATCTTAAGTTTACAGGGAGTGATTCTGGGAGGATACCACGGCAAATGCACCACCACCTTAAAACACACAGTGGTGCAAAATTTGACGCAACACGGCTTTTTGACCGTCGCAGCCAATTATGAAATTACAAAAACAAAACAAACCGTCTCACATTCCGGAAAAATGAAAATATAGCGAATCTCGTTTCTAAATTCGAAATATTAACCATACCGATTGAAAAACGTGGTGGTAAGATAGACTCCATAAAAACGCACATTTTAATGAAGTTTTAGTGTATTTAAATGCTGTCGAGTTGTATACAATTATGAATTTTTCCTGCTGTCGTTAAAAATCGTCTTCTAGTAGATAAAATCAATTTTAACATAGAAAACGAACTTTGTAGATTGCTAGATAGGTAAATATTTGCCTACGGCTGAGAACAATTGTAACTGTCTCCTTGTATCCTGAGCCAACATGAATAATCTATCGAGAAATAATAAGTAGGAAGGTCACCCCTATTATAGGTAGTAGGTAGCTACCTATTTTTATTTATGTTTTGTTCCTTTTCAGTGCCCAAACCACTTTTTGGTTTATTATCTTCAATAATGAACCATTGGAATCGAGCATGAAAAAAAATTCTTACCCCCCCCCCCCCCCCCCCTCAAAATTTTTGATGGTTTACGTTTCAAGGTATGTAGAATCCAAACTGCAATAAAAATATTTCTGTCTGTCCGCCGTACGCCGTACAGGCCACTTTTCCTAGTTACCATGAAACAAAATTGATGAAATTCGGGTTATAGGTTCCGTTCGGGGTCTAGTTGGTCCTCAAAGTTCGACGTTACTGTCAGTCATCTCTAAGGGGTTCAAAATAGGGGTTGCAATTTTCAGAACGCCGTAGTTCGAAAACTTCCGATAGAAGGGTATGGTTTTTTTACGTTATTAAATTTGTCTTGAGCTAAACAATTTTTTGAGACCACCCGGAGCATTCTACGTCCAGCCGTTCGTGTGCACCAAAATCTTCGTCAACACGATCGTGAATCAAACGGTATAAATCCGGCCGGGATATCATCACTAAGGAGCAACCAAGCAATCAAGGATGGCTGTATGAAGTCGAGTTGGTTGTTGGGCGATATTATTTAATTTGACAAGTGGTGGACTATTGGATTTTGTAGGTTGGTACTTGTGAAACTTAAGCAAACGTTGAAGTATTGTTGATGGGTAAATTATTACACAATGGTAAATTATTACACAACGGCAAATTATTACACAAAGGTAAATATTATTAAATAACGGTAAATTATTTTACAACGGTAAATTATTGAAAACGGTAAATTATTACACAACGGTAATCACTGCATGAAATTTAAAGTCTGTTTTTATATAAAGGGCAGTTATAAGTACTGTTGACTGTTTGTCATCTAATTTGTATTGAAATTGGGCATTTGCCGTGCAATTTACAATAAATAAATAAATAAATAAATAAACGGTTAATTATTACACAACGGTCATCTACCAAAGAAGGTGCTGGATTTTGTTGATCGGTACATTTGTAACTTGATCAGCCGTTGAAGTGTTATTGATGGGCAAGTTATTACAAAACGGTTCATTATACTTGACCACGAAGGTAGGTACTGACCACAGAAAACAGTGATCTTCGCAGAAGGGGCATCCATTTTACTCCACATCAACAATTTTCCTTCAGAACTTCATTATTTGCGTTTCTTTTTGCCGTTTTAGTTACTGTTTGTCATTGACAGAATTTTATTTTAGCAACATTTAACTCGTGATTTAGGTAGGTACCTAGTAACGAGTACAGGGTTAGGTACTAACCTACGGAGGGTCTGCGGTCTACATAATATGTATAGAATAGTACATATTATATTATGTAGACGGGTTATCTGTACAGAGAGCTGTAATCTGTAACGGAAGGGTATTCTGTACAAAATAATAAACTGTTGTGCAGGGATTTGCAGCGTTTTAGTTCATATTGGTCGGAAACGTTTCAGGACGTCTAAATAGATAGATATACCTAATAAAAACTGCATAATGCAGAAATCCAGACTCCTTTTGTGAGCATTTCAGGGGTAAGGCGTACTGAACAGTAAACTAGACAGACGGCCTGTACACTATACAGAACATAAACCGGTAAACGAAGAATTACAGCGTTTTTGTGTGTAGCTACTGCATATTTGGGGTAGCTATATATATAATTATTTGAATTTCAAAATGCGATGGTGTACTCCAAATCACGATAAAGGCATTTCAAAGCAGGTCGTTTTTGGAAATATGTGGTCGAAATAGATAGGTGCAATCGAAAAGGTAGTTACCCGAAAAAAAGTCTTGACAGCAGGTTTGCATCTTCGTAGATATTGGATTTTCTCGGTACATCCGGCACTGTGGTGTCCATGTTCACTCACTAAGTAGCTAAATAGTTTTGTGCAATAATCCACTTCTCAGTTTTCAGTTCCAATTAAAAGGCTCGCACGTCTTATCTAATAAGACATTTAAAAATAACTCGATAACTTTAGCGTAATAACTACTAAGCCTAGGTCACATCACCCCGATAAGGTACATAATAGCGAATGTTGAGTTCAATAGTGTGATTCAAGTTCAAAAATGTTTAACCAAACCCTCAGCGTGTGTTACTATTTAGAGACTGCGTCTAAAATTATAACAACATGAACATGCTTTAGCCTCTTAATTTTTTCTGATTCGCTGTCTACTGATTTTCGGAATGCTGGTTTTCTTTATGCTATGTAGTATGTTAAGCCATGGATCGTAGAACGCGAAATATCGTTTGGAGAACGTTAGATCACTACTCGTAGGGATCATGCATTGATTCGGTCTTCGCTCGTCACATAGAAAAAAATTGAGTGCAAAATCCATATCACTTATTTTAGTTGTCATAAACAAATATTGGTCATTACCTGCAATGATTGCATTGAACAAAAAATTGAGATATTAAATTAAATTAATACAAAAACGCTGCAAATCCCTTTTATCATTTTGTACAAAATACCCTTCAGTTACAGATCACAGCTCTCTGTATAGATAACCTGCCTATAATATAATATGTACTATTCTAATCTACTACGTACGGCGGACGGACAGCAATTTTTTTATTGCATTTTCGGATTCTACATACCTTGAAACGGAAACCATCAAACTTTGAGGGGGGGTTAAACTTTTTTTTCATGCTCGATTCCAAAGGTTCATTATTGAAAATAATAAACCAAAAACGTTTGTCCGTCCGCCGTACACCGTACGCCGTACGGAGCACTTTTCTTAGTTACCATGAACCAAAATTGACGAAATTCGGTTTGTAGGTCCCATTTGGGATCTAGTTTTTCAAGACCACCCGGAGCATTACGTTCAGCCATTCGTTCACAGTAAGGCCCAGAATTTGGCACCAAGAGGCTTCATCAAGTGGAGGGTGAATTAAATTGTATACATTCAGCCCAAATATCATCACTAGGGACGCGCTAACAATCGGGAATCGGCCCGATCTAATCGTTGCTAGGGAGCACCTGATTGTATTCACGGAATATGAAGTCGAGGAGTTTGTTGATAGGTAGTGAAACTTGAACGAACCTTGAAGTATTATTGATGGGTAAATTATTAAACAATGGTAAATTATTCCACGACGGTAAATTATTACACAACGGAAAATTATTACGCAACGGAAAATTATTACACAACGGAAAATTATTACACAACGGTAAATTATTACACAACGGTCCATTATACCGTCTACGTAGAAGGGGCTGGAGTTTGTTGGTAGGTACGTTTGCAACTTTTTCACTCCACATCAACAATTTCCCTTCAGAACTTCATTATTTGCGTTTCTTTTGGCCATTTTAGTTACAGTTTGTCGTCGACAGAATTATTTTAGCAACATTTAACTCGTGATTTAGGTAGGTACCTAGCAACGAGTACGGGGTTAGGTACTAACCTACGGAGGGTCTGCGATCTACATAAGATGTATAGAATAGTACATATTATATTATATAGACGGGTTATCTATACAGAGAACTGTGATCTGTAAGAGAAGGGTATTCTGTACAAAAGAATAAACCGTTGTGCAGGGATTTGCTGCGTTTTTTATTTTATTTTTTCATGCTCGATTCCAAAGGTAATTTGCTAAGTGAGTTTTAGTTGTTGTTTCTTAGCTACGGCTTGAAATGTTCAATACATCTGGTCAATACAAATGTCCAATTTGGGTGGCCCCCTTGGCGTTTTTCCCTGTTGGGAAGGTGCGCAGTCATCTGCGTTCTTTACGGCCTCCTGCCAGAAATTGGAAGGTGGCCCCGGGAGCCGCCAATGGTGGGTGGGTCCGGGCAGGCCGGGGACCCTAGCCCCGACCGGCCACACTTGGATGTGGGTCAACTGCCGCACCCATACTCAACCTTAGATAATAAGCCCTGTACTGCTAGCACACAGAGAGTGACTCCTCTCCCGCAACACAAAACCTAGCTTTAAAGTGGGAAGGTAATTTTCTTGACAAAAGCGAATTGTTCTGGTAAATGTCTTGTTGTGGAAAATAAATAATCCAAATCAATTCAATCTCCAACACTCAGGAGGTGCATTTGAGTTAGCAGTGCATCATTTAGAATTGATAGGGCGCAGGCAGTATGAAATGCGACCAGCGCCCACACGGGGGATCCTGGACCCTCTGCCTTCCTTCATCCATTGTCCTCAACGCCGTCCACAACCGCCAGAAGGAAACAACAACGGACGACCCTTCGACCTTCTCCAGCATCACTTCCACGCAACTCGTTCACGTTCCGTGTATATTACTCGGAAGACAGTTGCCACAGGGCTCACCAAACCGCACGCCGTATATCAACATGAGCTCTTGTCAGACCAACTTCCCTCATCCCATAGCTCTCATTGACGGCGCGAACCTTCTGAACTCGACAGTTCATCAGGATGCTCCCCAACCGTTCACGAATTTCAGGGTATTCGCTTATTGTAACGTAGGATCACAGGTTGTTTGCCTCGGGCGTGGCGAGACACAAAAGGTTTAATTTGCCAGTTCCCTGATTTGCCTCGGCAGGGACGTTAGAAAGCGCAGCCTGAGGCGACGACCCGCTGCTACCTGGTGTTCCGTGTTCACCAAACATAACCCATCATTGTTTTGGTTTTCGAAGAAAAGCCTCTTCTGCAAGGGGCTCCTCGAACTAACAAATTTATTTACTTTGGGAATCAGGCACCAGTCCGTCGTACGCATGAGTATGTATGTATGTACAATTCATTTTGAAAATAAAAAATCTGTCATCTTAGACTGCTTCGAAATTTTGGTCTTCGTGATCACTTTCTCCAAATCTTGAATTCGATGGAAGCAGGTCGGATCGCATTGGTTCGATTCAAGGTAGAACTGGAGAGCTTCTATAGACCTTTTTCCCTAAGCGTAATGCGCTTGCGCGGCCTTATCACAAATCTTCGGCCGCCATATTGTGGTACCATCCGTCACTCCCGGTCCATATCCGTGACTCTGTGCAACTATCTATACTTGATCTCAGCTAGTTACCTTACTATTATTATTTTTTACGTTAATTACCTTAATATACACTGTGCGTTCGTTTCCTGCTTCAGTTAAAATAATAATTTTTCACAAGTGTGCTCCAACTAGTCTGAAAACACCGAAGTGCAATTAAACGTGTAAAGAAACTGCAATTCGTTGAAATGTTCTTACACCTTTTGTAAATATCGTTGGTTGTGGGGAAGGGTAGAATGATAGTTCCCTTTTGTGTTCAGTGGTATATTGGTCGAGTACTTTTGCCCATAAGACCTCTTCAGGAGTACCTATACTGTGATTTTAGTTATACATAATTAAGAGTAGTCTTATGTTGGAACCTAGTTCGTTTTAGGAAAGCAGTTACGATTAATATTGCTGCACGCTTCATTTAAATTACTTTACCATTTTTGTTCTTTGTGCTGTGATGTTTAATATTGTCCTATTTTTAAGAAAGCTGACTACCAATAAAAACAATTTAAGTTCGTATTTCGAATGTTGTACTTATTTTATTAATATCCTTGCTTGATAACGTTTGTTCCCTGGCTTTTCAGGATTGGCAAAATTCCCTGAGTTTTACATGTCCGTATACACCCTGAATAAACCTGTAAGAAGTACTAATAGTTCAGTTGCTACACGTTTAATTTAAGTATAAATAGTTGTCAGTTGTTATTCCGTTTCGTTTCAGTATAGGTAATTGAACTCATGAACACTCAAGATTTCAATATATAGTTTATTTCGTCAAAAAGTACAAAAAATGTGTAAATAACAACAAAAGTAATGAAAAAAAGTGTATACATTGCCTATAGAAAAAAAATTTTTTGAGGGTGCAATATTATGTAGGTAGACGACATATGGAACGTAAGGAATACAAAGTAGGTAGGTACTTCATGTTCGAGAAATGATTGATGATGAACAACAATGATTCTTTTCAAAATCTTTAACCATTAATCTATAATTAAAGGTTTACGAAAATTTAATAGGCAAGCACAAACAAAAACACTTTGAGACAAAATGTGCAGAAGACGCAGCTGATAAAAAATGTGGTACCACAATATGGCTGCCTCCTTATCAGCTCGGGCGTAGGCTCCGCCCCTTTCTTACGGAAAAAGGTCTATTGCTTTTATTAGGAACTGCACTTTTCTTTTAGACATGACTGATTCAACAAGTGAAAAGGAATAAACGATGACAAACAAGAACATGAAACTAATTGTCTGCAGAGGTAGGAAGCTTTCTATTCTCAGTAGCAGAGGTAGGAGGAGGAGATCTTCTCACTAGCAGAGGTAAAAATGACAGAAATAGATTCTCACTACCAGAGGTATAACATTATTCTCACTATCCCAGGTTTTTGGGCTGAAAACGAAGGGACCGCATTTTTTTCTTACTATCAGAGGATTCTCAGTACCCCAGTGTCTCACTAAGCCAGGTTCCACTGTGATAGGTTCATGAATTTGTGACGGCGGGCAGTCTTCGAGTCGTTTGTGGTTCCAGTGAAGATGGGGGCGGTAAGGATGAAACCTAATCGATATCCGTTCTTAACTGGTGATAATATCGCTAATCTAGAAGCGGGACTCTCGAGGGTCCACCGTCACTCTCCTCTCACTCTGTCACAATGGTAGCAAAGCGTGATTTGGTAGTATGCGCTGAGTAACTCACCATGCTCCATCCATTTTTTGAGGGCTTACCAGAAAGTTAAGCCCACAGGTTTCCAGAAGGATTCCTTTTCAGACATCCTGTCCCTTTTATAATCAATATATCTATTGCCCCCCCCCCCCTCTACTCACCCTTTAGAGCTCAGTATAATTAAAACATATCGAGCTCATTTGAAGGCGATTATTAATTAATAATAACATATAATAACACCAATTACAGTAATAATAATAACAATAATAATAATGCAAGTTGGCCAAGACAAACTCTTTTCCTTCTTCTTCACGTTCTTCCCGAACGAGTTGAGCGCAGTCAATTTATTATTTCCGTTCTTGTTTTTTATTTATAATATTTTAAGATGATAATTTTGTGACAATGGCACTTCTCATTGATTGATTGATTGATATCGTCTCATTGATATCCGTTCTTAACTGGTGATAATATCGCTAGTCTAGAAGGGAGACTCTCGAGGGTCCACCGTCACTCTCCTCACACTCTGCCACATGGTAGGAGCGCGTTGTTAGGTAGTATGCGCTGAGTAACTCACCATGCTCCATCCATTGATGGACCCCCACCCCTCCACTCGCCCTTTAGAGCTCAGTATAATTAAAATGTATTGAGCTCATTTGAAGGCGATTAATGAGTCCCAATTTACAAGTCCCGGTAGTTGTTCGATCCTGACAGTGGAGGTTGATCACCTAGAGGTTGCCCAGATGAGCGCAATTCACTGGACAACAACCTCCGACAGTGTTTTTTCTCCGCCAATACTCGTATGTAGGAGCTTTGTTCTCCACCAGTAAATATTATTGAGGTAGTACAATTACTATGGAGGTTAGTCACCTTGAAGTTGTTACTGCTTTAGTTGTATACTACTTTTCAACTTCCCTTTTCCCTCTCATACTTCTGCTACCCAGATGTCATGTGAGGAGGAGTGTGACTGTGGGCAGTTTGCCAGTGAAGATGGGGGCGGTGAGGCTGAAACCTAATCGCTATCCCTTCTTAACTGGTGATAATATCGCTAATCTAGAAGGACTCTCGAGGGCCCACCGTCACTATACTCAATCTGTCACAAATGTCATAGCATTATTCGGAGTTTACCATAAATTCACCAGTAAGACTGGTACATTTCTGGCAGCTGAAAATGGTTACAAAATAAACTAGTACTCTTCGCGAATGGTTCCAAATCGAGCTGCGTGAAGTTGGTGCAAACATACAGTTTAACCTATTAAATGTACAGTGTGCCATGAAATATTTCATCGTTTAAAATGAAGCGCGTCTTCGGCTGGCTGCATTGGGCAGGCTCACGAGACATGCGCAGTGAGCCGGTCGTCCGCCATCATCTTTTTGCAGAGCGGAGGGGAAACCTCCAAAACCTTCACTTTTCGTCTTCTCGATGTTCCCGTCTCGTCTACCGGCCTTTTACCGCTTTAATACCTCTGAATTTTATATTATTTTCTCGTTGAGTTTATTTCAATCTAACATTGAAGCAGTTAATAACGTTCGGCAGTGTAATAAACACAACGCTCATCGTGATTCCGAAGCAGACTGGTGATTTCGTCTCGGCTTTTCTCCCAGCGGTATGTATTGCATCAGACACGGGGCTTCTACCACGTGTTGGTACTTTCCCGAGCAAGTACTCAAATCAAGAATATCTTCCGTTTTTGCAGTCGATCTCTTCAGGATCGTCAAGACAAGATAAATCTACGATCACCGGAATTACGAATGCTGCTTACATCCTCGCACTACCATACCTCTCCGCCAATCCCTCTACCGGTATGTTTCACGTCTTTACCATCATTTCAACGGAGCACGGCTTTCTTTCGACGCAACATAATATATTACTTAATATTTTGTTCGTTGCAGTTCAAGTCACGGATTGGGACTTGCCAAGAAAACTCCTACTGGCGACTTCCGATCATCGCTTTGCCTCCCGTCTTCCAGTCTCCAATTGATAAGTCCATTTTCCTTTCCTGTTACCGTACGGCACCAGTTTTCCCTTGATTTCTTTTAATCGAGTACCGATAAAATTTGTTTGTGCAAAATTTGGTTTCTTTTGTTCTATTTTCGATCTCACTATTTTATTTCTCAATTTCTTTGAATTTGGAAATTTCATATTCTATCTATCTCAGCGAATATTCGTTTTATAATTGATCGATTTCATCAACGGCTTTCCCTAATTAAATTTGCTTTGAATCCTTTAATAGAGTCATTCATTTTCTTCCTTTTACCTCTTACAAAACTAATTTTGAGTTCTAATATTTTTATCTTGCCTTTGGGTTCATCCCCACTTTCACGTAAATTCGGATCATTTTGCACAACAGCCGAATGTGCTGTTTTACAGTCGAACATTTCGGACTGTACAGGACTAAACTCCCTCTCCATCTCGTCACATCCATTCCTATTGGACGGCCCCATTAACATCTCAACTACGACCCGATTGCAGATGACTACTTATTAATTAGGTACATAATAACACAATGTCCCGCACTGCTCCGACCCCGGTGTTTAGATGTTCAACATTAATTACGTTCGCCCTTGCGTTTCTCTTCGTAGATTGCTGGACGTGAATAGGGGGAGGGTGGGCCCCTGAGTAAATATCCAATCGATCAATTGATGGGATGATTGGTAGCTGGTTTCGCCTGGAGGTGATGACGAGGGATAATGTGGTTCGAGTTATCTAAGCACTAATGCGAGAAGAGGATCAAAGGGTGGATCCCAGTGGCAATCGACTACCAACCTCTCCCATCCCAGTTACAACCCATAACACCGGTTATATCATCCTCATGCGCCAGTTTGGCCATGTGAAACCAGAATTGGTAGCTTTACGTATAAATCCCCACGGACACAACTTGTAAAAATTATCTGACAAAAACCTCCTCAGCCGCAAAAAAGATTGCTATCCGTCTTGCCAGCCAAAATATCTTGACTTTTAACGTTAGTAAAATTAGTAAAATCTCTGAAGCCCTCCGGCTCCCCCCCCCCCCCCCCCCCCCAAATGAAATGAAATCAAATGAAATAATATCATACAGCCATCCTTGATTATAATCAGGTGCTCCCTAGCGATGATATCCGGGCCGGATTTATACAGTTTGATTCACGATCGTGTTGACGAAGCTTTTTGGTGCACACGAACGGCTGCACGTACAATGCTGCGGGTGGTCTAAAAAAATTGTTTAGCTCAAGACAAATTTAATAACGTAAAAAAAAAAATACCCTTCTATTAAAAGTTTTCGAGCTACGGCGTTCTGAAAATTTCAACCCCTATTTTGAACCCCTTAGAGATGACTGACAATAACGCCGAGCTTCGAGGACCAACTAGACCCCGAACGGAACCTATTACCCGAATTTCATCAATTTTGTATCATGGTAACTAAGAAAAGTGGCCAGTACGGCGTACGGCGGACAGACAGAAATGTTTGTATTGCATTTTCGGATTCTACATACCTTGAAACGTAAACCACCAAATTTTGAGGGGGGGTTAGAATTTTTTTTTTTCATGCTCGATTCCAGTGGTTCATTATTGAAAATAATAAACCAAAATTAAAAACAATACTGAGGCATGCGCCTTAAAAAAAGTGTTTTTGCCTAAAAAATGGATATGGACCATGCAGGGTCTCATATAATGTTCGTTATTGACGTAAAATTTCCTGCAAGTTCTGGCTACCAATCCATTTATGACCATCCTGCAGATATTGGTCAGGTGCTCGGAAAAAGGCGGATTGGAACAACCGCTAACAGAGTGGAATCGAAGGACGTCTCTCTTTCGACTGAATTAATTAAATGAATTCGCTGGGAGGGCGGAGTTGAAGCTGGGGACTTCCGTCTGCAGGGGGCACAGCCGCTGCCCCACCGGAGGCTGATGACTCTGCAACCCTATCACTACTCGCGGCTCACTGATTCAACGCTCGTTTTAATTTGAAACCCCCCTCCCTTTGCCCCGAAGTTCGGAACAGGGTGCAGCACGGAGTTCCAGTACCAGGACCGACCCCGCTCCCCAGGGGGAAGCTTGGAACGGCAAATTAATGGTTGGGATGGCCCTCCCATTTTACAATGAGGACGCGGGGATGAGGATTGGCGGAGTTGATTGGAGAATTTAAATCATTGTTCATGGGCGGAGGGGGAAAACCCTTCGGGCAGTTACGTCATTAGCCGCCGGTCCGTTCCGTGTTCCGAGTTTTCGGAATGGCCCCGTTCAGTGACCAAGAAATACTACTTTTTTAGGGACACCCGTCAGTAGTGGTGGGCAAGAGTAGTTCATTTGAGGGACTCCAGTTAGTTCACTCCTTGAAAGGAGCAGTTCTATTGAGTAAGTTCAGTAGGTCATTCCAGCTTCTTTTCGTTTCCAATCACACGAGACAAAAACTGAACTAGAACAAAGATAAATATATGATACCAACTTAGTTCCTGAATGATAACAGTTAGTTCCTTATTTCTTTGAACTGTCGTTCCGTGATACTGTAAACTTCTTATGTAGTATCCTCCCTATCTGAACTAACCCCTTAATGAAGTGTCTCCAAAGGAACCATTCGTTCAGTGGATACTATCAACTCCTCATGAATATGGTAAACTATCGCTTTGTGGATACTATAAACTCCTATCTGAATCTCCTAAGGAACCAAAGGAACTGTCGTTAAGTGGATACTATCAACTCCTCATAAATATGGTAAACAAACTATCGTTCTGTGGATACTATAAACTCTGTAGTGAATGGGTGTAGCGATAATTCACAAGGGCGGTATGAGGTTGTGCCCAGCCTGGTTCCAACACTAAAGGATGTCACCATATTTTCTGGAATCTTTTAGGATGTGAGGTTGTGCCCGGCTGGTTCCAGCACTAAAGGCTGTCACCAATTCAATGGGATCTTTTTGGGAGCATTTGCCTGGCAGGTTCCAACACACAAGGCTGTCACGTATTCCAGGAGCTTTTAGGTTGAGGAGCGTGAGAGGAGGAGTGAGGTAAGAGAGTAGACTAGAGGATAGCGTAGAATGGCTAGAAAGGTGAAGGAGGCGAGTTTTTATAGCCCTTGAGGGCTATCTCCCTCCATCCTCCAGCTAGTGGAGGATGGTGGGGATCCCCACTGGTTTCCTCGGTGCTCCTGCGTCTTTCGTCCCCACTTCTATGAGTTTATTTGCAAGATCTAATATTTACAGGTTTACAAGGAGTGGTTCTGGGAGGATACCACGACAATCTCCTATCTGAATCTCCCAAGGAACCAAAGGAACTGTCGTTCAGTGGATACTATCAACTCCTCATGTAGTATCCACCGTTCCTATGAACTAGAGGAACTAACTCAGTTACCTTGAGAGTGAGTGAGTTACTAGTTCTTTAGTTCTTAGTTCATAATGCACCATAATATTGGTTTATTATTTTCAATAATGAACCATTGGAATCGAGCATGAAAAAAAAAAAAAATTCTAACCCCCCCTCAAAATTTGATGGTTTACGTTTCAAGGTATGTAGAATCCAAAACTGCAATAAAAAAATTTCTGTCTGTCCGCCGTACGCCGTATTGGCCACTTTTCTTAGTTGCCATGAAAAGAAATTGATGAAATTCGGGTTATAGGTTCCGTTCGGGGTCTAGTTGGTCCTCCAAGCTCGGCGTTACTGTCACTGTGTAAGGGGTTCAAAATAGGGGTTGAAATTTTCAGAACGCCGTAGCTCGGAAACTTTTGATAGAAGGGTATGGTTTTTTTACGTTATTAAATTTGTCTTGAGCTAAACAATTTTTTGAGACCACCCAGAGCATTGTACGTCCAGCCGTTCGCCTGCACCAAAAAGCTTCGTCAACACGATCGTGAATCAAACGGTATAAATCCGGCCCGGATATCATCGCTAGGGAGCGCCGGATTATAAAAAGGATGGCTGTATGAAGTCGAGTTGGTTGTTCTGCGATATTATTTAATTTGACAAGTGATGGACTATTGGATTTTGTTGGTAGGTACTTCTGAAACTTGACAAACGTTGAAGTATTATTGATGGGTAAATTATTACACAATGGTAAATTATTACACAACGGCAAATTATTACACTATGGTAAATTATTACACAACGGCAATTTATTACGCAACGGTAAATTATTACACAACGGTTCATCAGCCAAGAAGGGGCTGGATTTTGTTGATCGGTACTTTTGCAACTCGAACAACCGTTGAAGTATTATTGATAGGCAAGTTATTACACAACAGTTCATTATACTTGACCACGAAGGTAGGTATTGACCACAGAAAGCAGTGATCTACGCAGAAGGGGCATCCATTTCACTCCATATCAACAATTTTCCTTCAGAACTTCATTATTTGCGTTTCTTTTAGCCGTTCTAGTTACTGCTTGTCATCGACAGAATTATTTTAGCAACATTTAACTCATGATTTAGATAGGTACCTAGTAACGAATACGGGGTTAGGTACTAACCCCGTACATTCGATGTATAGTATAGTATAGTACATATTATTATATTATATAGACGGGTTATCTATACAGAGAGCTGTGATCTGTAACAGAAGGGTATTCTGTACAAAATAATAAACCGTTGTGCATGGATTTGCAGCGTTTATATATACCTATAGATTAGTTCATTGTAGTGAAATACTGTAAATTGGGTACGTTTCCCGTGTAAATATAAATAAATAAATAAACCCAATATTTTCTTCCAGGCTCATCATGGACAGCCCTTCACAGCGCTATGCTGTTAATGAGCCAAAACTACGAAGACAGCGTTTGATGGAGACGTTACGAGCCTCACTCTCGCCAATGGGGTTCTAAAGTTCCTGTAACATTCTCCTCCGTTCCCATAGCCTCCCCTTCTCGAACTTCTCCAAAGCATCGAACTTCCATCATCTAATGATGAATGATTAATTCAACGCCGAAACATTGACAACCTGTCCCAACAGGCGTTCTCGAATCGAAGGCTTTTGGTCGGTTCCCCCAATTACGCTATTAGCATAGTCCGGGTAGCGTCGGGGGACGTTTGAACCAATTATTGGTTAATTAACTTCAACGGCCGCCTGCAATCAAGGTTTTAATTAATTATTGTGATCGACTTCGATGCGATTGGTTTCTGGCCTATGTGCGCCGTACACAACACGAAGTGCCTAAGAGAGTCGTGCGTTTGGTCACACAAATGTTTAAATTTATGATGCTGCCACATTCCTCTTACTCGTACCTATACGTACTTATATTGATACTGAATTTCACAAAGCAACTGAAAATTCTGAAATCGAAAACCTCAATGGCGCTAGTGGTCGATCATTGTAAGGCATATAACATATTATATAACATTGAGGAGATAGCCGATATGGCGTAATCGCAGCCGCCCGCACCAGATATTTTGGTTTATTATTCTGTGAAAAGAAAAAATTTTTTCTTTTGCGTTTTAAGGTGCGTAGATTCCAAAAACGCTGCAAAGTCCTTGTCACATGGGTTTATTATTCTACAGAAATGTTGGCTGTACATTTATTGTTTGTTTCGTGTGAAATAATTGAAATAGCTATTTCTGATGGTTTCCACCAATTTTGGCCCCCAAAACACAAATTAGGTAGGTACGATCTTTTTTTTTTTCAAATTAACTTTGATCATTGGTAGTGCCATTTAATCGTCTTGATCCACTTGTTGACACTTTTTCTAGTGTTATTCTACAAACTGATGGTGATTTCAGACGGTTTCGCAGGTTTTTGACTCATACAAAATCAATTTTGGGAGCTGAACTTCCGGTACAACCTCAATTTTCCACTCCTTGGCCAAAATCGACCTCATATTCGATCTTCTCGTCCCCAAAAACATGGAAAACGATACCTCAAAAGCTCATGTTACCAACATGTTGCTAAAACGCAAAAAGTACCTATTTTTACACACATTTTCACTCACAACACCCCTGGGTATATTCCGATCGGGCTGGAAAGTTTCGGGACACAACTAGGGCCCAAATGGAGCATGTGTGCGAAAGAACGGCTTTTTTAGACCGAAAATGAAGCCTGTACACGTGATACGGCGGACGGCGTACGGCGGACGGCGGACGGACATTGCATTTCTGAATCTACGCACCTTGAAACGGAAAAGAAAAAAGTTTGAGGGGGGGTTATAAAAATTTTTTGCTGAGCGATTACATAGGTGTATTATTCACAGAATAATAAACCAAAATGTAATATCCGTCCGCCGTATCATGCATATCTAGTTCATTTTCGGCCTAAACAATTCGTTCTTTCGCACACATGCTCCATTTGGGTCTTAGTTGTGTCCCAAAACTTTGCAGCCCAATCGGAATATACCCAGGGGTGTTATGAGTGAAAACGCTGCAAAGTCCTTGTCACATGGGTTTATTATTATATTATTTTATTGGTCTACAGAAATGCTGGCTGTTTATTTATTGTTTCTTTGATGCAAAATAATTGAAATGGCTATTTCTGGTGGTTTCCACAAATTTTGGCCCCCAGAACTTGCATTAGGCACTACGCTCCTTTTTTTTTCAAATTACCTTTGATCATTGATTGTACCATTTAATCGTCTTGATCCACGTGTTGACACTTTTTCTAGTGTTATTATACAAATTGATGGTGATTTCAGACGATTTCGCAGGTTTTTGACTCATAAAAAATCAAATTTGGGAGCTGAACATCTGGTACAACCTCAATTTTCCACTCCTTGGCCAAAATCGACCTCATATTCGATCTTCTCGTCCCCAAAAACACGGAAAACAATACCTCAAAAGCTCATTTTACTAACAAGTTACTAAAACACAAAAAGTACCTATTTTTATACACATTTTCACTCATAACACCCCTGGGTATATTCCGATCGGGCTGAAAAGTTTTGGGACACAACTAGGGCCCAAATGGAGCATGTGTGCGAAAGAACGATTTTTTTAGACCGAAAATGAAGCCTGTACACGTGATACGGCGTACGGCGTACGGCGGACGGCGGACGGACATTGCATTTTTGGCATCTACACACCTTGAAACGGAAAAGAAAAAATTTTGAGGGGGTGTTATAAAAATTTTTTGATGAGCGAATACATAGGTTTATTATTCACACAATAATAAACCAAAATGAGGGTAAAAACGCTGCAAAGTCCTTGTCACATGGGTTTACTATTCTATTGGACATATCTACAGAAATGCTGGCTGTTCATTTATTGTTTCTTTCGTGCGTAGTAATCGAAATAGCTATTTCTGATGGTTTCCATTAATTTTGGCTCTTGAAACACAAATTAGGTACGCTCTTTTTTTTCTTCTTTTTTTCTTAACTATCTTTGATCATTGGTAGTGCCATTTAATCGTCTTGATCTACGTGTTGACACTTTTTCCAGTGTTATTGTACAAACTGATGGTGATTTCAGACGATTTCCCTGGTTTTTCACTAATAAAAAATCAATTTTGGGAGCTGAACATTAGGTAGAACTCAATTTTCCAGTCTTTGGCCAAAATAGACTTAATATTCGGTTTTCTCGTCCCCAAAAACATGGAAAACGATATCTCAGAAGCTCATGTTACCAACATGTTGCTAAAACGCAAAAAGTATCTATTTTTACACACATTTTCACTCATAACACCCCTGGGTATATTCCGATCGGGCTGAAAAGTTTCGGGACACAACTAGGGCCCAAATGGAGCATGTGTGCGAAAGAACGAATTTTTTAGACCGAAAATGAAGCCTGTACACGTGATACGGCGTACGGCGTACGGCGGACGGACATTGCATTTTTGGAATCTACGCACCTTGAAACGGAAAAGAAAAAATTTTGAGGGGGGGTTACAAAAATTTTTTGCTGAGCGAATACATAGGTGTATTATTCACAGAATAATAAACCAAAATGAGGGTAAAAATGGGGGTTTTGGTTTTTTAGTAACATGAGTACCTATGTGATGTATCGTATTCCTTGTTTTTTAGGACGAGGAGACAGAATATGAAGTCGATGTTGACAAAAGAGTGGAAAATTGAGGTTCTAACGAAGTTTCAGCCTTAAATTTACGTTAAATCTTGGTCTAAATTCGTCGATCTTCCGCACAAATTTTGGAACACATTTGGGTCCTAGTTCTGCTCCGAAAATCGGCAGCCCGGTCAAAATACACGGTGTTGCGGTTGAAAAATGGGTGTAAAAGTAGGGGTTTTCGAGGGGTTTTTTGTGGTTTTAGTGAACATGAGCTTGTGAGATATCGTTTTCCATGTTTTTTAGGGCGAGAAGACCGAATATGAAGTTGATTTTGACCAAAGTGTCAAGAATTTAGGTTGTAACGAAGGTTAAGCTCCCAAAATTCATTTTTTATGAGTCTAAAACCTGAAAAATTGTCTGAAAACATCATAAAATTGTATAATAACACAAGACAGTTAAATGGCACTACCAACGATCAATGATGATTTGTCAAAAACAGGAGCTTATTTCGTGTTTTTGGGGGCCGAAACTGGTGGAAACCATTAACGATAGCCATTTCAATAATTGCACATGAAAGAAACAATAGATTTCTATCAGTTGGCTCCTTTCTAATTTGCCTGTGTGATTGAGCCGTTTGAGAGGATACGTACTTGGACAATTAAACGGGCTCATTTGCTGATTACTCGAATATTACGTACTATTTTTCCCTTCCCTGGCGACAGGTGTTGAGTTGCTGGGAGTTGCGGAGCAACAGGAGAGACTCGAAGGAAGTCTTGAGAAAGCGGAGGTGTTGATGACACTGATGAAGAGCGAAGGGAAACTTGAGATGATCCTGTTGATTGTTTATTGACGGCTTCGTGTTTATTGACAAGGCCCCTTCTTCCCTACGCCGAGTGGGCCCGAAGTGCCTGATGAGGGGATTTCGTCGGCGGGAGGAGTTGTTGAGTTTGCTTCGAGGAAACAAGCAACAGATGGCTCTCAAAGTTCAACCACTCGGGCGGAGGGGCGTTCGAGAGAGAACATAATATTATTTTCTGTTGAACAATGGTAAAGCGGGAGTGTTATAAATACGTGGAAAGTGTTCTTCTTCAGGAGTTGCCAAGGTATACCGTTTTCATAAATCAAAAAACTTGAGCGAAAAACACCAGGTGCAACTGCCCTAACCCACAGCAAGATCCAGTCATGCAGCATGACCATGTAAGCGAACTTTCAAATTAGAGTCTACTTATCATCGTACAAAACATAGATTTCTACCTACGTAATCCTATGTAATAGCTCAGCAAAAAATTATATAACACCCCCTCAAAATTTTTTCTTTTACGTTTCAAGGTGCGTACATTACAAAACGCTGCAAAGTCCTTGTCACATGGGTTTATTATTCTACTGGACATACCTACGGAAATGCTGGCTGTTCATTTATTGTTGCTTGCATATAAAATATTTGAAATAGCTATTTCTGGTGGTTTCCACCAATTTTGGCCCCCAAAACACGAATAAGGTTACGCACCTTTTTTTTTTTAAATTATTTCTGATCATTGATAGTACCATTTAATCGTCTTGATCCACCTGTTGACAATTTTTTCCAGTGTTATTCTACAAATTGATGGTGATTTCAGACGATTTCCCAGGTTTTTGACTCATAAAAAATCAATTTCGGGAGCTGAACATCTGGTAGAACCTCAATTTTCTACTCTGGTCAAAATCGACTTCATATTTGATCTTCTCGTCCCCAAAAACATGAAAAACGATACCTTAAAAGCTCATGTTACCAACATGTTGCTAAACCGCAAAAAGTACCTATTTTTACACACATTTTCACTCATAACACCCCTGGGTATATTCCGATCGGGCTGAAAAGTTTCGGGACACAACTAGGGCCCAAGTGGAGCATGTGTGCAAAAGAACGACTTTTTTAGACCGAAAATGAAGCCTGTACACGTGATACGGCGTACGGCGGACGGACATTGCATTTTTGGAATCTACGCACCTTGAAACGGAAAAGAAAAAATTTTGAGGGGGGGTTATAAAAATTTTTTGCTGAGCGAATACATAGGTGTATTATTCACGGAATAATAAACCAAAATGTAATGTCCTTCCACCCTATCATGCAAAACTACTTCATTTTCGGTCTAAAAAACTTCGTTCTTTCGCCCACATGCTCCATTTGGGCCCTAGTTATATCTCGAAACTTTGCAGCCCGATCGGAATTTACCAAGGGGTGTTATGGCTGAAAAATGGGCGTAAAAAAAGGGTTTTTTGGTGTTCTAGTAACATGACTCGTGAGGCATCGTTTTCCGTGTTTTTTAGGAAGAGGAGACAGAATATGAAGTCGATGTTGACCAAGAAGTGGAAAATTGAGGTTCCAACGAAGTTTCAGCCTTAGATGTCCGTTAAATTTTGGTCTAAAATTGTCGTTCTTCCTCACACAGTTTGGGTCCCCATTTGGGAACACATTTGGGTCCTAGTTGTGCTGCAAAGCTCGACAGCCCGATCGGAATACACCAAGGGGTGTTATGGGAGAAAAATGGGTGTAAAAATAGGGGTTTTGAGGGTTTTTTGAGGTTTTAGTGTACACGAGCTTGTGATGTATTGTTTTCCATGTTTTTTTAGAGGAGAAGACCGGATATGAAGTTGGTTTCGACCAAAGAGCGAAGGATTGAGGCTGTAACAAAAGTTCAGCGATGAGTCAAAAATCTCGAAAATTGCCTGAAATCACCATAAATTTGTATAATAATACTGGAATTAGTATTGGCAGGTGAATCAAGACCATTAAATGGCACTACCAATGTTCAAAGATAATCTGTAAAAAAATAGAAAAGAAGAAAAGGGAAAAAAGAAGCCGAGGTCGTGTTTTTGGGGGGGCCAAAATTGGTGGAAACCATCAAAAATAACTAATTATTACACGTGAAAGAAACAATAAATGAACAGCCAAAATTTCTGTAGGTATGTCCAGTAGAATAATAAACCTATGTGACAAGGACTTTGCAGCGTTTTTAATAATTGTTTCAATTACTGACCCTAAAAAAATGCAAATTTTACTCACTGATTGCGAGTACCTACATGGAAAATGGAATAAAAAATTTCTGTCCCACCGTACCATGAACAAAACGCTGCAAAGTCCTGCACAACGGTTTATTATTTTGTACAGAATACCCTTCTGTTACAGATCACAGCTCTCTGTGTAGATAACCCGTCTATATAATATAATATGTACTATTCTATAAATATTATGGAGATCGCAGACCCTCCTTAGGTTAGTACCTAACCCCGTACTCGTTACTAGGTACCTACTTAAATCACGAGTTAAAAATGTTGCTAAAATAATTCTGTCGATGACAAACAGTAACTAAAATGGCAAAAAAAAACGCAAATAATGAAGTTCTGAAGGAAAATTGTTGATGTGGAGTGAAATAGATACCCCTTCTGCGTAGATCACTGTTTTCTGTGGTCAATACCTACCTTCGTGGTCAAGTATAATGAACCGTTGTGTAATAACTTGGACATCAATAATACTTCAAAGGTTGTTCAAGTTGCAAAAGTACCGATCAACAAAATCCAGCCCCTTCTTGGTAGTTGAACCGTTGTGTAATAATTTACCGTTCTGTAATAATTTACCGTTATGAAATAATTTACCGTTATTTAATAATTTACCGTTGTGTAATCATTTGTCGTTGTACAATAATTCACCATTGTGTAATAATTTACACATCAATAATACTTCAACGTTTGTTCAAGTTTCTGAAGTACCTACCAACAAAATCCAATAGTCCATCACTTACCTATCAAATGAAATAGTATCACAGAACAACCAACTCGACTTCATACAGCCATCCTTGATTATAATCAGGTGCTCCCTAGCGATGATATCCGGGCCGGATTTATACCGGTTGATTCACGATCGAGTTGACGAAGCTTTTTGGTGCACACGAACGGCTGGACGTAGCTCCGGATGGTCTCAAAAAATTGTTTAGCTCAACACATATTTAATAACGTAAAAAAACCATACCCTTCTATCGAAAGTTTTCGCGCTACGGCGTTCTGAAAATTTCAACCCCTATTTTGAACCCCTTAGAGATGACCGACAGTAACGCCGAGCATCGAGGACCAACTAGACCCCAAACGGAACCTATAACCCGAATTTCATCAATTTTGTTTCATGGTAACTAAGAAAAGTGGCCAGTTGGGCGGACAGACAGAAATTTTTTTTATTGCATTTTCGGATTCTACATAGGTACCTTGAAACGTAAACCATCAAATTTTGAGGGGGGTTAGAATTTTTTTTTTCATACTCGATTCCAATGGTTCATTACTGAAAATAATAAACCCAAATGGAATAAAAAATTTCTGTCCCGCCTTCCCATGAACCAAAATTAACGAAATTTGGTTTGTAGGTCCCATTTGGGGTCTCTGACTAACGTTAATCAGTGACTAGCAAATTGGAGTTTTAACTGGAAAACTGATAAACCGGCCATTAGTAGTGCTGTTTCGGCTGATCAGTAGCAGCTGGACCTCGACTCCTACCTTCGTCGGGTGAAGAGTTAGAACGAACGGCGACGTGCAACGGGAGAAACGTGGGTTTTTGGGCGGTGTCTACCGGATGAAGGGCGATATTTCAGTCGAAGAGAAGCCGCTGCGAACGAGTGAGGGAAGAGGAAAAAGGCTCCATACACTACAAGGTTCAGGTCTCTCGAGAAATCTAAAGACAAACCCAACCCCGTTTTCGTGGTTACTGGATGAAAGTTGCAGCCTTTTATATCATTCCCCATCCCACGAGCGGCAGCGACGGGACGTGTTGATTTATACGGCACTACCCGATGTCGCGTTATCAGCGGGAGAACACTATTCATTGAGCCTCCTCCTGACATTCGTCTTCCTCCTTCTACCGGAATCGCGTCACATTTTTACAATTTTCAAAGGCACAGAATATGAAAAATCACGAAACAAAGTTCCGGTGTGGAGACTGCCCAGTGCTTCCATGTTCTTCGTAACTGTACGGATACAAGTTTGGCGGAAGACAGGACTTGTGTGGAAGGCTGCTCGTGTTGGCCTGACAGGTCGGTCATGAAAATATACTAATCTGAGCATGAAAATGTAATTATCCTTGCATAGTGTCGTTGTATCCTTCCAGAACGACTCCTTGTAAACTCGCAAATATTAGATCTCGCAAATAAACTCGCACAAGTGGGGACGAAAGACCCAGGAGCACCGAGGAACCCAGTGGGGATCCCCACCACCATCCACTAGCTGGAGGATGGAGGGAGATAGCCCTCAGGGGCTATAAAAACTCGACTCCTTCGCCTTTCTAGCCATTCTACGCTCTCCTCTAGTCGCTGACTGTTCTCTCACCTCACTCCTCCTCTCTCCTTAAAAACCTAAAAGTTGCAGTGGTGACATCTGTTAGTGTGGAACCTTTACCGGTGACATCTGTTAGTGTGGAACCCTCCAGGCACAACCTCATGCCGCTGAATTATCGCTATACCTATTCACTACACAAAGAAATCTCATTTTCTGACACCACACCTACGCAGAAGCGGAGTTTGGGCTCAGAAAACGGTGGGGCACCCAACCAGAACACAAAACGTTGCAAAGCCCTTGTCACATGGGTTTACTATTCTACTGGACATACCTACAGAAATGTTGGCTGTTCATTAGTTGTTTCTTTCATGTGCAGTTATTGAAATGGCTATTTTTAATGATTTCAACCAGTTTTGGCCCCAAAAAACACGAATTAATTAAAGACAATTTTAATAACGTAAAAAAAAACCATACCCTTCCATAGAAAGTTTTCGAGCTACGGCGTTCTGAAAATGTCAACCCCTATTTTGAACCCCTTAGAGATGACTGACAGTAACGCCGAGCTTCGAGGACCAACTAGACCCCAAACGGAACCTATAACCCGAATTTCATCAATTTCGTTTCATGGTAACTGAGAAAAGTGGCCAGTTGGGCAGACAGACAGAAATTTTTTTTATTGCATTTTTGGATTCTACATACCTTGAAACGTAAACCATCAAATTTTGAGGTGGGGTTAGAATTTTTTTTTTTTCATGCTCGATTCCTAAGGTTCATTACTGAAAATAATAAACCAAAATGTATTACAGAGGGACACAATAATTTGGCCCCGTTTGGCGAGGAATGTGGCGATAACGATTACGTTACCATCGAAACGCCGTCAAACTCGCAGTGTTGCGCCTTACTTTTACGGGATTTTCACGTTACTGTAGTGGCGAGTGTGGAGTTTGGTATGAAGAGTGTGTTTACTGTGGAATTAATTTGCTGCTTGTTGTGTGTGTGGAGTGTGGAATTTTCTGAACTTACTGAACAGTTGAATACCGGGGGTTCCTGGAGCCTGAATCTGTAAAACTGACCTTACGGATTTCAAAACCCCTCGAACCAATTGATATAAAACGAATACCAGTTGGGAAACACCTTTTCGCCTGGATGTTCAGACAGTTTAATTTCATTATCGAAATAGTTCCAATCCATTAGCTCCGAACCGCAGTTCCCCCGGTGCTCTGCTGATTGCACTCACCTAGACCCAGGCTTGCAGTCGTTTTGACTTGAAAATCACAGTATTCTTACCCAAAGCAACTAAGTGCTCTGTGTTTTACAGGGTTATCCACTTCAAGATTTGGGTTCATGCTGTTATATAAACATCTTTAAACGGCCATTCTTCAAAATATGACGATATTGGCGAATTCAAAATTGAATATTCAGTTTGATCAATTAAATCAATTAAATTCTGTGAATAATACACCTATGTATTCGCTCAGCAAAAATTTGTATAGCAGCCCCTCAAAATTTTTTCTTTTGCGTTTGAAGGCGCGTAGATTCCAAAACGCTGCAAAGTCCTTGTCACTTGGGTTTATTATTCTGTTGGACATACCTACAGAAATGTTGACTGTTCAATTATTGTTTCTTTCATGCGTAATAATCGAAATAGCTTTTTCTGATGGTTTCCATCAAATTTGGCCCCTAAAAATAAAATGAGGTAGGTACGCTCCTTTTTTTTTCAAATTATCTTTGATCATTGGTAGCGCCATTTAATCGTCTTGATCCACGTGTTGACACTTTCTCCAGTATTATTATACAAACTGATTGTGATTTCAGACGATTTGCCAGGTTTTTGACTCACGAAAAATCAATTTTGGGAGCTGAACATTTGGTAGAACCTCAATTTTCCACTCTTTGGTCAAAATCGACTTCATATTCGGTCTTCTCGTCCCCAAAAACATGGAAAACGATACCTCAAAAGCACATGTTACTAAAACGCAAAAAGTACCTATTTTTACACACGTTTTCACTCATACACCCCTGGGTATATTCCGATCGGGCTGCAAAGTTTCGGGACACAACTAGAGCCCAAATGGAGCATGTGTGCGAAAGAACGAATTTTTTAGACCGAAAATGAAACCGGTACACGTGATACGGCGTACGACGGACGGACATTGCATTTTTGGAATCTACGCACCTTGAAACGGAAAAGAAAAAATTTTGAGGGGGTGTTATAAAAATTTTTTGCTAAGCGAATACATAGGTGTATTATTCACAGAATAATAAACCCAAATGCAATGTCCGTCCGCCGTCCGCCGTATCACGTGTACCGGCTTCATTTTCGGTCTAAAAAATTCGTTCTTTCGCACACATGCTCCATTTGGGCCCTAGTTGTGTCCCGAAACTTTGCAGCCCGGTCGTAATATACCCCGGGGTGTTATGAGTGAAAAACGCTGCAAAGTCCTTGTCACATGGGTTTATTATTCTACTGGACACACCTACAGAAATGTTGGCTGTACATTTATTGTTTGTTTCATGTGAAATAATTGAAATAGCTATTTCTGATGGTTTCCATTAATTTTGGCCCCTAAAACACAAATTAGGTAGGTACGATCTTTTTTTTCTTTTTTTTTAAACTATCTTTGATCATTGGTAGTGCCATTTAATCGTCTTGATCCACGTGTTGACACTTTTTCTAGTGTTATTATACATACTGCTTGTGATTTCAGACGATTTTCCAGGTTTTTGACTCACGAAAAATCAATTTTGGGAGCTGAACATCTGGTACAACCTCAATTTTCCACTCCTTGGTCAAAATCGACTTAATATTCGGTCTTCTCGTCCCCAAAAACATGGAATACGATACCTCAAAATCTCATTTTACTACTGTGTTACTAAAACACAAAAAGTACCTATTTTTACACACATTTTCACTCATAACTCCGCTGGGTATATTCCGATCGGGCTGAAAAGTTTCGGGACACAACTAGGGCCCAAATGGAGCATGTGTGCGAAAGAACGACTTTTTTAGACCGAAAATGAAGCCTGTACACGTGATACGGCGGACGGCGGACGGTGGACGGACATTGCATTTTGGTTTATTATTCTGTGAATAATACACCTATGTATTCGCTCAGCAAACAATTTTTATAACACCCCCTCAAACTTTTTTCTTTTCCGTTTCAAGGTGCGTAGATTCCAAAAATGCAATGTCCGTCCGCCGTACGCCGTACGCCGTATCACGTGTACAGGCTTCATTTTCGGTCTAAAAAAGTCGTTCTTTCGCACACATGCTCCATTTGGGCCCTAGTTGTGTCCCGAAACTTTTCAGCCCGATCGGAATATACCCAGGGGTGTTATGAGTGAAAATGTGTGTAAAAATAGGTACTTTTTACGTTTTAGCAACATATTGGTAACATGAGCTTCTGAGATATCGTTTTCTATGTTTTTGGGGACGAGAAGACCGAATATGAAGTCGATTTTGACCAAAGAGTGGAAAATTGAGTTCTACCAAATGTTCAGCTCCCAGAATTGTTTTTTTATGAGTGAAAAACCTGGGAAATCGTCTGAAATCACCATCAGTTTGTATAATAACACTGGAAAAAGTGTCAAGACGTGGTTCAGGACGATTAAATGGCACTACCAATGATCAAAGATAGTTTAAAAAAAAAAAAAGAAAAAAAAGAGCGTACCTTATTCGTGTTTTGGGGGCCAAAATTGGTGGAAACCACCAGAAGTAGCTATTTCGATTATTACGCATGAAAGAAACAATTAATGAACAGCCAACCTTTCTGTAGGTATGTCCAATAGAATAATAAACCCATGTGACAAGGACTTTGCAGCGTTTTTTCTTTTCCGTTTCAAGGTGCGTAGATTCCAAAAACGCTGCAAAGTCCTTGTCACATGGGTTTATTATTCTATTGGAGTTCTAGAGATTTTTGTTGGCTGTTAAATTTATTGTTTCTTTCATGTGGAATGATTGAAATAGCTATTTCTGATGATTTCCACCAATTTTGGCCCCCAAAACATGAAATAGGTACGCTTTTTTTTTTTTTTTAAGATCATCTTTGATCATTGGTAGTGGCATTTAATGGTCTTGATTCACCTGTTTACACTTTTTCCAATGTTATTGTACACATTGATGGTGATTTCAGACATTTTTCCAGGTTTTTGACTCATAAAAAACCAATTTTGGGAGCTGAACCTTTGGTAAAACCTCAATTTCCGCGTCTTTAGTCAAAATCGACTTCATATTCGGTCTTCTCGTCCTCAAAAACATGGAAAAAGATACCTCGAAAGCTCATGTTACCAACATGTTGTTAAAACGCAAAAAGTACCTATTTTTATACACATTTTCACTCATAACACCCCTGGGTATATTCCGATCGGGCTGAAAAGTTTCGGGACACAACTAGGGCCCAAATGGAGCATGTGTGCGAAAGAACGACCTTTTTAGACCGAAAATGAAGCCTGTACACGTGATACGGCGGACGGCGGACGGCGGAAGGACATTGCATTTTTGGAATCTACGCACCTTGAAACGGAAAAGAAAAAATTTTGAGGGGGTGTTATAAAAATTTTTTGCTGAGCGAATACATAGGTGTATTATTCACAGAATAATAAACCCAAATGCAATGTCCTTCCGCCGTATCACGTGTACAGGCTTCATTTTAGATCTAAAAAAGTCGTTCTTTCGCACACAAGCTCCATTTGGTCCCTAGTTGTGTCCCGAAACTTTGCAGCCCGATCGGAATATACCCAGGGGTGTTATGAGTGAAAATGTGTATAAAAATAGGTACTTTTTGCGTTTTAACAACATGTTAGTAACATGAGCTTTTGAGGTATCTTTTTCCATGTTTTTGAGGACGAGAATACCGAATATGAAGTCGATTTTTACCAAAGACGCGGAAATTGAGGTTTTACCAAAGGTTCAGCTCCCAAAATTGGTTTTTTATGAGTCAAAAACCTGGAAAACTGTCTGAAATCACCATCAATGTGTATACTAACGTTAGAAAAAGTGTAAACAGCTGAATCAAGACCATTAAATCGAACTACCAATGATCAAAGATGATCTGGGGGAAAAAAAATGTGTACCTATTTCATCTTTTGGGGGCCAAAATTGGTGGAAATCATCAGGAATAGCTAATTCAATCATTCCACATGAAAGAAACAATAAATTTAACTGCCAACAAGAATCTCTAGAACTCCAATAGAATAATAAACCCATGTGACACTGTGTGTGTGGGACTTTGCAGCGTTTTTGGAATCTACGCACCTTGAAACGGAAAAGAAAAAATTTTGAGGGGGTGTTATAAAAATTTTTTGCTGAGCGAATACATAGGTGTATTATTCACAGAATAATAAACCAAAATGGGTGTAAAAATAATGTTTTTGGAGGTTTTTTTGAGGTTTTAGTGAACATGAGCTTGTGATGTATCGTCTTCCATGTTTTTAGGGCAATAAGACCGAACATTAAGTTGATTTTGCAAAGAGCGATAAATTGAGGTAGTAAGGAAGGTCTAGCACCCAGTATTCATTTTTTGGGTCGAAAACCTGGGTAACTGTCTGAAATCTCTATAAATGTGTATAATAACATTAGAAGTAGGTAATTCCAGTAGAATAATAAACCCATGTGACAAGGACTTCGCAGCGTTTTTATTTAGTCGGCGTTTTATTGTGTTCAATGTCACTTCTACTTCCTTCTGTTAATTACGCCAGTATAATGAGTTGGACTAATGAAGAAGCTCTCAATTTCATTGCGGAATATGAAAAGCGTCATATTTTGTGGAATAAGGACGCTGAAATTAAATACCTAACAACGCAATTAACTGTTGATGAATATTGTGTCCGCGAGTCATTAGCCTGACGGTAAATTATTACACAACGGTAAATTATTACACAACGGTAAATTACTACACAACGGTAAATTATTACACAACGGTAAATTACTACACAACGGTAAATAATTGCACAACGGTTTATTATACTATCTACGCAGAAGGGGCATCTATATATAGGTAAATTATTACACAACGGTTCATTATTTACCTTATGCTTCGTGAATAACTACGAAAAATGATGAACGATTGAATTATTGAATCCCGCGCATTTGTATGAAACTTCAATTCCAGGGTCCGCTCTAGTAGTCGATTTAGGGCTTTCCTGGGGTGAGCTCGATGGTATTGACCACAGATAACAGTGATCTACGCGGAAGGGGGTTATTTGCCTGTTCAGGTAAATAATAAACCGTTGTGTAATAATTTGCAGCGTTTTTTACTAATTTGGCAATAAAAATAAATGCGCCACAAAAATGTCGTCTTCGTATCCACAGTGGATAAACGAGCGGATAGAATTGAGCGGCGAACAGGCAGTTTTGACATTTTCGTGTCTTTACTTTGGCACACAAACTCGAAAAGCGTTACCTAAAAGCGACAGGAAAACGCGATGCACCATTTCTGATGATTTTCGCTTACAATCGATTCGTTTCTACGGAACTTCATGTTTGCCATTTTTCATCGTACAAAAATCGTTCACCACTCGTTGGAATCGTGTTAGGTATATTTTCTCGTTAACCTTGCGTACCTTGCGCGGTAGCTGAGCTGAGCATGATGAAAAAACGCTGCAAAGTCCTTGTCACATGGGTTTATTATTCTATTGGACATACCTACAGAAATGTTGGCTGTTCATTTATTGTTTATAAATGAAATAATTGTGAAATAATTGAAATAGCTATTTCTGATGGTTTCCACCATTTTTGGCCCCTAAAACACGAATTAGGAACGCTCCTTTTTTTTTCAATTTATCGTTGGTCATTGGTAGTGCCATTTAATCGTCTATGATCCACGTGTTGATACTATTTCTAGTGTTATTATACAAATTGATGGTGATTTCAGACGATTTCCCAGGTTTTTGACTCATAAAAAATCAATTTTGGGAGCTGAACATTTGGTAGAACCTCGATTTTCCCTCTTTGGTCAAAATCGACTTCATATTCGGTCTTCTCGTCCCCAAAAACATGGAAAACGATACCTAAAAACTCATGTTACGAACATGTTAGGTACTAAAACACAAAAAGTACCTATTTTTGTGCACATTTTCACTCATAACACCCCTGGGTATATTCCGATCGGGCTGAAAATTTCCGGGACACAACTAGGGCCCAAATGGAGCATGTGTGCGAAAGAACGAATTTTTTAGACCAAAAATGAAGCCTGTACACGTGATACGGCGGACGGCGGACGGCGTACGGCGGACGGACATTGCATTTTGGTTTATTATTCTGTGAATAATACACCTATGTATTCGCTCAGCAAACAAATTTTATAACACCCCCTCAAAATTTTTCCTTTTCCGTTTTGATTCCAAAAATGCAATGTCCGTCCGCCGTCCGCCGTCCGCCGTATCACGTGTACAGGCTTCATTTTCGGTCTAAAAAAGTCGTTCTTTCGCACACATGCTCCATTTGGGCCCTAGTTGTGTCCCGAAACTTTTCAGCCAGATCGGAATATACCCAGGGGTGTTATGAGTGAAAATGTGTATAAAAATAGGTACTTTTTGCGTTTTAACAACATGTTAGTAACATGAGCTTTTGAGGTATCTTTTTCCATGTTTTTGAGGACGAGAATACCGAATATGAAGTCGATTTTGACCAAAGACGCGGAAATTGAGGTTTTACCAAAGGTTCAGCTCCCAAAATTGTTTTTTTATGAGTCAAAAACCTGGAAAACTGTCTGAAATCACCATCAATGTGTATAATAACATTGGAAAAAGTGTAAACAGGTGAATCAAGACCATTAAATGCCACTACCAATGATCAAAGATGATCTGGGGGAAAAAAAACGCTGCAAAGTCCTTGTCACATGGGGTTTATTATTCTACAGAAATGTTGGCTGTACATTTATTGTTTGTTTCATGTGAAATAATTGAAATAGCTATTTCTGATGGTTTCCACCAATTTTGGCCCCCAAAACACAAATTAGGTAGGTACGATCTTTTTTTTTTTTTTTCAAATTAACTTTGATCATTGGTAGTGCCATTTAATCGTCTTGATCCACGTTTTGACACTTTTTCCAGTGTTATTCTACAAACTGATGGTGATTTCAGACGATTTCGCAGGTTTTTGACTCATACAAAATCAATTTTGGGAGCTGAACATCTGGTACAACCTCAATTTTCCACTCCTTGGCCAAAATCGACTTCATATTCGATCTTCTCGTCCCCAAAAACATGGAAAACGATACCTCAAAAGCTCATGTTACCAACATGTTGCTAAAACGCAAAAAGTACCTATTTTTACACACATTTTCACTCACAACACCCCTGGGTATATTCCGATCGGGCTGAAAAGTTTCGGGACACAACTAGGGCCCAAATGGAGCATGTGTGCGAAAGAACGACTTTTTTAGACCGAAAATGAAGCCTGTACACGTGATACGGCGGACGGCGTACGGCGGACGGCGGACGGCGGAAGGACATTGCATTTTTTTGAATCTACGCACCTTGAAACGGAAAAGAAAAAATTTTGAGGGGGTGTTATAAAAATTTTTTGCTGAGCGAATACATAGGTGTATTATTCAGAGAATAATAAACCAAAAGGTGGGTAATCAAGATAGTCAGCAACATAGGTAATGACGAAAGTCATTGTTAACTAGTATCGAATGTGGTAACCTTGCACCACTGTGTAACCCGGATCGTGGTAACCTTGCAACCCGTAAATGATTCCGTAACTTATCCCTAAATTGTTGTATTTCCTTTCAGGTCCTGAATCAAGATTAAGAAGAGGTTCCTTTGTAAATTGCGATTACCCGTTTTGTGTGTTAACAGGTTCCTTTGTAAATTGTGACTAAGTAGTGTAAGATGAATTCGGCCACTACGTAATCATGGTGAATCATAATAATTTTGTAGTAAACTGCGTTTACTAAACCTACGTAAAACTATGTTTACTAACTTAAATTGTCGTGATCCTCCCAGAACCTCACTTATTGTATGTACCTATTAGATTGCGCAAATAATAAACGCAACGAGTGAGGTGGCGTACGTGACGAGAGTCAGAGAGGCCTGGAGGGGGCCTATTCACTAAAATAGATAGTGGAAAGAGATTATCTATTTTGAAAATCTCCCACGAGAGATAGTCTCCCCCGGGAAGACAGTCTCTTCCAATGTCTCCCGGGTTAGTCTATTTTACTGAATAGCTCCAGAGACCTTGAGAAAGAGATATGGATCCTAATACACGAAAATGCCATAAGTATCCATGAAGTGCGAGATATTTGTGCCCCCGGGAGTTCATTTCCTTAATAATGAACGCATTTCTTAGTAATACCTATTCAATGGGTACCTACCTACCTCAATCCATACTTGGACGTTTTTACTGACGAATCGGATAAAAGTTTAAATGAAATTGAAAAAAGTCTCAATTATAAACAGAAAAAAAGTCGAATAAGGGGGGAATCAACAATTATTTATATATTTTTAATTAAAACCGAAATGAAAAATTTAGTCTTTATGAAATGAAAAACTTTATGATGTTTACATTATGAAATGAAAAAAATACACTATCAAAATTACCAGTGTGGTTGCGGATGAACGAGGATATTACACGATCACTGTGAAACAAACGAGAAATAGACTCTCTCTTTCGAGGAAAGACACCTAATTAGCTGTCTCTCTGAAATAGATCGAAAATGCCAAGATGGCCGCCATGGATACTATAAAAATCTATTTTGCCAAAAGAGAGAGTCGGACCTGAAAGAGATGTCTCTTTGGCTTAGTGAATAGGCCCCCAGCTCCCCCTCCAGTCAACAACGGTAGTTGATGGACTGGCGGTGAGGGAGAGTAGGCAGAGTGTCGACACCTGTGAGGAAGAAGGGCCAATCTGATTTTTTTCCACCCATTTCTACACTTCGGACCGCTGTTATTAATTCCCATTTTGAGTTTTAACACTTGTTTTTTCAAAATCATTTGTAAAGATCTATAGTCTACACGAATCTAAAAAATTTCTCAGTTTGGATTACCCCAAAATATATTAAAAATAAAAATGTAAAAGAAATTCCACATTGGCCCTTTGAGACAGAAATCTTGGGAGAATCTCTGAGAGGAAGAAAGGCCAATCTGCTTCGTTCGGCGAGATCGGCCCTTTTTACTTCCGCGCTTCCAAGCACTGACGGCAGTAAAAACGCTGCAAAGTCCTTGTCACATGGGTTTATTATTCTATCTAGAAATGTTGGCTGTTCATATATATTATTGTTTCATTCATATAAAATAATTGAAATAGCTATCTCTGGTGGTTTCCACCAAATGTGGCCCCCAAAACACGAATAAGGAGCTCCTCTTTTTTTTTTCTTTTTTTTTTAAATAAATTATCTCTGATCATTGATAGTACCATTTAATCGTCTTGATCCACCTGTTGACACTTTTTCCAGTGTTATTCTACAAATTGATGGTGATTTCAGACGATTTCCCAGGTTTTTGACTCATAAAAAATCAATTTCTGGAGCTGAACATCTGGTAGAAACTCAATTTTCTATTCTTTGGTTAAAATCGACTTCATATTCGGTCTTCTCGTCCCCAAAAACATGAAAAACGATACCTTAAAAGCTCATGTTACCAACATGTTGCTAAAACGCAAAAAGTACCTATTTTTACACACATTTTCACTCATAACACCCCTGGGTATATTCCGATCGGGCTGAAAAGTTTCGGGACACAACTAGGGCCCAAATGGAGCATGTGTGCGAAAGAACGATTTTTTTTGGCCGAAAATGAAGCCTGTACACGTGATACGGCGGACGGCGGACGGTGGACGGCGGACGGCGGACGGCGGAAGGACATTGCATTTTGGTTTATTATTCTGTGAATAATACACCTATGTAATCGCTCAGCAAAAAATTTTTATAACACCCCCTCAAACTTTTTTCTTTTCCGTTTCAAGATGCGTAGATTCCAAAAATGCAATGTCCGTCCGCCGTCCGTCGTCCGCCGTACGCCGCGCCGTCCGCCGTATCACGTGTACAGGCTTCATTTTCGGTCTAAAAAATTCGTTCTTTCGCACACATGCTCCATTTGGGCTCTAGTTGTGTCCCGAAACTTTTCAGCCCGATCGGAATATACCCAGGGGTGTTATGAGTGAAAATGTGTGTAAAAATAGGTACTTTTGCGTTTTAGCAACTTGTTGGTAACATGAGCTTTTGAAGTATCGGTTTCCATGTTTTTTTGGACGAGAAGACCGAATATGAAGTCGATTTTGACCAAGGAGTGGAAAATTGAGGTTGTACCAGATGTTCAGCTCCCAAAATCGATTTTTTATGAGTCAAAAACCTGCGAAATCGTCTGAAATCACCATCAATTTGTAGAATAACATTAGGAAAAGTGTCAACACGTGGATCAAGACAATTAAATGGCACTACCAATGATCAACGATAATAAAAAAAATAAAATAAAAAAAAGGAGCGTACCACCATTGGTGGAAACCATCAGAAATAGCTATTTCAATTATTTTACATGAAAGCAACAATAAATGAACAGCCAGCATTTCTGTAGGTAGGTATGTCCAACAGAATAATAAACCCATGTGACAAGGACTTTGCAGCGTTTTTGGAATCTACGCACCTTGAAACGGAAAAGGAAAAAGTTTGAGGGGCTGTTATAAAATTTTTTTGCTGAGCGAATACATAGGTGTATTATTCACAGAATAATAAACCAAAAGGGCCTATTTATACACATTTAATTTTATTCACAGGTTTCCACATGTTATATTTTTCAAATAGGTGGTAATAACTAAGTTAAATCAATGTAAATTACTGTTAAAAATGTACTATAACATCAGGCATAGTTTGTTAATGCTGAGAGTAAATAAAGAATGTATTATTGTCGTTTTAAAGAGTCTGACATCCAATTCCAAGATTTATTGAATTTAACAATATAAATTCGATACCTACTTATAATTCTCGAGTTTGTCCCAATTCAAAAATTCAATGTATTTTGATGAACACTTGTACAGTTCAAATATTTATTTTTTATCTCAGCAAAATATTATGGAAATTAGCTAAAAATCTGAGTTTCATTATCAATAATCGGTAAACACAAGAACGCTGCAAATTATTACACAACGGTTCATTATTTTCTCCTATAGATACCTGTTTTCCTGTATAGATCACTGTTTTCTGTGATCAATATATACCTGCCCTCGAGCTCCCCCCAGGAAAGTCCTAAATCAAGTAGGTATTGTAGCAGGCAGGGGAATTACAGTTTCATAAATTAATATGCGGTGGATTCAACAATTCCATCATTAATTTATTTGTTGTCATGAAGAGTAACGTTTATATTATAAAACTCGCCGTCTGCGCCTGTCACCTCATTCTACGCTCTGCTCAAGTCCATGACTTATCTCTCTCTCTCTCTCCTCTCATGCCTCCTTACCTTATCTCACAAAAGAACCCAGATTGGTGGAACCGGCCTTGGTGATAACCGGCCTCGAGTGGCGACCACTGGGCATATCCCTCTAGCGTCTTTAGTGGTGGTAACCTTCCTGGCTTTGACATAATAGGTGTTAACCTTTTAGACGCTAGATCCAGCAATCGTACTCACTCACCTTACGACGCCTTACCTCACCTAGCCACCACATAAATAAACTACGTTTATTAAATAACGGAGTCTAATGGTTTGAAAACATTTTTGTGTGAAAGAGCGCAAAATTAAGAAATCACACCAAAAAGCGTTACAATTTATTTTCTGATGATGAAGAAAGAACAAGCGAGAATGATTCTTAGTTACCTACCTACCGTCAAGATGAAGCTTGTGATACAACATGAAAATGTCTCACTGTGTTGCGGACTTGCACGCAAGCATTTTGTGTACGATGTCTAACATCATTCTTCTGCTTCTCAATAGCCTAGTTGCTGTCTTCACAAGCGTTAAATTTTTACTCATTGCTGACGTTCTAAAAATCTTCAATATCGTCAACTCTGATACCGAGGCTACCATTGTTCAAAATAACTTAGACGCATTGTTGGAATGGTGCAGCTCTAACAGTTTAAACCTAAATCCCACAAAATGCTACGTAATTTCTTTTTCCCGCTCTCAAAACCTGTTTCACCACGACTATTACTTGAATGGTATAAAAATACAGAGGAAAACTGAAGCACGTGACCTGGGCGTCCTATTTGACCAGAAGTTATCATTTGAGGGTCACATTAGTTGAATTACCAGCCGTCCTATGAGGGCCCCCGGAACGTTCCACAAGAGATTTTACGAACATCAACACCATCTCCCTACTGTATAAATCCATAGTCCGTCCCATCATGGAGTATTCCTCCACAGTGTGGTCCCCCTTTTTATTCAGTTCACAAAAATGAACTGGAGCGGGTACAGGGGGCCTATTCACTAAGCCAAAGAGACATCTCTTTCAGGTCCGACTCTCTCTTTGGGCCAAATAGATTTTTATAGTATCCATGACAGGGTTATTCAGTAACTTTTCAAAGAGAGAGTTGGCGGCCATCTTGGCATTCTCGATCTCTTTCAGAGAGACACCTAATTAGGTGTCTTCCCTCGAAAGAGAGAGTCTATTTCTCGTTTGTTTCACAGTGATCGTGTAATATCCTCCTTCATCCGCAACCACATCGGTACTTTTGATCGTGTATTCTTTCATTTCATAAAGGTAAGTCAATTTAAATTAAAAATATATACATAATCATTGATTCATGAGTAAAAACGTCCAAGTACGGGTTGAGGTAGGTACCTACCTACCTAAGAGGTTCATTAGGTGTAGATATAACACAAGCATTAAAAGCCCCCTAATTCGACTTTTTCTGTTTATAATTGAGACTTTTTTCAATTTCATTTAAACTTTTATCCGATTCGTCAGTAAAAACGTCCAAGTATGGATTGAGGTAAGTAGGTACCCATGAATAGGTATTAAGAAATGCGTTCATTATTAAGGAATTGAACTCCCGGGGGCAGGAACATCTCGCACTTCATGGATACTATGGCATTTTCGTGTATTAGGATCCATATCTCTTTCTCAAGGTCTCTGGAGCTATTCTGTAAAATAGACGAACCCGGAGACATTGGAAGAGACTGTCTTCCCGGGGGAGACTATCTCTCGTGGGAGATTTTCAAAATAGATAATCTCTTTCCACTGTCTATTTTAGTGAATAGGCCCCCTGAAGCGTTTCCTGCGGTATGCGGCTTACAAGTACCTTGGAGGCGGAGAGCAACATTCTGATCCCTTGATGGGCATCTGCTGTCTGGAGGGCTTGGAGGAGCGTAGGGATGCAGCCGATATCATGTTCCTGTACAAATTGCTGAACAATAAGATTGATTGTCCCTCACTCCTTGCCAGTATCTCTTTCAACGTACCTACCTACAACTCATGCCACTCTCCCTTATTCCATATGCAGTTTGCCCCTACTAACTACATGTACCACCAACCCCTAAATCGACTCCCGCGGTTGGCGAATTTCCTCCTAGACGTGTCCCCCGACGCTGACTTCTTCTGCAGTTCCCTACGTTCCTTCAGGGCTAATGTAAAATCCGCCTTAAGAAATGTTAGCATTTAGTCTTGAAATATCGATTTCTTTTGTTAATTTTCACATACTAATCTTAAATGCCACTCATTTCAAAAACTTACCTTGTTAACGTGGACATTGTACAATGTATTTTACCTTGCGTTTTAGCGAATTTTCAAAGAAAATGAAGCTATTGCAATGGCTTCGAAATTTAAATAATATAAATTTTTGGAAATTTTCTTCATAGAAATCCGTTTCAGACCATTCTAAAACGATTCCTGAAATTTAACACTTTTTAGCGAATTTTCGAAGAAAAGGAAGCTATTGTTCTCGGTCCAAAATTTTTAAAACTCGAATTTCCGAAAGATTTTTATACCAAAATCCGTTTCAGACCATCCTGAATTCACTGCCGAAAGACACCAAAAATTATATGTATATATATATATATATTTATATATCTATATATTTATATATCTATATATTTATATATTTATATATTTATATATATATTTATATATTTATATATGTATGTGTCATTCCAGACGATAACTCTCGAAAGAATTGAGATAAAAAGTTCAAATTTACACGAAAAATCTGTCTTGGCAATCGACAGGCTAAGTTCGAAGATGGGCAGAATCGGGTCACTCTAAGGGGGAGTTTTGGGGAGTTTTAGGGGGGGGAAATTACCCATAAATTCCCAAAATGAAAAAGTCTGACAAGTGACACCTCATTTTAAAGGTTTTTGTACGCTGAACACGATGGTGAAATCAGAATTGCGATATCTCATTCCATTCTCAAACTGGAGCACTTTGAAGATGAAGGAACGTGGTTATTTCTTGAGATGTTCTTCCTGGTTCGTCTGCTCTAATCTGATAACGGAATGGGATATCGCAATTCTGACTTCACCATCGTGTTCAGCGTTGGAAAATCTACAAACCGAGGTGTTACTCGGCAAAAAATGGAACAAAAAATTTGTTACGTACCCAATACCTACTCTTCTGGTATTCAAAACATTTTAGCGAATTTTCAAAGAAAATGAAGCTATTGCAATGGCTTCGAAATTTAAATAATATAAATTTTTGGAAATTTTCTTCATAGAAATCCGTTTCAGACCATTCTAAAACGATTCCTGAAATTTAACACTTTTTTATATGTATATATATATATATATATATATATATATATATATTTATTTATATATGTGTCACTCCAGACGATAACTCTCGATAGAATTGAGATAAACAGCTCAAATTTGCACAAAAAATCTATCTTGGCAATCGAAAGGCTAAGTTCGAAGATGGGCGAAATTGGCCTACTCTAAGGAGGGTTTTGGCGCATTTAAAGTGCGCAAAAATTACCCAAAAATCCCCAAAATGTTATTTTCCAACAAGTGACCCCTCATTTTAAAGGTTTTTGCACGCTGAACACGATGGTGGAATCGGATTTTAGATATCTTGATCCGTTCTCAAATTAGAGCATTTAAAGTGCGCAAAAATTACCTAAAAATCCCCAAAATGTTATTTTCTAACAAGTGACCCCTCATTTTAAAGGTTTTTGCACGCTGAACACGATGGTGGAATCGGATTTTAGATATCTTGATCCGTTCTCAAATTAGAGCATTTAAAGTGCGCAAAAATTACCCAAAAATCCCCAAAATGTTATTTTCCAACAAGTGACCCCTCATTTTAAAGGTTTTTGCACGCTGAACACGATGGTGGAATCGGATTTTAGATATCTTGATCCGTTCTCAAATTAGAGCATTTAAAGTGCGCAAAAATTACCCAAAAATCCCCAAAATGTTATTTTCTAACAAGTGACCCCTCATTTTAAAGGTTTTTGCACGCTGAACACGATAGTGAAATCGGATTTTAGATATCTAAATCCGTTCTTAAATTAGAGCATTTAAAGTGCGCAAAAATTACCCAAAACTAGGATAATCTTTAAACTCTTACCCCCACCCCCTTAGAGTGGTCAGATTGAAAAATGTGAGAAGTATTAATTGAAGACGAGAGTTCGAAGCAAAAAAGGGGGAGGCAAACGATTAGTACAACTCCTTGAATTTACCCACAGCGATCAAATAAATAAGCACTTAGTACAATTACGTAATAAACAAACGGTAGAATCAGGATGGACAAAACGTACAAATTAAAATAAATACGAAGAGAATATACATAGAAAACCAAATTTTAGACCGAAGTTTTCCTTTATTCAAAACCATAGCCATTAATTCGAATATTTCTTTGAAAATTCGCTCATTAAGTCATGCTGCATGACTGGTTTTTTTGATTTCCCCCTCCCCCTCCTTCCACCCCAAATTTTACTTTGCGTAAAACTACTCCTGTTTTAATTTTGTATCAAGTTGGGAAAACATTGGCCGAAAATTAATTTTCAGAAAATTTTAGGCGGAGGAGGAAGATGCCGAAAACTTCGAAAATTCGCTCTCATAGCCATGCTGCATGACTGTGGTTTTTATATGTATATATATATTTATATATGTGTCACTCCAGACGATAACTCTCGATAGAATTGAGATAAACAGCTCAAATTTGCACAAAAAATCTATCTTGGCAATCGAAAGGCTAAGTTCGAAGATGGGCGAAATTGGCCTACTCTAAGGAGGGTTTTGGCGCATTTAAAGTGCGCAAAAATTACCCAAAAATCCCCAAAATGTTATTTTCCAACAAGTGACCCCTCATTTTAAAGGTTTTTGCACGCTGAACACGATGGTGGAATCGGATTTTAGATATCTTGATCCGTTCTCAAATTAGAGCATTTAAAGTGCGCAAAAATTACCCAAAAATCCCCAAAATGTTATTTTCTAACAAGTGACCCCTCATTTTAAAGGTTTTTGCACGCTGAACACGATGGTGAAATCGGATTTTAGATATCTAAATCCGTTCTTAAATTAGAGCATTTAAAGTGCGCAAAAATTACCCAAAACTAGGATAATCTTTAAACTCTTACCCCCCCCCCCCACCCCCTTAGAGTGGTCAGATTGAAAAATGTGAGAAGTATTAATTGAAGACGAGAGTTCGAAGCAAAAAAGGGGGAGGCAAACGATTAGTACAACTCCTTGAATTTCCCATTTGACATATAATTGTTATGATACCTTCATAGATAGACAAGTACCGGCCCACGTATTACTAGAAGGAAGACGAAAGAAAAAATCTATTTCAAATTATTCAATTTAGGTACTAACAGTAGGAGGAAGAAGTTTTCCTTTATTCAAAACCATAGCCATTAATTCGAATATTTCTTTGAAAATTCGCTCATTAAGTCATGCTGCATGACTGGTTTTTGTATGTACGGCCAGCTGATAACTTTCTGTTTTATTTTATTTTTTATTAGTACCAACATTACTGTCTATCATTGTATTTTTGTATTGGGCAATCGCCCTTAATCAACGAATAAATAAATAAATAAATAAACATTTTGTTCATTTGCCTCGGTTGGTCCTGCACGAGACGTGCGTTCTGCCTCGCCCCGCTCCGCATGCCTCGTTCGGCCGTCCCGTCCTGATGGTGTGGACGCGGCTTTGCGTTTCCTTACCCTTGGGTTTGTCGTAAAAGCCAACATTTCTGCCGAGGTCATCACCTTCGTGGGAGGGAAGAAACGCAGAAGTTCAGACGTAAAGGTTGTTTTGACTATCGCTTTACACGCCGTTTTCCTGATGGGCTTTCAGTGGAAAACTCCTTCCACCCGACCTTATTTTAATTAATATAGTAGAAAACGGTGTTTTGAGATCTCGTCTTTCGCGAAACATCATCTGCAGTGCATCGCCAAGGGAGAACAGACGAACCAAGTTGGTTATCACGTACAAACTCTTCTCGTCGTTACATATGAGGAAACAAGATACGTCTAAGCAACTCTCCGAAGTGTAGCGGGACGGGGTTGGGGTTCTGAGACTTGGAAACTCCACACAAGGTTCTTCCAAACCATTAAAATATTCATTTCACTCAGGGGTGGCAAAAGTTTCTCGCACGCGGGAAACTGCAATGAAATTATAGCGCCTCCATCAACACAGAGTGGTGATGGGATGACTCAATTCACAGGCACGCAGGCATTTGAAACCACAAACTTTTATGCCGGAACCAATTATATGTTACTAGCTGACCCGGCAAACGTTGTTCTGCCATATAAATTATTTCTAGTGAATATTTTGGTTCTTAAATAAATAATAACAATAAATTGTAAGTGTGTGGGGATGAAATGTATCACAGAAAAAGGGAAAAAGCGCTGTAGACGATGACCGCCGATAAAAATTTAAAAAAACACTAACCATTCATTTTCTCAATTCAGTGTATTTCATTAACATAACGGACATATTTATTTTTTGATGTCTTAAAAGTAAGATATAAAGAGAATAAAAGTAATATATTTTGGTTTATTATTTTCAATAATGAACCATTGGAATCGAGCATGAAAAAAAATAAAATTCTAACCCCCCCTCAAAATTTGATGGTTTACGTTTCAAGGTATGTAGAATCCGAAAATGCAATAAAAATATTTCTGTCTGTTCTGGGTCTAGTTGGTCCTCGAAGCTTGACGTTACTGTCAGTCATCTCTAAGGGGTTCAAAATAGGGGTTGACATTTTCAGAACGCCGTAGCTCGAAAACTTCCGATAGAAGGGTATGGTTTTTTTTACGTTATTAAATTTGTCTTGAGCTAAACAATTTTTTGAGTCCACCCGGAGCATCGTACGTCCAGCCGTTCGTGTGCACCAAAAAGCTTCGTCAACACGATCGTGAATCAAAGGGTATAAATCCAGCCCGGATATCATCACTACGGAGCATCTGATTATAATCAAGGGTGGCTGTATGAAGTCGAGTTGTTTGTTCTGCGATATTATTTCATTTGACAAGTGATGGACCATTGGATTTTGTTGGTAGGTACCTACTTCTGAAACTTGAACAAACGTTGAAGTATTATTGATGGGTAAATTATTACACAATGGCAAATTATTACACACCGGCAAATTATTACGCAACGGTAAATTATTACACCAAGGTAAATTATTACACCACGTTAAATGATTACAGAACGGTAAATTATTACACAACGGCTCATCTATCTAGAAGGGGCTGGATTTTGTTGATAGTTACTTTTGCAACCCGAGCAACCGTTGAAGTATTATTGATGGGCAAATTACCTATTACACAACGGTTCATTATTCTATCTCCGTAGAAGGGGAACCTATACAGGTAAATTATTACACAACGGTTTAGGTAGGTACCTAGTAACGAGTACGGGGTTAGGTACTAACCTACGGAGGGTGTAGAATAGTACATATGTTATATAGAAGGGTTGTCTATACGGAGACCTGTGATCTGTAACAGAAGGGTATTCTGTACAAAATAATGAAACGTTGTGCAGGTGTTTTTATCCTAAAGTAGGAAAATGAAATTAAGAAAATCAATATTAATTGAGAAGAGCACTTGAGTGTACGATATTTCTTGTCAGTCCGTCTTTAGCCAACACAGATAAGAGAACATGCCACGTAGAATATTGTCCATGTGCAAAGCATTGTGTGCCCAAATCTAAGCCGCAAACAGGCATCGTTTGGCCTTGCGATTTATTGATTTTCATTGCGAATGGCAGTCTAATTGGAAGTTGAACGCGTTTGAATTCATTCGGCACGTCTGTGGGAATCACTGGAATTCGTGGCAACAAAACATTTTCGGCTCGGAATTTGCCGTTCAAAATGGTGGTTTCGGTCATGCTTGTCATCAATTTTTGGTTTATTATTTTCAATAATGAACCATTGGAATCGAGCATGAAAAAAAAAATTCTAACCCCCCTCAAAATTTGATGGTTTACGTTTCAAGGTATGTAGAATCCGGAAACGCAATAAAAATATTTCTTTCTGTCCGCCGTACGCCGTACGGAGAACTTTTCTTAGTTACCATGAACCAAAATTGACGAAATTCGGTTTGTAGGTCCCATTTGGGGTCTAGTTGGTCCTCGAAACTCGGCGTTACTGTCAGTCATCTCTAAGGGGTTCAAAATAGGGGTTGACATTTTCAGAACGCCTATACCTTTTTTTTACGTGAATAGTTTTACGGTTTTAGATAGTTCTTGAACTTGCGAGTTTTTTAAGACCACCCGGAGCATTGTACGTTCAGCCGTTCGTTCACAGTAAGGCCCAGAAGTTTGCACCGACAGGCATTTTCGACAGCAGGGCGAATGAAATTGTATGCATTCAGCCCAGATATCATCACCAGGGAAGCGGTGACAATCGGGAATTGGCCCGAGATAAAATCATTGCTAGGGGCCACCTGATAATATTCACGGAGTATGAAGTCGAGTTGGTTGTTCTGTGATATTATTTTATTTGAAAACTGATGGCTCTTTTGGAGTTTGTTGATAGGTAGTGAAGCTTGAACAAACGTTGAAGTATTATTGATGGGTAAATTATTGCACAACGGTAAATTATTGCACAGCGGTAAGTTATTATACAACGGTTCATTTTGGTAGGTACGTTTGCAACTTTTTCACTCCACAACAATTTCCCTTCACAACTTCATTATTATTTGCGTTTCTTTTTGCCATTTCAGTTACTGTTTGTCATAGACACAATTATTTTAGCAACATTTAACTCGTGATTTAGATAGGTACCTAGTAACGAGTACGGGGTTAGGTACTAACCTACGGAGGGTCTGCGATCTACATAATATGTATATAATTGTACATACTATATATAGACGGGTTATCTATACAGAGAGCTGTGATCTGTACAAAATAATAAACAGTTGTGCAGGGATTTCAGCGTTTTTTAAAATGAACAATCACGTGCCATTGCACAGCCGTGGTGGGTTTAAATTCCGAAGTAAAATAACCGGAGATCCAACTTCCAGTCGTAGAAGGTTTGGTGACGTTCCTGGCAAATCCAGTGAGTTCAGGCCTCCTTCGCCTTTTTAACCATTCTACGCTCTCCTCTAGTCGCTGACTACTCTCTCTCCTCCTTACTTCGTCTCTCTCCTTTACCTAAAAGATCTTGGGCATGGTGGTGGTCCGCCCATAACCAAACCCGGCAACGAACCCGAAAAGACTCCGGGCATGGTGGTGATTCGCTCATAACCAAACCAAGCTAACTCACCCTAAAAGATCTTGGGCATGGTGGTGGTCCGCCCATAACCAAACCCGGCAACGAACCCGAAAAGACTCCGGGCATGGTGGTGATTCGCTCATAACCAAACCGGACAAACGCTCCAAAAAGATCCCGGGCATGGTGGTGGTCCGCCCATAACCAAACCGGGCAACCAACCCGAAAAGACTCCAGGCATGGTGGTGATTCGCTCATAACCAAACCGGACAAACGCTCCAAAAAGATCCCGGGCATGGTGGTGGTCCGCCCATAACCAAACCGGGCAACGAACCCGAAAAGACTCCAGGCATGGTGGTGATTCGCTCATAACCAAACCGGACAAACGCTCCAAAAAGATCCCGGGCATGGTGGTGGTCCGCCCATAACCAAACCAGGCAACCAACCCGAAAAGACTCCAGGCATGGTGGTGATTCGCTCATAACCAAACCGGACAAACGCTCCAAAAAGATCCCGGGCATGGTGGTGGTCCGCCCATAACCAAACCGGGCAACCAACCCGAAAAGACTCCAGGCATGGTGGTGATTCGCTCATAACCAAACCGGACAAACGCTCCAAAAAGATCCCGGGCATGGTGGTGGTCCGCCCATAACCAAACCCGGCAACGAACCCGAAAAGACTCCGGGCATGGTGGTGATTCGCTCATAACCAAACCGGACAAACGCTCCAAAAAGATCCCGGGCATGGTGGTGGTCCGCCCATAACCAAACCCGGCAACGAACCCGAAAAGACTCCGGGCATGGTGGTGATTCGCTCATAACCAAACCGGACAAACGCTCCAAAAAGATCCCGGGCATGGTGGTGGTCCGCCCATAACCAAACCGGGCAACGAACCCGAAAAGACTCCAGGCATGGTGGTGATTCGCTCATAACCAAACCGGACAAACGCTCCAAAAAGATCCCGGACATGGTGGTGGTCCGCCCATAACCAAACGAGGCAACGAACCCGAAAAGACTCCGGGCATGGTGGTGATTCGCTCATAACCAAACCGGACAAACGCTCCAAAAAGATCCCGGGCATGGTGGTGGTCCGCCCATAACCAAACCAGGCACATCCCCCTCGACGCCGCTCGTAGTGGATGTGCGTCAAATTTACATTCACTACACAAATGATTGTTTATTTTCTATATAGCAGCAGTTCAGAAGTGATGTGAGTGCAGTGCGATTAGGGACCTTCATCACAACAACAGCTCCGAACAGTTTCGACATGATCGTGATACCTACCTGCCATCATCATCAGTCCAGTTCTTGCCCTCTAACAAAGTGGAGCCCCTTCAGCCATACAGAAATTGTTGCCCCAGTGAAATTTTGGAACGTTTTCTCATTGATTTTCTCATCACTCCCACATCAGCTTCATCTCTCATTATCACCTTCGTCAGCCCATCGTCATCAATCATCCTCATCAGCGCATCATTACCTACCCAGTACATGCTTACCAGGTGTTTTGGATCCAAGACAAGTGAGTAACATTTTTCTGGCTCCTTCAGTCTTCTACTGCTACTGCTCCCCTTTTCAGTCGCGTACTGTAATTATTTCAGGCCGTGTATGCTTTCAGTCTTGTACTGACTTCCTTGGACATTGGGAAGTATAAATCTATACAGCTACCTTGGTGGTCAAGGCGTCTGACTTTTATCTCTGGAATTAACATCGCCTGGGAGTTCGAGTCCCGCCGGAGCTCTATATTTTTTCATCGTTTTTCTTCACCTTACACTGGACTGTGAGATTGCATTAGGTATTATCAGTAATTTTGTTTTACTAGCAGAAAATGGGCCCATTATTTTGATTAGGTACTTATACATAATTTTACCAATAAAGTAATTATTTTCAGTTTTTTTATGAAGAGTGCTTTAATTTTTTTTATAATCAGTAGTAGGTCGAACCTTCCTTTATTTGGTCACAAGAGGGAAAAGGATAATTGGTTGAACCTCAGGTATAATTAAAACCCCATCCTTCATTCCAAAAAAAAGTTTAAAAATCAAAAGTTCATCAATTTCACATAACAACAGCAGTAAGGAAACATAAAGTAAACCAATACTGCAAATGAAAGTGTAATCCTCAAAAGTAAGACATTTGGATGTTACGAAGAGAAGCATCAATATTTTTCAGTTGTAAGCACGTTGTTGTTTATTCTTACAAACAGAGCATCAGTGTTAGGCTTGATGGAGGTCAACTTGATTCTTGTCCTCTTCAACAATGAGTCTGCTTCACTATTTACTTTTCTGTACAACAATTCAAAAAACCCACGGAACAAATGGTAACAGAAATGTCAAAGGTTGTTAAAAAAGCTAAGGCTGTTTTTGTGCAGTCCAAAAAGAAAGCAGTTTTGTCCTTGAAAGAATCTTTCATTGAACTGTCACGTCAATAAAACACTGCATTGCTGTAAAATACTGTGGCGCGTCTCCTGCAAATTGATTTTTTTATCCACTCGTATTTTGAATACTTAATCTTCAGGCAAGTATTTGTAGAAACTGTCTTGAAGTCGCTGTGAATGCACAGTGATGTCAGGAAGTAAATCTCCCACTGGAGTAATCTCGTTTTCTTCCAACGACGACGAGAAAACATTGTTCCGTACCTGGTAGATACAAAGAGTCAGCTTTCTATTGAAACAGGGCATTTTGTCATTAGCAGTAAACGCTGTTGTGTTTGGACCTCCCAACTCCCAAGCCCGTATTATATTCAAAATATTAAGCCTATCAGAGATGTCAGGTAAACAGGCCGATCTCGCGTGCCATTTATCGTGAGTCGCTCACCACCTGAAACGTCAATGCGTACCTTCAGTGGTACTCGCACAACCGTCTGGGAACCCCTGAGCACGAATATACCTACAAGTCAAGCGGTTTTGGTTTATTATTTTCAATAATAAACCTTTGGAATCGAGCATGAAAAAAAAAATTTAACCCCCCCCCCCCCCCCACAAAATTTGATGGTTTCCGTTTCAAGGTATGTAGAATCCGAGAATGCAACAAAAAATTTATCTCCGTCCGCTGTACGCAGTACTTAGCACTTTTCTTAGTTACCATGAACCAAAATTAATAAAATTTGGTTTATAGGTCCCGTTTGGGCTCTAGTTGGTCCGCGAAGCTCGGCGTTACTGTCAGTCATCTCTAAGGGATTAAAAATAGGGGTTGACATTTTCAGAACGCCGTAGCTCGAAAACTTTCAATAGAAGGCTAAGGTTTTTATTATGTATTATAAATAAATCTCGAGCTAAAGAATTTTTTTGAGACCACCCGCAGCACTGTGCGACCAGCCGTTGGTGTGCGCCAAAAAGCTGTGTCAACACTATCGTGAATCAAACGTATAAATCCGGCCCAGATAATCATCGCTAGGGAGCACCTGATTATAATCAAGAATGGCTGTATGAAGTCGATTTGGTTCTTCTGTGATATTATTTCATTTGAAAAATGATGCCACTTTTGGATTTTGTTGATAGGTACTTTTGCAACTTGATCAAACATTGAAGTATTATTGGGTAAATTATTACACAGCGGTTTATTACCTTTACTTTCTACCTACGCAGAAGGGACATCTATACAGTTAAATTATTACGCAACGGTTTATTATTTACCTTATGCTTCATGAATAACTACAAATAATTAATGATTGAATTATTGAATCCCGCGCATTTGTATGAAACTTTAATTCCGGGGCCGGCTCCAGTAGTCGATTTAGGGCTTTCCTCGGGGGAGCTCGAGGGTACTGACCACAGAAAACAGTGATCTACACGGAATGGGCATCTATACAGGTAAACAATAAACCTTTGTGTAATAATTTGCAACGTCTTTTGTCACACTGTTTATGTCACAATTTTTACTAATGATTTTCACTTACAACCGAGCTGTTGCTAAGGAAGTGTTAACTCCGTCAGTTTTCATACTACAACAATCGTTCACCAATTTTTGGAAATTTCTGATTTTGTGGAAAAATGTTATGCTACCCATACCCCTGTACCTGTACCGGAAGCTGAGCTGTGCAAGTAGGTACCTACCCACATTCTTAGGGGGTAAAAAATTGCGTCCCCCCCTTTCTGTGAAATAAATGTGTAAAATGTATTCTGTGCATTCACATCTCTCCCATACCATTAGACATATCCATGAGCCGATGCGTTCGCGTGCAGCGTAGTTTTTTTATATTTTTATAACGGAATCTTGGACAGATCTTTCTTTGAAGAACGGAATATTGCTGAACAGTTCTAACTGTAGCAGTTTTTGATTGAACGAGTTGTCTCCGTTCCGAGTTCCACCTTTGGATTAGGTTCCACGTGAGGGTTACTGATGGACTGCTTACGGAGAGTGGCGGCCCACAGCTGTCTGAAGAGGTGTTTGCTGGCCACTCTCAGCTGCGCAGTTCAAATCTTCCCTCGTACCACTACAGAACTGTAAATATTTAACTCGCGGGAACACACCGTCGTCTCACCCGAAACCCCTGACTGTGTCAAATGGGGACTCCGCTAGTGGCCACGCTGTTTTCTCCAGGGAATGGGGATGAGGCAACCCGGGGTTAAAACTGTTTCCTGGTTAGTTCCGCCCTTTCTGAGAACGATAGTTCCTAAAAACCACTCTCAATCATAATCTCCTCATGATCCAAACCCTGCGCGTAGAAGAAGTCCCTGAGGGTCTTCGCAACTGTTAGCGAATTTTCGAAGAAAAGGAAGCTATTGTTCTCGGTCCAAAATTTTTAAAACTCGAATTTCCGAAAGATTTTTATACCAAAATCCGTTTCAGACCATCCTGAATTCCCTGCCGAAAGACACCAAAAATTATATGTATATATATATATATATATATATATATATATATATATATATATATATATATATATATATATTTATATATTTATATATTTATATATATATTTATATATGTATGTGTCATTCCAGACGATAACTCTCGAAAGAATTGAGATAAAAAGTTCAAATTTGCACGAAAAATCTGTCTTGGCAATCGACAGGCTAAGTTCGAAGATGGGCAGAATCGGGTCACCCTAAGGGGGAGTTTTGGGGAGTTTTAGGGGGGGAAAATTACCCATAAATTCCCAAAATGAAACAGTCTGGCAAGTGACACCTCATTTTAAAGGTTTTTGTACGCTGAACACGATGGTGAAATCAGAATTGCGATATCTCATTCCATTCTCAAACTGGAGCACTTTGAAGATGAAGGAACGTGGTTATTTCTTGAGATGTTCTTCCTGGTTCGTCTGCTCTAATCTGATAACGGAATGGGATATCGCAATTCTGACTTCACCATCGTGTTCAGCGTTGGAAAATCTACAAACCGAGGTGTTACTCGGCAAAAAATGGAACAAAAAATTTGTTACGTACCCAATACCTACTCTTCTGGTATTCAAAACATTTTTGATTTCCCCCTCCCCCTCCTTCCACCCCAAATTTTACTTTGCGTAAAACTACTCCTGTTTTAATTTTGTATGGTATCAAGTTGGGAAAACATTGGCCGAAAATTAATTTTCAGAAAATTTTAGGCGGAGGAGGAAGATGCCGAAAACTTCGAAAATTCGCTCTTATAGCCATGCTGCATGACTGTGGTTTTTTTTGTAGATAGGTAGTATAAACCCGTTGTGGAATACGTGGGCATACTCCATTATTTTTATTAAAGATTTTTAAGGTCACAACGAGCTAAAATAAACTAGTGAAACTAGGCTAGTGGTTGGTAAGAGTAGTTCATTTGTGGGACTCAAGTTCAGTTAGTTCACCAATTGAAAGGAGCAGTTCTTTTGAGTTAGTTCAGTAGTTCACTCCAGTTCCTTTTCGTTTCCTATCACAGGACACAAACAATGAACTAGAACGACGATATAAGTTCCTTTGAACTGTCATTCCGTGATACTATAATCTCCTTATGTAGTATCCACCTCATCTGAACTAACTCCTACCTAAATAACTCCTAATGAACTAAAGGAACTACCGTTCAGTGGATACTATCAACTCCTCATGATTGTGTGTGTAGTAAAGGAACTATCGTTCTGTGGATGCTATAAACTCCTCAAGCATATTAATTGACCCCATCCGAATGACTCCAAATGAATAAAGGAACTACCGTTCAGTGGATACTATCAACTCCTCATGATTGTGTGTGTAGTAAAAAGGAATTATCGTTCTATGGATACTATAAACGCCTCAAGTATTACCTATATTAATTCACCCCCATCTGAATGACTGCAAATGAACTAAAGGAACTGTCGTTCAGTGGATACTATCAACTCCTCATGATTGTGTGTATAGTAAAAAGGAATTATCGTTCTATGGATACTATAAACTCCTCAAGTAGTATATTAATTCACCCCCATCTGAATGACTCCAAATGAACTAAAGGAACTATCGTTCAGTGGATACTATCAACTCCTCATGATTGTGTGTGTAGTAAAGAAACTATCGTTCTGTGGATGCTATAAACGCCTCAAGTATTATATTAATTCACCCCCATCCAAATGACTTCAAATGAACTAAAGTAACTATCGTTCAGTGGATGCTATCAACTCCTCATGTAGTATTCATCGTTCCTACGAACTAAAGAACTACCTAACTCAGTCGTCTTGTGAGTTAGTGAGTTAACAGTTCTTTAGTTCTTAGTTCGTAATGCACAGAACGATAGTTCTACATCCTACGTCTAATATCCATCTCTAGACACGGGGTCTTCGATTCTTTTACTGTGCGGTCCCAGTGAACTACCGTTCAGTGAAATGAACTAAGTCGAGGAGCAGTTCAGTTGGCGGAGTCAGTTCTTCAAGAGTAGTTCAGTCAGGAACTACCCTCCTCTAAACTAGGATGCTCACCGTGGATCAAGTTTCCATGCTACGTCGCGTCAACAGTGTTGAGAGCTTACGCTGCAGCCCTCCATGTTATTTACACTCGAAGGTTCTCTCCGATGAACGTGTATGAGGTAACCTGGGGTTAACAACGGTTTTTCCGGTTAGTTCACCCCCGTTGAGAACGCTGGCTCCCAGGACCTGCAAACCACTCTCAATCAACCGGGATTTCGACCGCGGCGACCCGCTCGTTGTCGACGGGCTTACCCTCTCATCCGTTACAGCTATTTTCCTGAGCAACACATCAAAAGATTAACCCGTAATCGTGATTTCAAGCAGTTTTCCATCCTCTATCGCCCCCTGTTGCACGACACAGCTTCGGTGAACAGGCCGTATTTTCCCGTTTGAGTGTTCCCCCGGTTTTGAGCCTCAGCTGCAGATTTAGGGCACTAATTTGTATGGTTAGCAACGAAACCCGTCCGTCCGGTGGTCTCAATCGTTAGAACCCGTTTTACACTGATCCGTTCGCTAGTGGTGAGGGGATTAGAATGGACATTTACATTCCTTCTTTTCTTATCAACCAGTAGCGGGGCGTGGGCTCTGAAAATGGTGGGCCACCAAACCGGAACACAAATTAACAGCTTTTTCTACAAAATACCTGTAAATGTTTTCCAACAGTGGAGTCTTCTTATGAGAAATGGGTGAATTTTAATCACCCGCAGTTCTTAGCAAGTCAGAATGTAAGTTCACAATAGTTCTGACCTGTACCCGGGATTACCAGAAGCTAAAATTTCTATACCTAGCTTCATATTGACTAATACTCAGCAAAGGCCTATCTCTTCCTAAACTTTTAATCATCACTCTATCTATCCTCGTAGGAAAACGTCGACAATTTCGACTGTAAGTTAGCCACCGAATTTATGTGGTACAAAAATACAGAAGCAAATAAACTAAACAACAACTAAAAACAACGAACTAGACTAAAATACAACGAAGTAATGACCCGCCGGCCAGAACCTACTTGGATGGAGAATCAGACTAGAAGCTAGGTACTTATGTGTGTATGTTGACGTCGACCAATCCACAAGACCACAGACAGGACACAACGCACTTAATTATCGCAAATCCAAATATGCCCCGGGAACTCGAATGGGAACATACAAAATTCGAAACGTAAGCAGAAAATTGAAAACTCATCATAGGAACAGAATGGCCAAAGTGATAAGAATTTTTAGGGGAGGACAGATAGAAGGACAAGCATCTCGTATCGAGATAATAACATGAATTGAAACAATCCAATCGATTGTGAACACAAACGATTTTTGGATGGAAATGTGGGCCCCGGGCCCAAAAGACAACCAAATGGCCATGGCCGTGGCTATCCAAATTTTTACTCGACTGAGCTTGTGCGGACGAGCCACTTTTCTCGGTTACCATGGCGACACCAGGTCCCAGGACCTGTCAGTTTCAGAAGCGTAGGTTTCGATTTCGATTGCAAGACATCGATTAGTGTAGCTATATTCCGATAAAATGCTCGAATATCCATAGCCAGAGAACTCTGTCGAGTCGCTGTTGAACTTCGTGAAAAATGCTAGGTACAGTATACGGAGGGAAATTCGAATGCCAACTGAACAAATGGTTGGCATTTTTTTGGAGTTTTTTGTGTTTCTGGATGCCGGGGCAGTGGCCCAAGTGGCCTTATGGACGCAACGCCCCTGTATATCAACACTTCTCATTCATTCAGTATACCGCTTTTTTGGGAGACCGGGGCGAGTTGGCACGCACCCTTTATTTCTGGCTGTAGATGAGAGAGAGCACTGTCGTTGCAGTGGTAGGAGGGGATCGTCCTGCCTCGTCTTCCAACGGAGTTTCAGTTTCTTCCTCCATATGGTGTGACTGCGACAATTTGTGTTTTACGACTTCATACTCCGTGAATATAATCAGTGCTCCCTAGCAATGATTAACTCGGGTCAATTCCCGATTGTCATCGCGTCCCTAGTGATGATATCTGGGCTGAATGCATGCAATTTCATTCACCCTCCTGTTGAAAATGGGTGTGATTTATCGGCCCGGCAAAATAGAGGTTACTCCCTACATAAAAGGCGGGCATAACAGCTTTTAATTCAACACACGTCCAAAAAATACTTCGCACATCAAAAAAGGGAATCGCACGGCAAATTTGGGAGTCGCACGGCTAATTTGGGAGACGCCCGTCTAATAAGGTGATTCAACGTTCAAATTTGTTATTGCCCTTCCAGAAATTGATTATAACGGCAGAAGAAGGATTCCCTGGCAACACTGAGGTAGGTAAGGCTATGTCCTAATTGGGAAGGCATCGCGCGATCGGGCGATCAGCGATGATCGCACGATCACGCGTTGATCGCGCGATCTAAATGCCTGTCCTAATTCATGTGCCCGTCGATCGTCTATTTAGTGGGACCGGACGATAGCGCGATGAAAAACACGCCATAGCGCGACCACCTCAGTTCCGTTCTCATTGCCGGAAATGCCTTCATATGCGTAGATGCTGAGTTTTTGTTTATTTTCCGATGCTTTTTAAAGAATATACTCATTATCAGCAAGTTGTCACAGTGAAGTACAGTAACCAAAAATAAAGTACAAAACTTCGAAAAAAAAATAAATCCAGTCATGCAGTGTGACTATAAGAGCGAATTTTCAAAAAATATTCTTGCTATTGTGTAAAAAAATGATATAGCGAGAAACGATACCACTTTTAGCCATTTTTACCAATTTTTGACCCTAACAAAGTCAAATTTGACCCATTCTTTTTCAAGAAAATGTTTTTATCATCGAAATATTCCCTCCGTCGTGAATCACCGTTCCACACGAATTAATATTGATTTTAGCCCTTAATACCAGTTTTAGACCCCCAAAAATCCGAAATGGACCTCTGTTCTGTATGAAAAACAACTGAAATTTTTTTTCTGTCTTACCATTCCATACCACGTTCAGTAATTTTATATCAACTGCTCGCGACTTTAGCAATTTTTATCGATTTTTGACCCACCTTAGAATTTTTTTAAATTGCTCATCTTCGGACTCATCCTTTTGTTTGGCAGTACGAAAATTTTGAAATTTTTATCATGTACTCCAGGAAAGATATCGTCCAAAAATTCACGTTCCGAAAATGTTGGACCCATTGCAATAGCTTCATTTTCTTTTAAATCCGCTTAAAAGTACGTCTGGCTAGCCTGGTTACAACATTTTTGACTATATCTGCAGCCACACAGTCCTCAGTTTCAAGGTACCAATATGCGTCGAAGATTGGGTTCACACGAATTTCGTTAATTAAATGTTCTTCGAAAGTCATAATTGCACAAATACTGTTGGTCGCGCGTCGAAAAACAAACTGGTTTGTTTTGAGGCGATGAGGCGTTTGGCGGTCGCGCTGACTGGAACTGAATAGGACACTCCCCTCCAAAACGATAGGTTTGTTGCTTACGCGATGGGGCGATGTAGGCGATGCGATTTCAGATCAAACAAGTGCGACCGACCCCACCCATCGCGGGAGCGCATCTGAGCGCGCGCTCCTTCAACTTGAAATAGCTGTGCAAAACCCCTTTTTTGCTGTGCAAAACCCCTTTTTTGCTGTGCCAACCCCTTTTCTGATGTGTGATTGAATAATACGCTGGTATTGATCACCTATTTAGCCGTGATTGGAGTCAATATTGACGTTTACTTTATGCTGGGAGTTTTACTTTTTCTGAAGTGAAGATAATCTTTTTACATGGAGATTCGCAGAAGGGAAAATACCTTTTTTTGCCGTGCAGTTAAATATATCCCGTTGAAAATGCCTGTCGGTGCAAACTTCAGGTCCTTACTGTGAACTGATGGCTGGACGTACAATGCTCCGGGTGGTCTTTAAACCCGTAAAAAAAAATTCGAGATAACCGCGTCCTGGAGATTTCAACCCCTATTTTTCATCCCTTAGGGATGACTGACATTAACGCCGAGCTTTGAGGACCAACTAAACCTCAAATGGGACCTTTAAACCGAATTTCGTCAATTTTGGTTCATGGTAACTAAGAAAAGTGCTAAGTACGGCGTACGGACAGAAATTTTTTTATTGCATTTTAGGATTCTACATACCTTGAAACGGAAACCACCAAATTTTGAGGGGGGGGGGGGGGGCTTAAAAAAATTGTTTCATGCTCGATTCCAAATATTCATTATTGACCTCGGTGGACGGAGACTTACGGTCCGGCTGCATGGCGCCTTATCCTCCCAGTTTGTCGCAACCTCTGGTATTCCGCAGGGAAGTCACCTGGGACCTTTATGTTTTCTGCTGATGATCAACGATGTGGTGTCGTGCCTTGCTCGAGGGGTGCGATGCATACTTTTTAAATTTTTCAAATTGTTCTGCCATATCGGGTCGGTTCATGACTGTGAAGTGCTCCAGAGTGCGTTGGCTGATTTGGACCGCTGGTGTGTAAATAGCAATCTGTTTGTAAACCCGTCCAAGTGCTCAGTCATTTCTTTCTCTAGGGCTCGAAACCGTGTCAACTATGACTATTCCCTTGACCAAAAACCTTTGAAAATATCGACTGAGTTGAGGGATTTCGGTGTGATGCTGGACGAACAACTGACCATTACAAGCCACATCTGAGACACTGCTAATAGGGCCATGAGAGCCTTGGGGTTTTTAAAGCGTTACACGAGGGACTTCACAAGTATACCCGCTATTGTCCTGCTTTACAAGTCCCTCGTTCTGCCCATTCTCGAGTATGCTTCTCCAGTTTGGTCCCCATTTTACGCTATTCACCGTCACCGGTTTGAGAGGGCGCAGCATAAATTTTTGCGTTATGTGGCCTTCAAATGCAGCGTTCCAGGTTCGGAAGACGATTATGACCGTCTGTTGGCTAAGTTTCAGCTGGTTCCGCTGACTATGAGAAGATGTGCTGCTGACCTCACTTTCCTGCATAAATTGTTGAATGCCTGTCTGGACTGCCTGGAGCTGCTCGCAGGGATCCTTTTCCAGCTGCCACGGTTTTCTGCCCGTTCATCAGCCCTATTTCATATTCCATTTTCTGCGACGAATTATTTGCTGCACCGCCCTCTCATTCGACTTCCCCGCACAGCCAACTTGCTGCTCTGCGCCCATCCGGAATTCGACTTTTTCTCGGACTCACTGGCTTCCTTAAAACGATTGATATTTTCCTCGCCGAATGTTTTTTGTAATTAATATTGAACATGGACATTTATTAATTTCATCAATAAGTTTATTAACCTGCAGTATTGTTTTCATCAAGTATCATTTTCAAAATGTTTTTTATTTTCTTTCTTGATTCATCTATTTTGTAATTTCACCATGTAATTGGGCTTGCCCATAAATAAATAAATAAATAAATAAATAAATAAATAAATAAATTGAAAATAATAAACCAAAAAATCACTCAGGATATGCAGCTGAAAATATTGAGATAGGTCATGATGACAGACGACCTTGATCACTTTTCGTTGGGTCATGAAGTCGTTTTGCAGTGTAGCGTGGCAACGAATCGTCCGATTTAATAACTAGTTAGAGGATCTTATAAAGCGCGAAATTCTGAAGAAAACGACACAAAAAACTCAATTTTGCCCAAACGTGAGATAGGTATTGAGGGTCCTACACCGACAATTTCTAAACAACAATTAGGAATAAACCTGTTAGAGGAATTATTTTCAAACGCTGAGGGATATGTGCAAAATCCACTGAAACAGTCACAATTTGAGGAGAATATTCATGATCAATGGGATTTTTCAAGAAATTCTACATCAGCACAACAATGAAAAAGTTAGATATGGAATTGGTTATGAAAAACCAATTACAGTAGATGGTTAGCTGCTCTGTCGTGGAATCCGAAGGTAAGTACCTACCTGTATCTGTTAGTAGGTGTAGCGATAGTAGCTCCCACTTGTCGAAACGGGAAATTCCATATTGCGTATCAATCACTCAAAACGGGAATCTAATCAATTTGTGAGCTTGTCCAAACTGTTCTGAGTAGCCGGCGAGTTTTTAACGGTAAAAGTAGATATTAATCTGCTGAAAGTAATATTTCAAACCGGAGCGCTGTGAAAAGGGATAAACTGCAATTTGTTGACAGGGCTAATGAATGGACGATTTACGAGTGTTGAAGCTTTTCAGCATAGAGGGTAGTCCCACCAATCAGTAGAGAGAGTTTACATAGTGTTAGGTGTCGAGTGTTAATCAAGCGTACCTCGCACCAGCGTGCTACACCTTCCAACTTGTACATTAATCATCCAACTTGCTAATATTATTTTCATCCTGTCGAAAGCCCAAGCCTTATCTCGAGAATTCAGACTGTTTTGGCGTTCAGTTATAAAATTATTTACATACTTACCTGAACTAGTCAGTTAGAATGGGTTCTATCTAGTGCCTCATACATAAATGATCATGTTCGATAAAACATGTTCGTTCCTGTGGTGAGCTCGTGATGTTAGGGCCATCAACGTGGTGTATTGTAAATTTGGGATCATAGGTGCTGGTTAAATTTGCTCCTACTCTAGGGTCGGGAGGAACCTACTGCTAGCACCCAGCGAGAATGAACCACAGCGAGTGCTAGGTAAAAGAGATGAACCTAATGCCAATACCCCGCGAGCATGAACCACAGCGAGTATTATGTGATCCTTGGGAGTCTTTTGGCATAAGGGACCTACTAACAATACCCAGCGAGAATGGCCACAGCGAGTATTGGTTGCTCCTTAGGAGTCTTTTGCTAGCACCCAGCGAGAATGAACCACAGCGAGTGCTAGGTAAAAGAGATGAACCTAATGCCAGAAGCCCGCGAGCATGAACCACAGCAAGTATTATGTGATCCTTGGGAGTCTTTTGGCATAATTGACCTACTAACAATACCCAGCGAGAATGGACCACAGCGAGTATTGGTTGCTCCTTAGGAGTATTTTGCTAGCACCCAGCGAGAATGAACCACAGCGAGTGCTAGGTAAAAGAGATGAACCTAATGCCAATACCCCGCGAGCATGAACCACAGCGAGTATTATGTGATCCTTGGGAGTCTTTTGGCATAAGGAACCTACTAACAATACCCAGCGAGAATGGCCACAGCGAGTATTGGTTGCTCCTTAGGAGTCTTTTGCTAGCACCCAGCGAGATTGAACCACAGCGAGTGCTAGGTAAAAGAGATGAACCTAATGCCAATACCCCGCGAGCATGAACCACAGCGAGTATTATGTGTGATCCTTGGGAGTCTTTTGGCATAAGGAACCTACTAACAATACCCAGCGAGAATGGCCACAGCGAGTATTGGTTGCTCCTTAGGAGTCTTTTGCTAGCACCCAGCGAGATTGAACCACAACGAGTGCTAGGTAAAAGAGATGAACCTAATGCCAATACCCCGCGAGCATGAACCACAGTGAGTATTATTGTGATCCTTGGGAGTCTTTTGGCATAAGGGACCTACTAACAATACCCAGCGAGAATGGACCACAGCGAGTATTGGTAGCTCCTTAGGAGTCTTTTGCTAGCACCCAGCGAGATTGAACCACAGCGAGTGCTAGGTAAAAGAGATGAACCTAATGCCAATAACCCGCTAGCATGAACCACAGCGACTATTATGTGTGATCCTTGGGAGTCTTTTGGCATAAGGGACCTACTAACAATACCCAGCGAGAATGGACCACAGCGAGTATTGGTTGCTCCTTAGGAGTATTTTGCTAGCACCCCGCGAGATTGAACCACAGCGAGTGCTAGGTAAAAGAGATGAACCTAATGCCAATACCCCGCGAGCATGAACCACAGCGAGTATTATGTGATCCTTGGGAGTCTTTTGGCATAAGGGACCTACTAACAATACCCAGCGAGAATGGCCACAGCGAGTATTGGTTGCTCCTTAGGAGTATTTTGCTAGCACCCAGCGAGAATGAACCTCAGCGAGTGCTAGGTAAAAGAGATGAACCTAATGCCAATACCCCGCGAGCATGAACCACAGAGAGTATTATGTGATCCTTGGGAGTCTTGTGGCATAAGGGACCTACTAACAATACCCAGCGAGAATGGACCACAGCGAGTATTGGTTGCTCCTTAGGAGTATTTTGCTAGCACCCAGCGAGAATGAACCACAGCGAGTGCTAGGTAAAAGAGATGAACCTAATGCCAATAACCCGCTAGCATGAACCACAGCGAGTATTATGTGATCCTTGGGAGTCTTTTGGAAAGATGGGACCTACTAACAATAACCCGTGAGAATGGACCATAGCGAATGTCAGAGAAAGGGGTAGGAGAGAGAGAAGTCGTAAGTCGAGGGTCGATCCGTCGAATGAAGAGCTGGGCCAGAAGATCTGCTCATAAAGGAACGTTTCCACCCGTCCCCCGTCCAGAAACGGCCGTTACGACCGTTGAGGAGCGATGGGGGTTATGTGGAAGGGAACCTTCTCTTACTTCCCCCTGGCGCTGCCCAGCTCGCCGTTCCCTTCGTTTATAGGATAAATCACTTCATATAGGAGTGGTTTATGTAGAGGTTTGGGAGGAACTACGACAGTTCCGTTCTCGCCATTAAAAAAAAAAAAAGAAGAAAAAAACCATGCTCGGAGTGAAAAAAGAATCAGGAGCCTACCATTTGGGGTGGAATGAGAAATATAACAGAATTTTCAAAGGTCTGATAACTCAATGAGTCAAAAATATGTAGTTAGTTCAAAGATTCTAACAACTTTCTTCTTCTTCCGTGGCGCTGCAGTCCTTACAGAACCTGGGCCTCCTCAGCAATCCTCCGAAACTCCTCCCTGTTCATGGCTACTCTCTCAGCTACTCGTTGGTACGCATCCTCCAGCTCTGTTCATCAGACCGGTCCCTATATCCTCCTAAGGACTTTGCGATCCCGAATTTGGAGTTTATTTTCTGATTCCTGGGTTAAAACCAACGTCTCTGACCCATACGTCACTACAACTGGTCTTACCGTGGTTTCTTAGAGCCGTGGTTTCTTAGTCTTGTGAAGTGCCCAGAAGCAACGATTCCCCACTTCGATTCTTGCTTTGATCTCCGCAGAGATATCTGTTCTGTTCGGTCACCAGAGTTCCCAGATACTTGAACTCCTGGCGAACTGGGAAACGATGACCCACCAAATCGATGGCAGTAGATATAAAAGGTGCGTTCTGGAGCAGGCGCCAGCCTTCAAGTCCAGTGATACTAAAGCTGCACGACACCAAGCCGCAGCACATTACGAATTTTTCGAAAAAATTTACGTAATTTTCGTAAATTTTGTTAAGTATTACTTTTAAGGAGTTTGTTATTACAAAAACATTTACGGAAATTTCGTGTTTTTCGGAATTTTTCGAAAAAATTTACGTAATTTTCGTAAATTTTGTTAAGTATTACTTTTAAGGAGTTTGTTATTACAAAAACATTTACGGAAATTTCGAGTTTTTCGGAAATTTTCGAAAAAATTTACTAAATTTTCAAAAAATTGTAAGAAATTGTCGAAAATTTTTGTTCTTACCTTCCAAAATTTCTAAACTTCAAACATTTTGTTACCTTCAAACAATTTTTCGAAAAATTAAAGAAATTTTGTAATTGTTTTTGCAACTTTTTTGAAGGTAAGTAGGTAACAACATTTTCGAAGTTTTGAAATTCTTGAAGGCAATAACAAACATTTTCGACAATATCGTACATTTTTTAAAAATTTTCTAAATTTTTCGAAAATTTCAGAAAAATGAACGAAATTTCCGTAAATTTTTTGAAGGTAATAACAACATTTCGAAAATTACGTAAATTTTTCCGAAAAATTCGTAATGTGCTTTGTGTCGTGCGGGTTTAGAATCACAGGTCTTGAAGGCTGGCTTCTGCGCCAGAACGCACCTTTCATATTATCTACTAGCATCGTTCCTTGTTATTGTCGTGTATACCTACGGTTTTCTGGTCATTATGTTGAGGCCCCTTTCACCCGCTGCTTGCTCGAGCTTGATGAACAATTTTAGAATTGAGAAACTGAGTTATAAGAAGTCAAAACGCTGCAAATTATTACGCAACGGTTTATTATCCCCCCCCCCCCCCCCGGAAAGCCCTAAATCGCGTACTAGAGCCGGCCTGGCAATTGCAGTTTAATAAATATGCGGCGGATTCAAGAATTCTCTAATTAATTTGGTATTTGTTGTTATTCATGACGCATAACATTTTTGTTCACGTAACAAAAAGAAGGTACCTACCTATCGATAAAATCCAAAATAACCATCATTCTTCAAATGAAATACAGTAGAAGTCGCTTATGGTGATCGAATTGGGACCGAATGGAAACAATCACTATACGCGAACAAACTCTATAAGCGACTTCTACTGTATAATATACTAGGTTGTGATTTTAGCCGTTTTTACCGATATTGGCGAATTGCGACCCCCAGAATTGACCTAATTTTGATTAATTTTTTTTAAAGAAATCATCAGTAAAACGGATAGGTAGTTAGTTATCTTCTGTTTCTGATCATCGTTCAATAGGTACCACAATTGGTGAATAGGTAATATATCATTTTTGGGGAATTTCAGCCATTTTAACCTATTTTGCCGACTTTTAGCATCTAAAAACTCAAAAACTGATCACTATAACAGGCCAATTCATTGCGTGTTCCTTATATCCGGCTTATTCCTTTCACCGCCTTTCTACTAAGCGACTTCTACTGTAATATCATTGAACAACCCACTCGATTTCATACGGCCATGCGTAATTTCAATCAGCTGTTTCCTAGCAATGATGATCCATAAAAAATGAATACTGGGAGCTGAACCTTCGTTAGAACCTCAATTCTTCACTCTTTAAAAAAAATAAATAAAAAATAATAATAAAAACCATGGAAAACGACACATCAAAAGCTCATTTTACTAAAACCTCAAGAAAACCTCGAAAAACTTGATTTTCACACCCCTTTTCCCCCCATAACACCCCTGGGTGTATTCGGATCGGGCGGCCGAGCTTCGGAGCAGAACTAGGACCCAAATGTGTTCCAAATTTTGGACCCAAACTGTGTGAGGAAGAACGACGATTTCATACCAAAATTTAACGCAAATTTAAGGCTGAAACTTCGTTAGAACCTCAATTTTCCACGCGTTGGTCAAAATCGACTTCATATTCTGTCTCCTCGTCCTAAAAAACATGGGAAAACGATGCCTCAAAAGCTCATGTTACCAAAACACCAAAAAACCCTTATTTTACATGTGGGCATATTACGATCGGGCTGCAAAGTTTCGGGACACAACTAGGGCCCAAATGGAGCCTGTGTGGGAAAGAACGAATTTTTTTGGTCACAAATGAAGTAGAACGCACCTTGAAAAGTAAAAGAAAAAAATGTTGTGTGTTATAAAAAATGCTTGCTGAGCGAATACATAGGTGCATTATTCACAGAATAATAAACCAAAACGAAGTATGGCGGACGGACAGAAATTTGTTTATTCCTATTGGTTTGTTATTCTGTGAATAACACACCTATGTATTTCGGATTCTACGTACCTTGAAAAGGAAACCATAAAATGTTGTGATTTTTTTTCCGCTCTTATTGTTTATGTTCGATTCCAAAGGTTTATTACTGAAGATAATGAACCTCAAAAAAGCTGCCTGTCAAAAACCTCTAAGAGGTGCTTCAAAATAAATAAATAAATAATAACGATTGAATAGGTACTTACCTACTTCAACCAGTTCGGGTCGTTTTTTTTGTGAAAGCATTTTCGGATAACTAAAACCTTCAATATGTCGGGTAGGGAAACGCAATGCACGTCTTGCAACCCTTGCATGCTTGGTAGCTTGTAATTTTGTGATGCTAATGTGCAGTTGTGTAATAATTTGCAGCGTTTTTTAACAATGACTGCCCAGGACGGGATTTCGAACGCAGTCCGTACATTTTTCGCAGCTAAAGTCTCATTTTACGAGTAATAATAAACTGGTGATCAAAACGCTGCTAAGACCTTGTCACATGGGTTTATTATTCTACTCGACATACCTACAGAAATTTTGGCTGTTCATTTATTGTTTATTTCATGTGAAATAATTGAAATAGCTATTTTTAAAGGTTTCCACCAATTTTGGCCCCCCAAAAACACGAAGTAGGCTCGTTTTTTTTAAAGGATGATCTTTAATCACTGATAGTGCCATTTAATTGTATTGATTCACCTGTTTATTGTAATATAATTAGGTCAGAAGAACATTGTTAATAAGATATAATATATCTTGGAGCAATAAGAAATATGAATTGGAAAAAAAAATTCACCTGTTGGTACTACTTCTTGTGTTATTATACAAATGTATGGCGATTTCAGACAATTTCCCATGTTTTTGACTCATAAAAAAGAATTTCGGGAGCTTAACCCTCGTTACAAAAACCTCAGTTCTTCACTCTTCGGTCAAAATCAATCTAATATTCGGTATTCTCGCCCTTCAAAACATGGAAAACGATACCTCACAAGCTCATGTTAACTAAAACCTCAAACATCCCCCGAAAACCCCTATTATTCACCCATAAAACCCCTGGGTGTATGCCGATCGGGCTGTTGAGTTTCGGAGCACAACTAGGACCCAAATGTGTTCCCAAATGGGGACCCAAACCGTGATGGAAGAACGACGGTTTTAGGCCAAAATTTAACGTAAATTTAACGACGAAACTTCGTTAGAACCTCAATTTTCCACTCTTTAGTCAAAATCAACTTCATATTCGGTCTTCTCGTCCCAAAAACATGGAAAACGATACCTCAAAAGCTCATGTTGCTAAAACACACAAAAAATCCTATTTTTATACCCATTTTCACACAACACCCCCGGGCATATTCCGATCGGGCTGCAATGTTTCGGGACACAACTAGGGCCCAAATGGAGCAATGTGTGCGAAAGAACGAATTTTTTAGACCGAAAATGAAGCCGGTATGCGTGATACGACGGAAGGCGGACGGTTATGGGAGAAAAATGGGTGTTAAATAGGGGTTTTCGAGGGATTTTTGAGGTTTTAGTGAACCTGAGCTTGTGAGGTATCGTTTTCCATGTTTTTTTTGGGCGAGAAGACCGAATATTTAGTTGATTTCGATCGAAAAGTGAAGAATTGAGGTTGTAACGAAGGTTAAGCTTCCGAAATTCATTTTTTATGGATCAAAAAACGTGGGAAACTGTCTGAAATCGCCATATATTTGTATAATAACACTAGAAGCAGTATCAACAGGTGAATCAAGACAACTCAATGACACTATCAATGAAGAAAGATAATCTGTAAAAAGCCGAGCCTAATGCGTTTTTGGCGGCCAAAAGTGATCGTTTGGGAAACCATAAAAAATAGCCATTTCAATTGTTGCAGATAAAAGAAACAATAAATGAACAGCCCACATTTCTGTAGGTGTGTCCAGTAGAATAATAAACCCATGTGACAAGGTCTTTGCAGCGTTTTTATTATTGTTTTAGTTATTGCTAATTACTGACGGAGGTTTGATCACCGAAACCGGTAAAACAGTGTATTTTTCGCGATTTTTTCGTGTATTAGTGGAAAACGACTATTTTTTCAATTACTCCGCTTTTCTTTGAAATAGGTTTCCACGATTTTTTCGCGCGTGATTCAGTTCGTAGGTTATTGTTATTATGGGGAGCGAAAACGTTAAAATAACATCATCCAGATTCCCCCCCGATCAATTCATATTACGGGAAACGTGCGATGGGTCCCAAAATCTCTATATATTATAAAAAAACCAGTCATGCAGCATGACTTAATGAGCGAATTTTCAAAGAAATATTCGAATTAATGGCTATGGTTTTGAATAAAGGAAAACTTCGGTCTAAAATTTGGTTTTCTATGTATATTCTCTTCGTATTTATTTTAATTTGTACGTTTTGTCCATCCTGATTCTACCGTTTGTTTATTACGTAATTGTACTAAGTGCTTATTTATTTGATCGCTGTGGGTAAATTCAAGGAGTTGTACTAATCGTTTGTGTGATGAATTTAAAATTCTCATCACGGTGGCGTGGAAGGAAGGTGAGTGAGTGAATTTAGGTAAAGGATAGAAAAGGAGGAAAAGTCGCAGGCGGCTGTAGTCAACCGAACATCTACGACTTTTGGAGGAGAGAGAGGTGGTGTGGAAGGAAGGTGAGGAAAAGTCGCAGGCGGCTGTAATCAACCGAACATCTACGACTTTTGGAGGAGAGAGAGGTGGATGAGGGAATTTCACCTAGGCGGCTGTAGTCAACCGTTCATCTAGGTGAAGGAGAGGAAAGGAGAGGTCCCTTGTCTAGGCGGCTGTATTCAACCGATCATCTAGACAAGGGGGGAAGGAGGAGAGAGAAGAGAGGAGGTGAAATTCCCAGGCGGCTGTATTCAACCGATCATCTGGGAGGTAAGGTAAGAGAGAGAAGAGAGAGCTGGTTAGAGGAAGTGTCGAATGAAGCTTGAGCGCCAGGATCCGGGGTTATATAGTACTTGGGGGCCTCTCCCTCCAGCTCCTTGCTGGGAGCTGGTAGTGGGGCCCCAGGTTGAGTAACCCTGGGTTCTGTCGCCTATCCCCACTCATATCTTTATTCACGGAGCTTTAGTTTGGCGGTTGGATATTGGTGAGAACTTAATATGATAGGAGTGTTCCCGGGAGGGACTCACGACAGAGGTCCCCCCAGTTTGAACCAATATTTGTGGAGCTGAAGGCGCAAGTTGACAGGAGCTGAGGGCTACGGCAAACAAAGGTGGTGCTGAAGGCGCAAGGTGACAGGAGCTGAGGGCTACGGCAAACAAATGGTGGTGCTGAAGGCGAAGAAAAGAAGACAGGGGCTGAGGGCCGATGCAAACAGAGGTTGAGCTGAAGGCGGTCCTTAAAACTAGTAGTAACATAAGGTAGAGCATAAGATAGATAATAAGGAAGTAGAACATAAGGTAGAACATAAGGCAGAACATAAGGTAGATGATAAGTAAGTAGAACATGGATATAAGTTAGTAGACAATATAAGGTAGTATAAGTAGGATGAGATGGCGAGGTATGTACAGTGCGGTGGTTAGGATGAATAATATTTACAATGAGATGGAGTATGTACAGAGGATGCATGAATATTTACAGCTGGCAGATGATTATTTACAGATGGCGGGTGAGTATGTACAAAAGGTGAAGTAGTATATACAGAAAATACAGAAGTATGTACAGACATTTGGTTACATGGTGGTAGGCGGTTGCGAGGGTCCGCCGTTTCCTGGGTGTGGTGTGGCGAGTGTTTGTGTGTGTGTGTGTGTGTGTGTGAGTTGTGTGAGTGAGGGAGGCGACCCCCTCTAACAGTCTTCACGTTAGTGAAGTCTGATAGAGGGGTCCCTTCACTGCCAGGGTGGCGGTGAAGGGGAAGAGCCGGTGGGAGCCGGTACCCGGGGCGTCGCGGAGAGAGGCGGCGACGCTGGGGTCCGGCGGGTGAAATGGAGGCGATGTGCGGTGTTGGTGGTGTAGGGCTGGGTGTGGGATTGGTGTGGTGAGAGCGGTCGGGGAGGACTGGGGCTGGTTTGCACCGTGCCAATGGCACGGTGTGGGGCTTCCCGTCAATTAACAGGGTAGCGGTGGAGTGTGTTGTGCGGATGACCTGAAAGGGCCCGGCATACAGGGGTTGGAAAGTTTTATGGATGCCGGGCTCTTTCAGGTACATGTGTGTGGTGGTGAAAAAACGTTTGGGATATGTGGTGTCGTTTGTGGGTGTTGTGGAGTGTAGAGGCTCCCTGTTAATTGACGGGGTGTGGTTTGGGGTGAAAATGTCGGCCGGTAAGCGTAGCGGGTCTTTGAAGGCGTTTTGGGCGGGGCTAGTTTGGTCTGAAGGACGGGCGGATGTTCGAAGGCTGAGCAATATGTAGGGAAGGGATTTAGTCCAGGAAGGGGAATTTGTTGAAGTAGAAATGGCCTGTTTCAGGACCGAGTGCCACCGCTCTATTTTCCCGTTGGATTGGGGATGGTACGGGGTGGTGTGGATCTTTTGGATCCCGAGGGAGCGTAGTAAATCGGAGAAGTGGGCCGATTCAAACTGCCTCCCTTGATCGACCGTGACTGTTCGCGGACAACCGTAACGGCTGACCCATTGAGAGAGGAAAGCCGTTGCGACGGTGTCCGCGGTGATGGAGGAGAGGGGGATGCACTCCACCCAGTTGGTGGCACGATCGATCATCGTGAGGCAGTATTTCTTCCCCTCGGATGGGGGAAGGGGGCCCACTAAGTCCAAATGTACATGCTCCCACGGGAGGGAGTCGGGGATTGGTTGAGGAGGTACATGCGGGTGGGCCGAGACTTTGAAACGCTGGCACTTCTGGCACCCGAGAACCCAGTTACGAATATCTGTATTCATGTGGGGCCAGAAGTACCGCGTCTTGATGAGGTCCCGGCTCGCCCGAATGCCGGGATGATGGAGGGAATGATAGTGGAGGAACAACTGCCTCCTCAACTCCGGTGGGACGTAAGGGCGCGGTGTATCGGCCGTTACGTCACACCAGAGGTCGAGGGGCGGCAGTTGTTCCAATTTGGAGGCGGAAATGAGGTTGGAGAGGGCGGGGTCGGAATGTGGGGTTTGTTTAGATTTGAGGATTTGGGGTGAAGGGAAAGGCAGTAACTCCGCCACCGGCGCGGGGGTAGGGGTGGGTCGGGATAGCGCGTCCGCCACGCAGTTGTCGGCCCCCGGCAAGTATCGGATATCGGACGTAAATTGCCCGATAAACTCGAGTTGCCGGAGGCGACGCGGGGAGGCGGATTTGCGATTTTGTAGGAGGGCGTGGGTCAGGGGCTTATGATCAGTGACGACAGAGAACTGCCTGCCCTCCACGAAGTCACGAAAGTGCTTGATGGCTTCGTGGATGGCGAGGAGTTCTCTGTCGAACGTGGAGTAATTTTTTTGGGTGGGGGATAGCGTTTTGGAGAAGAATCCTAGGGGTTGGGGGGTGGCGCCGGTGTGCTGATGGAGCACTGCCCCGATGGCCCAGTCGGACGCATCGGTGGTGATGGATAGTGGGGCGTGAGGATCGGGATGGGCCAATAGAGCGGCGTCTACTAGATCCTGTTTGCAAATTTTGAAGGAGGAGATAAGGTGTGGGGTCCAGGTAATGGGGCGGTTGTCGTTCTTTTTGGAGGATTGGGGAATGGCGTGTATGAGTGGTTGTTGATGTTGTGCTGCGTGTTTGATGTGTCTACGGTAAAAGTTTAGCATACCCAGGAAGCGGCGGAGTTCCGTCACGGTGCGGGGTTGCGGGAAGTCGGAAATGGCGTGGACCTTGTCAGCGAGGGGTTTGATGCCCTCAGACGAAACGTGGTGGCCGAGGCAGCGGACGGTGGGTTGGCCGAGAACGCACTTCTCTGCATTTACCAAGAGGCCTTCGGAGGAGAAGATGTCGAGGATCTGTTGGAGATGGCTGAGGTGTTCTTCCGGCGTCCTGGAGGCTACCAGGACGTCGTCGAGGAAGCAAAAGACGAACGGTAGGCCTCGCAGGATGCTGTCCATATAGCGCTGCCAAGTTTGTGCAGCGTTCCTTAACCCGAAGCCCATCTTAACATACTCAAAGAGTCCGAACGGGGTGATGATGGCGGTTTTCTGGACATCGGGGGGGTGAATGTTGATGTGGTGGAATGCTCGTGAAATGTCGAGGGTGGAGAATATGGTAGCGCCATGGAGGTGCGACGAGAAGTCTCGTAGGTGGGGAACATTATAAAGGTCTGGTGTGGTCTTTGAATTTAGTCTCCGGTAGTCCCCGCAGGGGCGGATATCCCCATTGGGCTTCTGCACGATGTGGAGTGGAGAAGCCCAAGGGGATTTTGAGGGGCGGATGATACCGTCGGCTATTAGTTTATTAAAATGTTGTCGGGCTTTAGATAGTTGTAGGGGGTGGAGTCGTCGGGCTTTAGCTGTGATGGGGGGGCCGGAGGTCTCAATGTGGTGTTGAATGGTGGAGATGTGGGCAGAGGGGCGGCGCTGGGGGCGGTAGTTGAGGAGGAGGCGTTCAAATTGCGTAGGGGGGTGGTTTATGGCATGGATGAATCCGGGGATGGGTGTTTTTGTGGCGGGGTCGATCAGGCGCGCGTTCCGGACGTCGACCTGGAGACCGAAATATGCGAGAAAATCGGCCCCCAGGATCGCCTTCTCCACGTCCGCCACGGTAAACTCCCACTCGTACGCGAGTCCGCTCATATAAACAGATGAGCGGTACGTCCCGTACGAGGGGATGGTGGTACCGTTGGCGGCGTAGAGAAGCTGCCGGTAGCAGCGCGCCTGACGACGGAGGATGTTGTTAGGGAATATTGATAGCGCCGCCCCTGTGTCCACCAAGAACGGCACATTGGTTTTCCTGCAGCGCAGGAAAAGTCGCTGGTGGGTCGGAAGGGCGTTGGGCACAATTGCGGAGGTGGGTACGTTGGTGGGTGTAGGCTGGTCCGCTGCGAAGGAGACGCGAGGCGGTTTCCCGTTGTTCCGGGGAGGGGGAACAGTAGTGGTGGGCTGTGTGGCGGTTGGAGGGATTTGTGCCCTGGAGGCGGGCGTGGAGGTTCCGTTCCGTGGTGGGGGAACGGCTGCGGCGGCGTGAGTGGCGGCCGGGAGGTTGTCGGCCCTGTTGACGGGCAAGGAGGGGCGGTTCCGGGGTGGGGGAACGGGAGCGGCGGCGCGAGTGGTGGCCGGGAGGTTGGCTGCCCTGTTGGCGGGCGTGGAGGGGCCGTTCCGGGGTGGGGGAACGGTAGCGGCGGCGTGAGTGGCGGCCGGAAGGTTGGTTGCCCTGGTGGCGGGCGGGGAGGGTTTGTTCCGTTTGTGGTGGGGTGAGGGTTTTGGCGGCGCTGCGGGCGCGGCCGGAAGGTTGGCAGCCGTGGCGGCGGCGTAGGAGGGGTAGCGCGGCTTGGTGGTGGTGGCTGTGTGAATGCGGGCGGGGGGGATATGCGCATGGTCCCCCCCGTGTTGGCGAGGAGGGGGGCCCGCCGGATTTACCGGCGGGCGTCTTCGTTTCCCTGCTTAGGGGCGAAGGAGCAGGGGGGTTGGCACTTGCGGGCCTCCCCACCGAAGTTTACGTGATAGAAACAACGGTTGGGGTGGTCCGCAGGTAGGTAGGTGGGGTTGGTGGGGCGGGTTGAGGTGGGCGCGCGCGCAGCCGCTGGGGATCGGCCCCTGCGCTGGCGGGGAGGGGATGCGTTGCGGCGCTCGGGTGAGCGCTGGCGGCGGCGGTCGGCGGACGAGTCGCGTCGGCGATCCGTCGAAAGGGGTCGACGTCCGTCGAGGGAGGGTGCCCGGCCGCGGTCCCGGGATTTTGTGCGGTCCCGGAAAGGCGGGGGGTGGCGCGGCGTACGCACCTCACTGACGGCGGCCGCAGCGGCCAAGTCGTGCACGGTGTCCGCGAGCCGTAGGAGGGGCTCGTCGGGACCGTCGAGATGGCTGGCAAGGGCCATCTGGATGGGGTGGGGAAGGGCACGTAACCAGAACGTGCGTGCGATGTCGGCGGTCATAATTCCTTGCAGCTGGTGACGCAGCCGTCGGTAGAGGTGGGAGGGCTTCTGGTCGCCGAGGTGTTGAGGTTGGGAGAGGGCGGCTACTCGGGCGATCTTCGACGGCTGGTAGGTGTTGATGAGGCGGCTGCGGAGGTCGTCGTACGCAGCGGCGGCGTCGGGGGAGATATCCGAGGTCTGCAGCAGGATCTCGTAGGGCAGAAGCGAAATGATCCGGGAGTACCGGGTTTTCTGGCTGCGGATGTTGGCGGCCGAGAATGCTGCGTCTACTTGAAAAAACCACAGCGCCGGGTCGTGCGTGTAGAAGGGGGGCAGCGACAGAGGGAACGCAGCGGACGCCGTCATGACGTCGGCGGCGGCTGCGGCCGTGGCGGCGGCGGAGAAAGGGTTGTCGGCCAATGCGTCGGATGTCGCAGCGGCGGGAGGCTGTAGCGTGGCTGGTCGCAAGAGCGGCGGCGTCGGTGAGTTCGGGTCCATTTCTGTAACTAAAATTCAAAAATTTGACTTGGTTTTGAATTTTAAAATTCGCAATCGGCGGGAGCGGTGGTGCGTTGAGTTGAGAGGTGAGTGTTGAGGGTTGGGCCAAGAATTGCGAATTTAAACTGACTGGTTAAAATTTTGAATTTAAAATGCGGGACACCGAACTACTTGACTGGGGCGACACATGAGGTGGGAAGGTGGGAAGGAAGAAGGTTGAGTGAACGTCGGGTTCACCACTGTGATGAATTTAAAATTCTCATCACGGTGGCGTGGAAGGAAGGTGAGTGAGTGAATTTAGGTAAAGGATAGAAAAGGAGGAAAAGTCGCAGGCGGCTGTAGTCAACCGAACATCTACGACTTTTGGAGGAGAGAGAGGTGGTGTGGAAGGAAGGTGAGGAAAAGTCGCAGGCGGCTGTAATCAACCGAACATCTACGACTTTTGGAGGAGAGAGAGGTGGATGAGGGAATTTCACCTAGGCGGCTGTAGTCAACCGTTCATCTAGGTGAAGGAGAGGAAAGGAGAGGTCCCTTGTCTAGGCGGCTGTATTCAACCGATCATCTAGACAAGGGGGGAAGGAGGAGAGAGAAGAGAGGAGGTGAAATTCCCAGGCGGCTGTATTCAACCGATCATCTGGGAGGTAAGGTAAGAGAGAGAAGAGAGAGCTGGTTAGAGGAAGTGTCGAATGAAGCTTGAGCGCCAGGATCCGGGGTTATATAGTACTTGGGGGCCTCTCCCTCCAGCTCCTTGCTGGGAGCTGGTAGTGGGGCCCCAGGTTGAGTAACCCTGGGTTCTGTCGCCTATCCCCACTCATATCTTTATTCACGGAGCTTTAGTTTGGCGGTTGGATATTGGTGAGAACTTAATATGATAGGAGTGTTCCCGGGAGGGACTCACGACAGTTTGCCTCCCCCTTTTTTGCTTCGAACTCTCGTCTTCAATTAATACTTCTCACATATTTCAATCTGACCACTCTAAGGGGGTGGGGGGGGGGGGGGTAAGAGTTTAAAGATTATCCTAGTTTTGGGTAATTTTTGCGCACTTTAAATGCTCTAATTTAAGAACGGATTTAGATATCTAAAATCCGATTTCACTATCGTGTTCAGCGTGCAAAAACCTTTAAAATGAGGGGTCACTTGTTAGAAAATAACATTTTGGGGATTTTTGGGTAATTTTTGCGCACTTTAAATGCTCTAATTTGAGAACGGATCAAGATATCTAAAATCCGATTCCACCATCGTGTTCAGCGTGCAAAAACCTTTAAAATGAGGGGTCACTTGTTGGAAAATAACATTTTGGGGATTTTTGGGTAATTTTTGCGCACTTTAAATGCTCTAATTTGAGAACGGATCAAGATATCTAAAATCCGATTCCACCATCGTGTTCAGCGTGCAAAAACCTTTAAAATGAGGGGTCACTTGTTAGAAAATAACATTTTGGGGATTTTTGGGTAATTATTGCGCACTTTAAATGCTCTAATTTGAGAACGGATCAAGATATCTAAAATCCGATTCCACCATCGTGTTCAGCGTGCAAAAACCTTTAAAATGAGGGGTCACTTGTTGGAAAATAACATTTTGGGGATTTTTGGGTAATTTTTGCGCACTTTAAATGCGCCAAAACCCTCCTTAGAGTAGGCCAATTTCGCCCATCTTCGAACTTAGCCTTTCGATTGCCAAGATAGATTTTTTGTGCAAATTTGAGCTGTTTATCTCAATTCTATCGAGAGTTATCGTCTGGAGTGACACATATATAAATAAATATATATATATATATATATACATATAAAAAAGTGTTAAATTTCAGGAATCGTTTTAGAATGGTCTGAAACGGATTTCTATGAAGAAAATTTCCAAAAATTTATATTATTTAAATTTCGAAGCCATTGCAATAGCTTCATTTTCTTTGAAAATTCGCTAAAAACGAATCTCTGTGAGTCTGTGAGTCTGGTGTCTGTCTGTCCGTCTTCCCACGGCCTAACGGCTCGACGGATATCGACCAAATTTGGCACGAATATCCAGTAGGCTCCCAAGTTGTGCAACGTCGCATTTTTAATTCCCTGACCATAGCGGAACTATGGTCGACCATGGTCAACTCCTGAATGGCTTGACGGATATCGACCAAATTTGGCACGAATATCCAGTAGGCTCCCAAGTTGTGCAACGTCGCATTTTTAATTCCCTGACCATAGCGGAACTATGGTCGACCATGGTCAACTCCTGAATGGCTTGACGGATATCGACCAAATTTGGCACGAATATCCAGTAGGCTCCCAAGTTGTGCAACGTCGCATTTTTAATTCCCTGACCATAGCGGAACTATGGTCGACCATGGTCAACTCCTGAATGGCTTGACGGATATCGACCAAATTTGGCACGAATATCCAGTAGGCTCCCAAGTTGTGCAACGTCGCATTTTTAATTCCCTGACCATAGCGGAACTATGGTCGACCATGGTCAACTCCTGAATGGCTCGACGGATATCGACCAAATTTGGCACGAATATCCAGTAGGCTCCCAAGTTGTGCAACGTCGCATTTTAGCGAATTTTCGAAGAAAAGGAAGCTATTGTTCTCGGTCCAAAATTTTTAAAACTCGAATTTCCGAAAGATTTTTATACCAAAATCCGTTTCAGACCATCCTGAATTCACTGCCGAAAGACACCAAAAATTATAGGTATATATATATATATATATATTATATATATATATATTTATATATATTTATATATTTATATATTTATATATTTATATATGTATGTGTCATTCCAGACGATAACTCTCGAAAGAATTGAGATAAAAAGTTCAAATTTGCACGAAAAATCTGTCTTGGCAATCGACAGGCTAAGTTCGAAGATGGGCAGAATCGGTTCACTCTAAGGGGGAGTTTTGGGGAATTTTAGGGGGGGGAAATTACCCATAAATTCCCAAAATGAAAAAGTCTGACAAGTGACACCTCATTTTAAAGGTTTTTGTACGCTGAACACGATGGTGAAATCAGAATTGCGATATCTCATTCCATTCTCAAACTGGAGCACTTTGAAGATGAAGGAACGTGGTTATTTCTTGAGATGTTCTTCCTGGTTCGTCTGCTCTAATCTGATAACGGAATGGGATATCGCAATTCTGACTTCACCATCGTGTTCAGCGTTGGAAAATCTACAAACCGAGGTGTTACTCGGCAAAAAATGGAACAAAAAATTTGTTACGTATCCAATACCTACTCTTCTGCTATTCAAAACATTTTTGATTTCCCCCTCCCCCTCCTTCCACCCCAAATTTTACTTTGCGTAAAACTACTCCTGTTTTAATTTTGTATGGTATCAAGTTGGGAAAACATTGGCCGAAAATTAATTTTCAGAAAATTTTAGGCGGAGGAGGAAGATGCCGAAAACTTCGAAAATTCGCTCTTATAGCCATGCTGCATGACTGTTAGCGAATTTTCGAAGAAAAGGAAGCTATTGTTCTCGGTCCAAAATTTTTAAAACTCGAATTTCCGAAAGATTTTTATACCAAAATCCGTTTCAGACCATCCTGAATTCACTGCCGAAAGACACCAAAAATTATATGTATATATATATATATATTTATATATATATTTATATATATATTTATATATTTATATATTTATATATTTATATATTTATATATTTATATATGTATGTGTCATTCCAGACGATAACTCTCGAAAGAATTGAGATAAAAAGTTCAAATTTGCACGAAAAATCTGTCTTGGCAATCGACAGGCTAAGTTCGAAGATGGGCAGAATCGGTTCACTCTAAGGGGGAGTTTTGGGGAATTTTAGGGGGGGGAAATTACCCATAAATTCCCAAAATGAAAAAGTCTGACAAGTGACACCTCATTTTAAAGGTTTTTGTACGCTGAACACGATGGTGAAATCAGAATTGCGATATCTCATTCCATTCTCAAACTGGAGCACTTTGAAGATGAAGGAACGTGGTTATTTCTTGAGATGTTCTTCCTGGTTCGTCTGCTCTAATCTGATAACGGAATGGGATATCGCAATTCTGACTTCACCATCGTGTTCAGCGTTGGAAAATCTACAAACCGAGGTGTTACTCGGCAAAAAATGGAACAAAAAATTTGTTACGTATCCAATACCTACTCTTCTGCTATTCAAAACATTTTTGATTTCCCCCTCCCCCTCCTTCCACCCCAAATTTTACTTTGCGTAAAACTACTCCTGTTTTAATTTTGTATGGTATCAAGTTGGGAAAACATTGGCCGAAAATTAATTTTCAGAAAATTTTAGGCGGAGGAGGAAGATGCCGAAAACTTCGAAAATTCGCTCTTATAGCCATGCTGCATGACTGTGGTTTTTTTAATTCCCTGACCATAGCGGAACTATGGTCGACCATGGTCAACTCCTGAATGGCTTGACGGATATCGACCAAATTTGGCACGAATATCCAGTAGGCTCCCAAGTTGTGCAACGTCGCATTTTTAATTCCCTGACCATAGCGGAACTATGGTCGACCATGGTCAACTCCTGAATGGCTTGACGGATATCGACCAAATTTGGCACGAATATCCAGTAGGCTCCCAAGTTGTGCAACGTCGCATTTTTAATTCCCTGACCATAGCGGAACTATGGTCGACCATGGTCAACTTCGTTAATTGAAATGGTAACCCCTATTTTTTATCGCGTATTCGTAATCTACGTGAAATTATATCTACGATCGACCCTTCGGACTACCCCCGCGGTCGACCATAGCGCATCCATGGGCCCCTCCATGGTCGAATCCCGAATTGCTCAACGGATATCGACCAAATTCGGCACGAATATCCAGTAGGCTCCCAAGTTGTGCAACGTCGCATTTTTAATTCCCTGACCATAGCGGAACTATGGTCGACCATGGTCAACTCCTGAATGGCTCGACGGATATCGACCAAATTTGGCACGAATATCCAGTAGGCTCCCAAGTTGGGCAACGTCGGAATTTTTCGGTCTCCTTCACCATAGCGGAAATATGGTCGACCATGGTCAACTCCTGAATGGCTGGACGGATATCGACCAAATTTGGCACGAATATCCAGTAGGCTCCCAAGTTGGGCAACGTCGGAATTTTTCGGTCCCCTTCACCATAGCGGAAATATGGTCGACCATGGTCAACTCCTGAATGGCTGGACGGATATCGACCAAATTTGGCACGAATATCCAGTAGGCTCCCAAGTTGTGCAACGTCGCATTTTTAATTCCCTGACCATAGCGGAACTATGGTCGACCATGGTCAACTTCGTTAATTGAAATGGTAACCCCTATTTTTATCGCGTATTCGTAATCTACGTGAAATTCTACCTACGATCGACCCTTCGGACTACCCCCGCGGTCGACCATAGCGCATCCATGGGCCCCTCCATGGTCGAATCCCGAATTGCTCAACGGATATCGACCAAATTTGGCACCAATATCCGGTAGCCTCCTAAGTTGAACGTAGGCGCATTTTTAATTCCCTGATCATAGCGGAAATATGGTCGACCATGGTCAACTCCTGAATGGCTCGACGGATATCGACCAAATTTGGCACCAATATCCAGTAGGCTCCCAAGTTGTGCAACGTCGGAATTAAGTACGATACTGCGTTCAGCGAATTTCGGATAGCGAGCGAAGCGAGCGGTCATGCTAGTCCATAATAATCCGGTTGGGTTTTCATCGGTATGTCCATATTAACTTGCGTTCGGACGGGTTCACCCGTTGAAACTCTGTACGGCTTTATCGGATTATTTCATGAAAATAGTTTCTAACGGGGCGGAACAACGCAATGTAAAACGAAGTATGTTAGGGCGGACGGATCACTTGATTAGTCTTCGCCCTTTGCGGCAGATGGGATCAGAGGCTGTCAATGAAACCGCCGTATGTACACCGACCGATGAAAATAAATACGTTCTGGTACGTTCAACAGTTTTTAAAAGCTGCCGATCCGATGTTCTCGTATAGCAGCAGAACAGCTGCAAAACACTGAAAACGACTTAGCACGAGTTATATCTGCTTTTGGTTTATTATTCTGTGAATTACACACATACGTATTAGCTCAGCAAAAATTTTTTTATAAAACCCCCTCAAATTTTTTTCGTTTACGTTTCAAGGTGCGTAGATTCCCAAAAACGGTGCAGTCACAGGAGTTTATTATTCTACTGGACATACCTACAGAAATTTTGGCTGTTCATCTATTGTTTCCTTCATGTGCAACAATAATTGAAATAGCTATTTCCGATAGTTTCCGCCAATTTTGGCCCCCAAAATCACAAATTACGCTCCTTTTCTCTCCCCCAAATTATCGCTGATTATTGATAGTGCCGTTTAACTGTCTTGATTTACCTGTTCACACTTTTAGCGAATTTTCAAAGAAATTGCAATGGCTTCGAAATTTAAATAATATAAATTTTTGGAAATTTTCTTCATAGAAATCCGTTTCAGACCATTCTAAAACGATTCCTGAAATTTAACACTTTTTTATATGTATATATATATATATGTGTCACTCCAGACGATAACTCTCGATAGAATTGAGATAAACAGCTCAAATTTGCACAAAAAATCTATCTTGGCAATCGAAAGGCTAAGTTCGAAGATGGGCGAAATTGGCCTACTCTAAGGAGGGTTTTGGCGCATTTAAAGTGCGCAAAAATTACCCAAAAATCCCCAAAATGTTATTTTCCAACAAGTGACCCCTCATTTTAAAGGTTTTTGCACGCTGAACACGATGGTGGAATCGGATTTTAGATATCTTGATTCGTTCTCAAATTAGAGCATTTAAAGTGCGCAAAAATTACCCAAAAATCCCCAAAATGTTATTTTCTAACAAGTGACCCCTCATTTTAAAGGTTTTTGCACGCTGAACACGATGGTGAAATCGGATTTTAGATATCTAAATCCGTTCTTAAATTAGAGCATTTAAAGTGCGCAAAAATTACCCAAAACTAGGATAATCTTTAAACTCTACCCCCCCCCCCCCCCCCCACCCCCTTAGAGTGGTCAGATTGAAAAATGTGAGAAGTATTAATTGAAGACGAGAGTTCGAAGCAAAAAAGGGGGAGGCAAACGATTAGTACAACTCCTTGAATTTCCCATTTGACATATAATTGTTATGATACCTTCATAGATAGACAAGTACCGGCCCACGTATTACTAGAAGGAAGACGAAAGAAAAAATCTATTTCAAATTATTCAATTTAGGTACTAACAGTAGGAGGAAGAAGGTTAGGCACTCATGATTTTCTATAACAACTCCTTTACCTACTGCACTCTCTTGAGTAGGTAAGTCAAAAGTCCTAACTACCCTATCCTACCTAATATGAACCCACAGCGATTAAATAAATAAGCACTTAGTACAATTACGTAATAAACAAACGGTAGAATCAGGATGGACAAAACGTACAAATTAAAATAAATACGAAGAGAATATACATAGAAAACCAAATTTTAGACCGAAGTTTTCCTTTATTCAAAACCATAGCCATTAATTCGAATATTTCTTTGAAAATTCGCTCATTAAGTCATGCTGCATGACTGGTTTTTTGTAGTGTTATTATACCAATGTATGGTGATTTCAGACAATTTCCCATGTTTTTGATCCATAAAAAATGAATTTCTGGAGCTCAACCTTCGTTACAACCTCAATTCTTCTCGCCCTAGAAAACATGGAAAAATATACCCCAAGGTCATTTAAATAAAACACCAAAAAAAGCTATTTTTACACCCATTTTTCACCCATCACATTCCGATCGGGCTGCAAAGTTTCGGGACACAACTAGAGCCCCAAAAAATGGAGCCTGTGTGCAACTCAATTGTCTTGATTCACCAGTTCGTAGCACACAGTTTGGGTCCCCATTGGGTCCTAGTTGTGCTCCGAAGCTCGGCTGCCCGATCGGAATACACCCAGGGTGTTATGGTGGAAAAATGGGTGGAAAAATAGGGGTTTTCGAGGTTTTTGAGGTTTTAGTGAACATGAGCTTGCGAGGTATCGTTTTCCATATTTTTTAGGGCAAGAAGACCGAATATTTAGTTGATTTCGACCGAAAAGTGATGAATTGAGGTTGTAACGAAGGTTCAGCTCCCAAAATTCATTTTTTACGGTCAAACACCTGGGAAATTGTCTGAAATCACGATGAACTTGTATAATAACACTAGAAGTAGTATCAAAAGGCGAATCAAGAAAATTAAATGACACTATCGATGATCAGATTCCCTATTTGAAAAAAAAACCACCTAGATCACGTATTAAAGAAAAATTAAATGAACAGCCAACATTCCGGTGTAAATCCAATGTAATAATAAACCCATGTGACAAGGACTTTGCAGCGTTTTTGGAATCTACGCACCTTGAAACGGAAAAGAAAATAAATTTGAGGGGGTGTCATAAAAATTGTTTGCTGAGCGAATACGTAGGTGTATTATTCACAGAATAATAAACCAAACCACTCCCACCCTGGTCGACCTGAGGTTGGATTTTCATTTTATTTTATTTAAATACACGGTGTTTGAATTATTTATTATTGTCTATAAAGGAATCTGTTGAATGCAAAACGAAAAGTGAGTCGAAAACGGAAAAACAATAGAACGCGTGAAAACAAAACATTTCTTAAAGTATACGTTAATAAACTTAAATATCTGTGAAGAACCATGGAAACCAAATCATTCGAACATTTCTTGCGTAGGTAACCTAACAGATGAGAAAGACGCTGAGTATTCTCTATGCAAGGTAACCAAAAACATGAAACGACCAAAAGTTCACTAACCTTCAGTCAGCAAAGATGACAGGACTTGGGCCAGAAGTAATCAAGAAAAACGCTGCAAATCCTTGCACAACGTACTACGTTACTTTGTACAGAATACCCTTCTGTTACAGATCACAGCTCTCTGTATAGACCCTCCGTAGGTTAGTACCTAACCCCGTACTCGTTACTAGGTACCTACCTAAATCACGAGTTGAATTGCTAAAATAATTCTGTCGATGACAACTAAAATGGCAAACAAAAAAAACCAGTCATGCAGCATGACTTAATGAGCGAATTTTCAAAGAAATATTCGAATTAATGGCTATGGTTTTGAATAAAGGAAAACTTCGGTCTAAAATTTGGTTTTCTATGTATATTCTCTTCGTATTTATTTTAATTTGTACGTTTTGTCCATCCTGATTCTACCGTTTGTTATGAGTAGATTCCTTGTTCCTTCTGAATGGCCTTTCCTCTTGACTACGATTTCAGGCCTGGTATCTAAAACCAGTTCAAGATTTGCTCTACTAGGTAGGTAGATCCTTCCTTCTTCATTGATATTATTTTTATCATGTTAAGTACCTACCTACCTTTGAATATCAAATATTCGTATGATACTGATAATAAATTGATAAGATACCTACCTAACCTTCTTCCTCCTACTGTTAGTACCTAAATTGAATAATTTGAAATAGATTTTTTCTTTCGTCTTCCTTCTAGTAATACGTGGGCCGGTACTTGTCTATCTATGAAGGTATCATAACAATAAATTATATGTCAAATGGGAAATTCAAGGAGTTGTACTAATCGTTTGCCTCCCCCTTTTTTGCTTCGAACTCTCGTCTTCAATTAATACTTCTCACATTTTTCAATCTGACCACTCTAAGGGGTGGGGGGGGGGGGGGTAAGAGTTTAAAGATTATCCTAGTTTTGGGTAATTTTTGCGCACTTTAAATGCTCTAATTTAAGAACGGATTTAGATATCTAAAATCCGATTTCACCATCGTGTTCAGCGTGCAAAAACCTTTAAAATGAGGGGTCACTTGTTAGAAAATAACATTTTGGGGATTTTTGGGTAATTTTTGCGCACTTTAAATGCTCTAATTTGAGAACGGATCAAGATATCTAAAATCCGATTCCACCATCGTGTTCAGCGTGCAAAAACCTTTAAAATGAGGAGTCACTTGTTGGAAAATAACATTTTGGGGATTTTTGGGTAATTTTTGCGCACTTTAAATGCGCCAAAACCCTCCTTAGAGTAGGCCAATTTCGCCCATCTTCGAACTTAGCCTTTCGATTGCCAAGATAGATTTTTTGTGCAAATTTGAGCTGTTTATCTCAATTCTATCGAGAGTTATCGTCTGGAGTGACACATATATATATATATACATATAAAAAAGTGTTAAATTTCAGGAATCGTTTTAGAATGGTCTGAAACGGATTTCTATGAAGAAAATTTCCAAAAATTTATATTATTTAAATTTCGAAGCCATTGCAATAGCTTCATTTTCTTTGAAAATTCGCTAAAAGAAACAAATAATGAAGTTCTGAAGGAAAATTGTTGATATGGAGTGAAATAGATGCCCCTTCTGCGTAGATCACTGTTTTCTGTGGTCAATACCTATAATGAACCGTTGTGTAATAACTTGCCCATCAATAATACTCCAACGGTTGTTCAAGTTGCAAAAGTACCGATCAACAAAATCCAGCCCCTTCTTGGTAGATGAACCGTTGTGTAATAATTTACCATTCTGTAATAATTTACCGTTGTGTAATAATTTACCGTTATGTAATAATTAACCGTTGTGTAACAATTTGCTGTTGGGTAATAATTTACCATTCTGTAATAATTTACCCATCAATAATACTTCAACGTTTGTTCAAGTTTCACAACTGCCTACCAACAAAATCCAATTGTCCATCACTTATCAGATGAAAAATAATATCGCAGAACAACCAACTCGACTTCATACAGCCATCCTTGATTATAACCAGATGCTCCGTAGTGATGATATCCGGGCCGGATTAATACCGTTTGATTCACGACCGTGCTGATGAAGCTTTTTGGTGCACCCGAACGGCTGGACGTACAATGCTCCGGGTGGTCTCAAAAAATTGTTTAGCTCAAGAAAAATTTAACGTAAAAAAAAGCATACCCTTCTATCGAAAGTTTTCGAGCTAGGGCGTTCTGAAAATTTCAACCCCTATTTTGAACTCCTTAGAGATGACTGACAGTGACGCCGAGCTTCGAGGACCAACTAGACCCCGAACGGAACCTATAACCCGAATTTCGTCGATTTTGTTTCATGATAATTAAGAAAAGTGTTCAGTACGGCGTACGGCGGACAGACAGACATTTTTTAATTGCATTCTCGGATTCTACTTACCTTGAAACGTAAACCATCAAATTTTGAGGGAGGGTTAGATTTTTTTTCACGCTCGATTCCAATGGTTCATTATTGAAAATAATAAACCAAAAGCACAACTTTTCTGCAGATCGTCTCTGTGAAAACTTAAAACCATTGCCAAATCAGACAACAGACAAAAATACAACTCGGACAGAAAAACGCTGCAAATCCCTGCACAACGGTTTATTATTTTGTATAGAATACCCTTCTGTTACAGATCACAGCTCTATGTATAGATAACCCGTCTACATAATATAATATGTCCTATTCTATGCATATTATGTAGATCGCAGACCCTCCGTAGGTTAGTACCTAACCCCGTACTCGTTACTAGGTACCTACCTAAATCACGAGTTAAATGTTGGTAAAATAATTCTGCCGATGACAAACAGTACCTAACAAAAAGAAACACACATAATGAAGTTCTGAAAAGAAATTGTTGATGAGGAGTGAAAAAAGTTGCAAAAGTACCTACCAACAAACTCCAGCCCCTTCTACGTAGATGGTATAATGAACCGTTGTGTAATAATTTACCGTTGAGTAATGATTTACCGTAGTAATAATTTACCCATCAATAATACTTCAACGTTTGTTCAAGTTTCACTACCTACCAACAAACTCCAAAAGAGCCATCATTTTTCAAATTAAATAATATCACAGAACAACCAACTCGACTTCATACTCCGCCAATATAATCAGGTGATCCCTACCAATGATTGGCCGTATTCACAAATTCCTATTGTGGGCGCGTCTCTGGTTACGAGATTTGGTTTGAATTGTATACAATTTCATTCACACTGGAGTCGAAAATGCCTGTCGGTGCAAACTTCGGTGCCTTACTGTGAACGAACGGCTGGACGTACGATGCTCCGGATGGTCTTAAAAAACTCGCAAGTTCAAGAACTATTTAAAACCGTAAAAATATTTACGTAAAAAAAATGGTATAGGCGTTTTGAAAATTTCAACCCCTATTTTGAACCCCTTAGAGATGACTCACAGTAACGTCGAGCTTCGAGGACCAACTAGACGCCGAACGGAACCTATAACCCGAATTTCATCAATTTTTTTTCATGGTAACTAAGAAAAGTGGCCCGTACGGCGTACGGCGTACGGCGGACAGACAGAAATATTTTTATTGCAGTTTTGGATTCTACATACCTTGAAACGTAAACCATCAAATTTTGAGGGGGGGTAAGCATTTTTTTTTTCATGCTCGATTCCAATGGTTCATTATTGAAAATAATAAACCAAAAACAGATGAACTCGAAATGCCCTCAGTAAACACTGAAAGGACTGAAGGATGAAATAAAGCGTAATATGAGTGCAAAAAAGATGCCCGTCTTTGACTTGATAACAGGTCGAAATGTGAGAGAGCTCCCTGAAAAGGCCTTGATGAAATTACTTCATATTACCAGTGCTACGCTCAGGATGAACACGTACCATCCCAGTGGAGGTCATAACACTTTCCATACCAGGAAAGTCACTAAACGAGAAAACATCCATCGTTCCTGTTATGTCGAAATTTTTCGAGAAGTTGCTCCTTAAACCAGTAATATAAGATAGAAATTTGATTCCAGATCACCGATTTGGATTCAGACAACACCACTCTACGCCAGATCAAGTCCATCGAATCACTAAAATTACAGAAAACGCTGCAATGCCCTTGTCAAATGGGTTTATTATTCTACTCGACATACCTAAAGAAATTTTGGCTGTTCATTTATTGTTTCTTTCACGTGCAATTATTGAAATAGCAATTTTTGATGGTTTCCACCAATTTTGCCCTCCCAAAAACACGAATTAGGCTCGGTTTAAAAAAAAAGATTATCTTTCTTCATTGATAGTACTATTAATTGTCTTGATTCACCTGTTGGTACTACTTCTAGTGTTATTATACAAATGTATGGTGATTTCAGACAATTTCCCATGTTTTTGACTCATAAAAAAGAATTTCGGGAGCTTAACCTCGTTACAAAAACCTCAGTTCTTCACTCTTCGATCAAAATAAACGTAACATTCAGTATTCTCGCCCTACAAAACATGGAAAACAATACCTCACAAGCTCATGTTAATTAAAACCTCAAACATCCCTGGAAACCCCTATTTTTACATCCATTTTCCCCCCCATAACTCCCCTGGGTGTATGCCGATCGGGCTGTCAAGCTTCGGAGCACAACTAGGACCCAAATGTGTTCCCAAATGGGGACTCAAACTGTGTGCGGAAGAACGACGATTTTAGACCAAAATTTAACGTAAATTTATGGCTGAAACTTCGTTAGAACCTCAATTTTCCACTCTTTGGTCAAAACCAACTTCATATTCGGTCTTCTCATCCCAAAAACATGGAAAGCGACACCTCAAAAGCTCATGTTACTAACATGTTACGAAAACACAAAAAGTACCTACCTGTTTTAGCGAATTTTCGAAGAAAAAGAAGCTATTGTTCTCGGTCCAAAATTTTTAAAACTCGAATTTCCGAAAGATTTTTATACCAAAATCCGTTTCAGACCATCCTGAATTCCCTGCCGAAAGACACCAAAAATTATATGTATATATATATATATATATTTATATATATATTTATATATTTATTATATTTATATATGTATGTGTCATTCCAGACGATAACTCTCGAAAGAATTGAGATAAGTTCAAATTTGCACGAAAAATCTGTCTTGGCAATCGACAGGCTAAGTTCGAAGATGGGCAGAATCGGGTCACCCTAAGGTGGAGTTTTGGGGAGTTTTAGGGGGGGAAAATTACCCATAAATTCCCAAAATGAAAAAGTCTGACAAGTGACACCTCATTTTAAAGGTTTTTGTACGCTGAACACGATGGTGAAATCAGAATTGCGATATCTCATTCCGTTCTCAAACTGGAGCACCTTGAAGATGAAGGAACGTGGTTATTTCTTGAGATGTTCTTCCTGGTTCGTCTGCTCTAATCTGATAACGGAATGGGATATCGCAATTCTGACTTCACCATCGTGTTCAGCGTTGGAAAAACTACAAACCGAGGTGTTACTCGGCAAAAAATGGAACAAAAAATTTGTTACCTACGTACCCAATACCTACTCTTCTGGTATTCAAAACATTTTTGATTTCCCCCTCCCCCTCCTTCCACCCCAAATTTTACTTTGCGTAAAACTACTCCTGTTTTAATTTTGTATGGTATCAAGTTGGGAAAACATTGACCGAAAATTAATTTTCAGAAAATTTTAGGCGGAGGAGGAAGATGCCGTAAACTTCGAAAATTCGCTCTTATAGCCATGCTGCATGACTGTGGTTTTTATACCCATTTTCACTCATAACACCCCTGGGTATATTCCGATCGGTTTGCAATGTTTCGGGACACGACTAGGACCCAAATGGAGCCTGTGTGCGAAAGAACGAATTTTGTAGACCGAAATGAAGCAGATATGGAAGGTACGGCGTACGGCGGACGGCATTTTTGGAATCTACGCACCTTGAAACGCAAAAGAAAAAAAATTTGAGGGGGTGTTCTAATAATTTTTTGCTGAGCGAATACATAGGTGTATTATTCACAGAATAATAAACCAAAAGGCCTTACAAGGTAAACAAATATGTGCCAGCATTTTCTTGGACGTGGATCAGGCCTCTGACCAGGCTTGTCACGAGGGACTAGAGTATAAAATGCAAAGGGATCTTCCAAGACAGTAGCACTTTCTTTTAAAATCTTACCTTAAGAACGGATATTTCAGGATGAAATAGGAAGACCATTATTCTGGCTTGAATCCTTTAGGATCCTGTAAAAGCAGGGGTCCCGCAAGGGAGTGTTCTAGGTCCCGTACTCCACCTATTATGCACACGAGACCTACCACAGCAAGAAGATACAATTGTTGCTTCCATTTGCAGATGACATGGCCCATCCTCTCTGTTGGAGATGACACAGAAATTGCAACTCGCAAACTACAGACTTCTACTGACAAGGTTGCCACGTGGACAAAGATGTGGAGAATGAAGCTGAATGAATCAAAATCAGCACGCAAGAACTTCATTAACCTGAAAAATCTCAGCCTTAGAATTTCAGATCAACTCAAATAAAATATCGAACCAATGCCGATACAGTAAAATACTTGGGGATGACTCTCGACTCCAAACTAAATTGGAAAAAAACCACATAGAAAAGAAGAAGCAGGAACTGAAAATCAAATTCAGAAGGATGATTGGCTGGGACACACTCATTTGCTATCCAGAAAAGTGGAAGTCACTGTTTTGCTGTTCATTTGCTCCCCGGGTCCTTTGAATAATGAAATATGTAGATAACATTTGCCACCAGGACCCCAGAGTCTGTGCTGTTCACTTGCCACCTGCACATACACATCCTCGCATGTAACAATGCCGTCGGATCGAAGATCGTCATCAGTCCCTTTAGTAATTGAGAGCAAAAAGTAATCGATTACTCTAGTAATCGAGAGCAAAAGCAATCGATTACTTTAGTAATCGAGAGCAAAAGCAATCGATTACTTTAGTTATCAAGAGCAAAATAAATCGATTACTTCAGTAATCAAGAGCGAAAGCACTAGATTATTTTAGTAATCAAGAGCAAAAGCAATCGATTACTTTAGTAATTGAGAGCAAAAGCAATCGATTACTTTGATAATCGAGAGCAAAAGTAATCAATTACTTTGATAATCGAGAGCAAAATTAATCGATTACTTTAGTAATCGAGAGCATAAGTAAATGATTACTATAGTAATCGAGAGAAAAATTAATCGATTACTTTAGTAATCGAGAGCAAAATTAATCGATTACCTTCACAAATACTTCTTTAATCGTGATAGTAATCGATTACTCCATTGTAATCGATTAACGCCCTACTCTGACCTGCACCGTAAAGCATAATTTAAAAAAGGTAGCAACTAAAATGTCCACTAACTGAGGCAATCAGTCCTTTCCTGGAGGTTCTGCCAGCTCATAGTCCCAGGTGCGATTGAATAATAATATTATGTTTAAGGCAAAAGTGGAAGTCTCCGCTGAAGTAGCCCGTCAAATGATATGCACAGTCCACATAAATTATAGGTATAGGGAATATAATCTGAATAAATAAATATACCATTCGAATATTTTTATATAAATAATGACGTGACTCACCTGAATTTAACGGCCGTCTTCTCGAAATCGTGGGAACAAGGGAAAATAAAAACGATTCATTGGCTGATTTTTTAATTATTATATACACATTCCTGTTTATGTCACGTTACACTTCCAGTTGGCCTTTTTTTTACTAGCCCATATATATATTTATAGTTATAACATGTCCTTTGTGTTTCACGTTATCTTTAATTTGCCAAAGCCATGTATAAAACATATTTCGTGTTTCATTATTAACTATACAGTGTAGTACTAGGGCATTCCTGGTGCATAGGGCCCTTCATTCCTTTCAATTAACAATCTTTTAAACCTGAGGTTCTGTTTTTCTTATATTTTCAACACACATTACACAATTTATAAATATTTTTTTTTTTCACAACAATTTTCCTTTTTTTAATATATATTTATTCCTCCATTTTACAGCGAAAAACGAAGTTCCAACAAAAAAACACCTTTTAATATGAACAGATATTTGTTTTCATTCTCACAACATTCTAAACATCAGGTAAATAGGGACTAATGTACCGTTTTTGTTTGTTTGGGGGGTTTCACAGAGGGTTTAAAAAGGGTACTTCTTCATTTTGTGCAATTTGTTATCTATATAAGTGCGTCGTCTACATTTATACGGTCCACCTATATCTTAGTTCCTTAATCAATATAATTATATTATATTATATAAAACTTGTGCCTTCATCCTTCTCTCTTTTTCTTTTTAAATGAACTCATAGTAAATCGGCATTGCTTTAAAAAAAAAAAAAAACTTTTGTTTTGTTTCGACCCAAGTCTAAATTTGGGCGACTAATTCGATAGATTAAGCCAAGGATTTTCAAATCCCAGAATCCCGTGTTTTTTTTTCTTTTTCTTGCATTTTTCTTGATGATAAATAACTACAGCTTCTGTATGAGCTCGTACACTTTACTCGGTACCCTTCGAGGAGTAATACCGCATTAGATTATAATAACATTTATGGTACAGTACAAATTAATAAACCATAAAAATAACTACAGACCAGATTGTTTCCATTGATATCTTACTCCATCTCATTGTATCGAATACAAATTATACTTAACGAAAGCTAATATTATAAATAACGACGCCGTTTCGTGCGGTTTTCATACGGGGTTTGACTTTTTTTAATGGATTCAACCCATTGAGATAACTTCTTTTTTTTCCTTTTTTTTCTATTTTTTTATTTTACAAAACTGTGGTGCAGTGACTCAAAAAACTACCTTCGGATTATTTCAAAATCAAACTTCAAAAAACGTCGTGATTCAACCTTTTTTTTCGTTCTTTTTTTTTGTCGATTAATATTATGTACAAAATTATCAAAAAAACGCCCATTTCACTCACGAACATAATGTCTAAAGTTGAAATCAAAGGTTCCCCGTTCAGAGTTGAATTGACTGATTCCTTCCCGAGAAAAGCCAATGTATCGGCCCAAAGTGCGCGGTTCCACCATTAAGCCTTTTTTTTATTAAAAAAATGACTACTCATTTTTGGTTTTCTTAAAATTATTAATTTATTTTCGCTTTCTACCACTAGTTTCACTTTTCCTTTTGTATATATATATATTTTTTTAATTATATAATTCTCTTATAATAACACTACGATATATCTAAACACTATAAAACACTATATACCTCTTGTTTTGTTTTTTCTACTGGTTTCTTTTTGTAGCTGGATTATGATATATTATATAGTTATATACATACAGGTAGCCCTCGCGTTGTTGATGGACAGATGGCCCGAATGAACATTAATTGAAAATATTCATTAAGCGATTTATTTTGTACAGGTTAAGTTTTGATAAAATGACAGCAGCTTGTCGACTCGAACCAATTCGTATTAAATACAATCCGTGCATCAAGCGGTGATTCGGGGGCAACCTGTATGACACGTGTACAATATACAGCAAAGTCAGCTTTTCCTCATATATAACTATACATATATTCACCGCCGCAATCAATTAATTATATCACCAGGTTAAATAAATTAGGGAGATATATTATATGCTCATACTCACATATACATCTCATTTGATCTGAATAATAATATAATTGTTTATTTTTATTTTGCATGAGTGCGCGAGGATCCTATTTCCTAGTGCCGTCAGGTTTTTCAGTGATTTGTCTCGTAAATTACAACAACTGACGGTAATCTTTAGATGGTTTCAGAAGGAGATGGATCCAATCACGAAGGAAATACACATATTTGGTTTATGATTATTAATTTTGCGCAGTTTTTAAATGTTTTTGAAGTATTCAACATTTTCAACATTTATAAAAATGTGATATTCCTTGACATTCATTCTTGTTCACAAAAGTCCCTCAATCACACAACCAACCACTCCCACACAACAATGAATTTAATACTGTTTTTTTCAGTTGACTTTTTTTCTTTCTACCAAAAATTGTCCAAATCTTTGTTCCAGTAGGTACAGACAGACGTCCAATTCTGGAAAATTTGCAGATTCAGCATTGTGCTAAACAATTCGTTTCGTTGAAATCCCACTTGGGTTTTCATATTATTTTGTTTGCCTTGAAAATGGCGTCCATCCTTCCCGCCGTTAGCTGATCGGATCCATTCTAGCCGGTGCCCATCATTAGAGTCTTCAGTACCAGAAATGAGAGGAAAACAAAAAACAAAACAAAAAATGAACAATGAACAATTCCACGAAACAAAAAAAATGTAAACGTAAAATTAGAAAAATCAAACGAACAAACCAAACAAAACGAACTAAATTTCGCATTAGGATGGGTTGAAAGAAGTGGAAGATGGGTCGGAAGAGAACAAGTTCTCCATTTTCTTAGTCAAAACCAACAAACGCATGACAGGGAAATAAAAGTTTAATATTACCATTTTGATCACTCGGCCCTAACCAATTTTTATCACCCTCCAATAAAAATTACCAAATTCTATTTCCAAATCCAATATACCAAATTTCATGTGTGAGAGTGCATGATGCGAGACCGCGTTCTAATTTCTGTACAGTCCATATAGAGTCAGCAATTTTTTTTACTGCAATAAAAAAAGTTTTCATCATTTTTCTCTTACATAATTCGTTTTTTTTTCAATTTTTTTTTCATTTTTATATAATTTTTGTGTCAAAAAATCTTTCTTTCTCGTTTTGGCGTTTCACTGCCCATTGCTGCCTTGATTACCATCAAACTAGGAGACTTGGCGCGAGCCACTCTTCGTCAGCAAGCTGCTGTGAAAACACCATCAACAGATCTCATCAGTATTCTAAACACATTTTTCACCATAATATTCATCATTTTATTGTAGAGGAGGATGATGCAGCCGTTATATTTAAAATAAATAAATAAATAAAAATAGTGAAGCACATTGGGGAGTACTGTAGAACGATGTGGAAAGGAATGTATTTTCAATGTTGAAGGGGGGGGGGGGGGATAATGCAAAGCTACGAATACCACTCGATACGGAAAGTATTGGATTCGTATTAGAATACCTAAACTAAAGGGTTAACTATTCTCAAGTACATTCGCAAGTCAATTTGCCTCTGTAAAAAAAGACCTTGAGATATCGCCTTCGGCGGCTTCAATTTACGAGTACGAGGTACCTTAAGGCTAAATTTCACGACGTTTTGGTGGCGATAATGAGAAGAAATTTGACCCCGCAGCACCATTGGGATCAAATTTCGTCTACTTCTCATTTGAGAACGGAGCGTCATATTTCAATTCGGAAAACGGATTTCTCATCAATATTCACGTAGAATTCCGGGGTAACTGGTTCAAAAAGTGTGCAAATTTTTTTTATCACTGTTCCAAAAAAATGTTGTTCAAATTGGTACCTCCCAATCAGGTATCTAATCGGTAGCTTGGATCCCAAGCTTCAAATTGGTTTGCCTCGTTTCATATTTGGATTAGCCTTAGACGTATATGAAATAAAATATCAAAAATATTAGAAAATAATTACAGAAACCCAATCATGGCGCGGACGGGTTTGCCCCGAAAGGGGAGGGAAGTCGACTGTTGCTTTCAGCGGTCGAAGTTTTATTATATCATTATTTTATTTAAGTATTATTTTATTATTATATTTATTAAATTCGAGGCCTCGAGGTTTCAGTTAGACTACCTGCTTTAGAGTGGGAAGTGAAAGATTTTTTCGTGACTAATAATAACTACATCGTGACTAATAACAGTAAAATAAATCATTTCCCATTAACTATACACGTGTACTATCGGATCGATGATACTATTCCATCCACTGTACAAAAAACTGTATTCTTCCTCCTACCTTCGAACGTTCTAAATTTGTTCAAATATTTTTATCGTAATTCAGCGGAAAACTTACTAAAGGTTGAAATACCCGCTCGTAGAAACGAACAAAATACAAATTACCTTGAAAACGGTTAATAAAAAAAGGTCTCGATGCAATAAGATCGATACAAAAGTATCGATTTTCGTAGATCGACAGCCGATCAGCGACTCGGTTAGACGGTAAGCGGTACCTTTTCTTCTTTCTTTTCGCTCTGCAACTTAGTGGAGAAATCCTTCGAAAAAGCGTCATTCATGATTAAAAAATGATTTTTCTTCTCTATTCACTTACGATTTTCCAACGTTTAACGGCATTTTCGAAATTTGCGTGAAATCTCACATAACGTACAGTGACTGGTCAGAAAACTTTTCCGATAAGTGGTCAAGAGGTTCAAACTCATCAAAAGCAAAAATTGAACAGCGCAAAAAATTGAGCGCCTTCAACCGCTGACGATTCATTCAAAAACTTTCCCTGAATGTCAACTTTCCAACGGTTTATAACTTTCCGTAAGATTTGGTGAGAAATCACACAAATTAGAAGTGAGAAAACCATTTTTTCATTTCGCTACGCAGTAAAAATCCTGTGTTTCACTATTTTTCACCCAAAATGTTTTTTTCATGCGACAAATTTCTTTCTTTCCATTTCAAGTCTTTACTCGGTACTTCCCCAGTGTGCTCACACTCATCAAGTAGAATTCTCGAAACGTTTCCCATACAAAAATATAAAGCCATTCATTTGATCAACGTAGGCCATTTAGCCGATAAAAATTCAATGAAAACAAAAACCAAAACGAAAACTAAACAAACAAACCAAAAACGTGGCTATAAAACCAGCATAAATATTGTGCTCTGTGCCAACTCCTTTTTCTGCGCAAGTTATCACCAAAATGAAAATAATACGGTACAAGATGATGAAAATAGCGTGAATATTAATGAATAGTTCCTACGCAGTAGAAGTTATATCTTGTCAGGCAGATAATTACACCAAAAAGGTATTTCCCTGTCATACGGTGGCACCTTTGCGTGGTACAACAAAACCAAACAAAGGTTATAAGTGAATTTTGAAAGGAAGCAACGTCATTATGATGTTGAAATTTGGTTTAGACATATTTTGTTGTTGAAATAAGCAAAATAAGTGAATGAGGAAAAGGAAAAGGGTCGAGTAAGCGTATGCGGTGATGCGGGACTAAACTACGTTACCATCTAATTTCATGTGAAAAAAATAAAAAAAATAAAAAAATAAAAATAAATAAACGACAAAATAGCAGTATTTGTGATATATCTACAACTCATGGCTGTTTGCATGCTCCCGATAAGCACACCTATGATCATAGTTATCACAACCTCATCTGAAGTACCAAACTATACGGACATTTCAAATCAAACCCATACAAAAAAAAATAATAAAATAATTATAAAAAAATTATTGTGTATCACAAATCTCAAAACATTCAAACTCGCAACTCTAGCACTCAACATATTACACAGAAAAAACCACATTAATTAGCTATCACACATTTACAAATATATACATTATTATATCATTATAACAACTCTAACATTAGGTTTACAACAATTCCCGGTCAAAAAATATTCCTCCGAAACATCTATCGATTTTGTTTTCGCGTCATGAAAAGCCAGCATCTAAATTGTCGATGAGTCAAATACATTGCACAAAACGACATTTTAGGTTAATAAAGAAGAAGGTTGTTTATAAAAACTCGAGAAAAAAAACTCATTTACTTTGTCGGGCAGTTATTTCGAAACAGAGAAACTCCGGACATTGATAGGCTCGAATCGTTTGATATTTTTTGCTCCAAGAAATTGGCCATGAACGATTTATGAACGACATTTTCGTACGGTTTCTTCAACAGTTAATACAATTGCTGGAAAACACTGAGACATACTTAGTGCGTACTTCAAGTTTGTGGAACCAGAATTTCACCGCTAATTCATTATCATCTTTCGATGGTTTCATACTTCGGCCTCAATACTTGAAAATTGCAATTGATGGACTTGAAAATTGCAACAAAATTAATTTTAGTGGAAATAATTCTTCTTTCCTTCGGGTGGACTTATTTGGTTTCTTAATAAGGGTTCGGTTTCGACAATAAAAGTCCTTCTTTCATCAAATCCTTTAATGAGGAGCTTTCAACAGCCCTCTGGCTGTCAAGTGTCAACATTTAATTTCTTCAATTTTACATTTTTGAATTTGCTAATAATTTTCTCTGTGTAGCTGAACAGTATATCGAAGTTTATATTGCCAACGGTATAATTCCTTTGGAAAGAGTCTAAAAACACTCCTACCTTCTCACCTAAAGATTTAATGTACGCATATTGCACTTTTACATGAGTATTTAGAAGTTTCAACGTGGTCTGCCTCTTGATCTCTTGAAATACTCGCAAATGTAGATGAACCCTTATGTGGAAATAATATTTTTTCGCAATCAGATCCACTCAAAGCTGTCCACTTCAATAATACACAAACCGATTAAAAAACTGTCAAAAAAATCTCGGTAAAAAAAAACACCGAAAATATATGAAAGGCCATATTTTTCAGAGCATTCGTTTTCTGTTCGTATGTATCAATATTCAACATCGAAAATAGAACTATTGGGCATCTTACAGTAAATTATTGCTACTTTGTATTATCCCCCTTATATAATAAATTAGATTGTCAAGATCTAATCTTTATAAGGTTTAGGGAATTGTTTAGACAGATATTTCACTCCTCCCATACAATTTATTGTTGATAACACCTAAAAAATATACATGATAGTACTTCTATAATGATATGTATTTTATTTTATTATTTTTTTTTTTTTGTCTTTCATTCGAAGGAATTCAGGGTGTTTAGTGTTTTCGACGAGTTTCAGTTGAATTATAAACATTTTAAATTTACGTCAAAAAAGGTGCTTTTCCCCTACGGAAAATCGTCGCTTACAAAGGTGGAACGACGGAAAAAGTGTAACACTCCCGGCAAAATTGAGTAAAATAACTAAACAAGGAACTACTCACAACTATAAAAAATAAAAAAATAAAAAGAACAGAATATTCAATTGCACAAAAAAAGAACAAATACTAATAATTTATTGCACGACAAATGAGGGATTTTGCACGACTTGGTATTTTGACAGTGCGATTTTTTACTCAGGTACGTTTGGATTAGAAACATCGTGGGATTTACTTGAAGCTTGAACAAATGGGTGAGTGAATGTCTGGGGTTCGATACCCATACAACAGTAGATGTTTAAAAAAAAGTTAATATTTATAATAAATTGCTCACTGCATTGTATTAATCGCATTAAGATTACACCGCATAGCTTTCTGAATGAATGGAAGATGGTATTTTGCGGCTCATGTTTCTCCCGATATCTAGGTGAATAACGTGTAAAAGGACTGCGAAAATGGAGTAATTTTTCTATTATTGTAATCGGCAGCCACTTTTGAAAACAGAGTTCTTAAGATTTTACGTTTTCGAACGGGGACTCCATTTTCCGCGGCTTCGCAATCAGTAACTAGTTGTAAGGGAAATGAATTTGTGGAAGGAATTTATACAGGTCAGTAGAGGGGAAAGCTGCGTTCTGGCGCAGGGGACACCCCGCAAGACCTGTGGCACTAAACCCGCACGACACAAAACCCGCAACACTATATTACATTAAAGACATTTTCGTAAATTTTGTTCACTTCAAACATTTTTTAAAAAATCACGAAAATATCATTATTTTTTAAAAATTTTTGAAATGTACATTTTCGAAAAATTTACAGAATTTTTGAATAATTTATGAAATTTTCGAGATAATCTTTGAAAATATCCAGAAAAAATTTCGTTACCTTCAAAATGTTTCAAACAAATTTACAAAAGTTTCGCTGATTTTTTTGAAAATTGTTGTTTCAGTATTGTTTTTCAAGAAAAAAAAATCAGCAACATTTTCATAATTTTTTAAAAACATTTTGAAGGTAACGAAATTTTCAAAAATATTTTTTGAATATTTTCGAAGGTAATGACAAAAATGTTCGATGATTTCGTAAATTTTATAAAAATTCCGTAAAATTTTTCGCAAATGAAAATTTCAGAAGTTTTGAAAAATAACGATATTTTCGTAAATTTTTTCAAAAATGTTTGAAGTTAACAAAATTTACGATAATTTCGTAAATGTATTAAAAAAATTCGTAGTGTTGCAGGTTTTATGTCGTGCGGGTTTAGCAAGACAGATCTTGCAGGGTGGCTACTGTGCCAGAACACACTTTCCCCTCTACTAAGGTCAGTGAATCAGCTTATTTTTTGTTGTTCAACTACTTTTTTCGTGCGATAACTTTTTTTTTCTAGCTGGGCAATGACTGTTTCCGCCGGAAATTGAATTAAATGTCGTTATTTCTACAATTTTTGTCGGGAATTTATCCTTTTTTTCTGTCGGGGTGATGAATCGTACCCGTTTTTGTTCCGGGGTATTTCAGAAGATCAATTTATAGGTGAAGCCGTCGCCACATGCAAACAGCCTGGTACTAACTGATATTAAGCGGAGCACGGTCATGCGTGAGATGTGTGCGGTGAGAGTACCTGGAACTGTTGCATGGCGGGGTACGCGGCCACCATTCCTGCAGGAGTCGGCTGCTGAAGAGCCGCTGCTGAGGCCAGCTGCTGAGCGGGGAGTTGGGGTTGGGTCGCCCAGGCGGCACCAGGCAGTTGCATCCCCATCCGGCTGGAACAACAGAGACATGAATTTAGGGCAATGGGAGGGTTTTAGTAGCTGAAGCCTTCTGAAAAGAGGACCAGATAACCAATCTGTTGTAGTCACCAGCATGCGAGTTTTGTCTGGAAGATGACGAAACAGGAGAACATAACTGTGGTGATAGAAAGGTAGAGGTGTGTGTGGTAGAGGTGGTGAAGTTTTAGATGGAGAGAAGGTGATGGTAGCTAGCGATAAAAGGTTAATGGCTACGGCGAAGCCAGGAAGGTTACCACCATTAAAAACGCTAGAGGATGTGCCCAGACGGTTCCACCAGATGGGTTATCACCAGATCGGTTATCACCAGACCGGTTCCACCACTCCTAGTTCTTTTAGGTGAGAAAGAGAGAGAGAAGTCATCGACTTGAGGTTTGAGCGCAGAATGGCGAGCCGGGTGCAAAGAGCGGGTTTTATAGAAACCCATCCACCCTCCTCCACTCCTCCGACGGTCGTTATGAACCGTTGAGGGACTGATGGAGGGAAGAGAGGCCTACCCTACTTTTGTCACGTAGACCCTCCATTCGTTCAGTATATTTGGGCAACCTTAAATAGGTACAAGGAGTGATATATGTGGGAGGATATCACAACAGTCCTATGTTGTCCCAGGAATGCACGTGAAAGGGCCGAACTTCTACAGAAGCTGGCAAGAAATGAAAAAGTGACAGAGCCCTTCAACATGACCCACCCAGTACCTATCTATCGGCGACATGAACGTCTACAAAGACTTGTATGATTTTCTGTGTGATATTAATCGTAACCTATGAATAAATTCTATTTATTATTGTAACATGAAAAAAAGAGTTCATTTAATTTATACAAGAGGAAAGTTATTTAATTTATTTATACTTATTTTCTCATAACTGATTTAAATAAGTGCCTACTGTAAATTATTATTATTTTTTAATTGTATATAAACTGCTATGACTGTATCGAATTCCGAAGCCAAATAAAAAGAAAAAAAAGAAAAAAGAGGGATCCATCTTGGTATGAATGGGGTGATGAGGGTGGTAAAAATGGCAGGTAGAGTTTTCTAGTGCTCAAGGGTTTGTTGTTTCATTGGTTTCTCAGTAAACTAGGGAACTTGAGATTTCAGTTAAAACTGACAACTTTGCAACAAGTGGTGAATGATTTTTGTGTGGCTTCAGATAAAGGAGTTTCAACTAATCATCATTTAAAAAAAAAACTTCATTTCAGCACTACCAGTGGCACCAATTTACTAAAAAGCCATAATTATTTATTTATTAGTTTTTTTAGGCGTTATTTATGTGAAAATGAAGTTGGTATCAACTATTCAAATACAGTTACCCGGTACGTTAAATAAAACAGAAGATTTGAATAAAACAAAAAAATTGACCCACTTTTGTGTATAAAAATTTCTGTCTTCGACCTCATCTCTGTAGTTGTGATTGAGCAAACATTTTGACGAAATTTGGATTTTTTAAATCCCGCTGCCAAGTGCAATTTTTGACTTACTGCAATTGCATTATTTTCTTTACAAATTGCTGAAACGAGGAAGATACTAAAGAATTTATGCTTATGGTTGAAGAGGCTGGTATGTACGAATCAACAGTCTATTCCAACGAACAGCTACTAGGTAGATAACGAAGACAAAAATAATGGGTCCATCATGCATAAATTATTATGCGTATTTCTAGATGAAATGATTTGGTCATGAACATGAGTGTGAACACCTTGGCTTTAGTTATGTGGAAATGAAGTATCAATATTTGAAATACAATTAGATTTGGAAATACAACTGAATAGAAATACAGTTGAATAGAATCTTGAAATAAAATTGAATAACATTTTGAAAAAACTGAATATAATTTAAAATAAAATTAAATAGAATTTTGAAATACTACAATAATTAGATTTGGTAATGAACCTGAGTGTGAACACCTTCGCGTTAATTATGTGGAAATGAAGTATCTATGCTTGAAATACAATTAGAATTGGAAATACAATATTATGAAACACATTAAACAGAAATACAGTCGAATAGAATTTTGAAATACAGTTGAATAGAATTTTGAAAACATTGAATAGAATTCTGAAATACAATTAGATTTGGTCATGAGACAATTAGATGAGTGTGAACACCTTGGCGTTAATTATGCGGAAATAAAGTATCTTAGTAAAGAATATTATGCATGTTTCTAGATGACTATTAAATTTGGTCAGGAACATGAGTGTGAACACCTTGGCGATCTAGTTATAAATAAAATTGATCACAAGGTGCCACAACTGAAAATTTAGAGGAATTGGTCTATGGCCTAGAGAATAAATAATCAGTAATAAAGACGTAAGTGCGGCATTTCAAAAATTGCAGCTAATGTGGTATTTGAGGTAGGCAAAGGAACACGGGGTGCATAAAGGATCAGCACACAATTTCCTGTAATACTTCCACGTTGATCCGCTTACCATACCTGGTTCAGAATACCGTAGTTCGAAAATTTTCAATAGAAGGGTATGGTTTTTTAAGTTTTTAAATTGGTATAACTAAATAATTTTTTGGGGCCAACCGAAGCATTTTACGATCAGCCGTTCGTTTGCACCGATGCTTCGTCAACACGATTGTGAATGAAACGGTATAAATCCGGCCCAGATATCATCACTAGGGAGCACCTGATTATAATCAAGGATGGCTGTATGAAGTCGAGTTATTTGCTCCAAGATATAATTTGATTTTAAGAATGTTGATTGTTCTGAATTCAGTTGATAAGTATTTTTTCAATTTGAACAAACTCTATTGTGCTTCATGAGTAACAACAAATAATTAATGATAGAATTCTTGATTCCACCGCATATTTATGAAATCAGATTGTTCGGCTGGCCCCATACCCGATTTAGGGCTTGTGGGAGGCACGAGGGTAGGTATTGACCACAGAAAACAGTGATCTACGCTTAGACGAGGCATCTACAGGTAAATAATAAACCGTTGTGTAATAATTTGCAGCGTTTTGTTCAGCTCGTTGAACTCTTCAATGTGAGATGAGAAAGAGCTTTCTAGGTGGAGAAATAAGGGAGTTATGATGGGTTTTCTAGTTTTTCGATTTTTCTACAATAACTGCCGTAAAAATGAACCAGAATCAGTGCGGTTGGTGCCAAAATGTCCGTCAGGATGTCTTGATAACGCCTATTGATTCTGAGCGTGATCTCACTCGATTTGGCTTATTGAAAGAAAAAACAAAACAAAAAAACATGTCGATGGGCTCAAAATTTTCCAGGTTTACTAGCTAAACCTGGTGCGGTGTCAGAAGGTGGTTGAAAGTGGTATTTTTATTCAATCATATTATATTTTTACACTCAAAAACATCGGATCCTCACCTCATGTAGCCTTGCTGGTAGCCGAACTGACCATAAGAGTAGCCCTGCATCCCCTGTAAGAATTGACCTTGCATCTGAGCGGTCGCTGCCGCAGCTGCTGGGTAGCTTTGAGGGTACCAGTAGCCGAGCTGTTGGCCGTAAGCGTAGGGGAACTGCCCGCTCGTGAGCGCCTGCAACAACAAAAGACACTTTAAAATAAAATAATTCGGGAAACGTAGAATGCAGGATTTCCTCAAGGTTTGACCTGAACAGGCCAGGCCTTGAGGATTTCCTTCACGTGAAGGTAGCCACACACGTACAGGCCGAGCCTTGAGGACTGGACTCAAGGCCTAGGCCTTGGGGTTTGGCCTGACCAGTCCTTGCCCACACACGCGAGGAATTTTTCCTTCAGTTCATTTCGTGACAGCAATGGAGGACGATATGTTGTTGGCAGTAACGAGCTGCTTAATTGCAAAAAATTACATTTCGAAAAAAAAGAAAAGAGTGTTCAAAAGTACGTGGTGTAAACAGTGGTTATTAAAAAGAAGGAGCTTTTCCCATGTGAATGTGTCATGGTATTCTTTACTCTGCACTTTCCATAAACAAGGCTCATTTTCGTATATAGTGAGAAACTGTTCCAAATTCTCGCGATCCGACATAGTCAAAACAAGAAAAACACGTGACCGTCGCGCGAACACTTCAAAAACTCCAAGCAGACTGAAGGAAACGGCACACACGTGAGGGAGCGGCCTGCACAGTCCCGGCCTCAGAGGCCGTCGGAATGGTTTTTCGATTCGTCCGTTTTGGCCTGTACAGGCCGTTCGGTGGCCTCGAGGTCACGACACTCACGTGAAGGAAATCCTCAAGGCCTGGACTGTTCAGTCCAAACCTTGAGGAAATCCTGCACGTGTGTGGGCACCTTGAGTGTCGTGGCCTCGAGGCCACCGAACGGTCTGTACAGGCCAAAACGGACGAATCGAAAAACCATTCCCACGGCCTCTGAGGCCGGGACTGTACAGGCCGCTCCCTCACGTGTGTGCCGTTTCCTTCAGTCTGCTTGGAGTTTTTGAAGTGTTCGCGCTTAGGTCACGTGTTTTTCTTGTTTCGACTATGTCGGATCGCGAGAATTTGGAACAGTTTCTCACTATATACGAAAATGAGCCTTGTTTATGGAAAGTGAGGAGTACAGAATACCATGACAGAACGAAGATGCAAGCAGCTTATGCTCTATTGCTTTTGACCACTCTTTTCTTCTTTTTCGAAATGTAATTTTTTGCAATTAAGCAGCTCGTTACTGCCAACAACATATCGTCCTCCATTGCTGTCACGAACTGAACTGAAGGGAAAATTCCTCGCGTGTGTGTGCAAGGACTGTTCAGGCCAAACCCCAAGGCCTAGGCCTTGAGTCCAGTCCTCAAGGCTCGGCCTTTACGTGTGTGGCTACCTTACTTTGCCTCTTCACTACACCTTTAAACTCCTAGCTTAACCGCTAGGGTACATAATATAGGCAAGCGTAATAATGCTGGGTGGTACCTTTTGTTATGAATAAGCTTACATTTTTGAAGGATAATACAAAAAAACTGTATACTATGCCACGGCACAGTCATCTTTACAATTTGCTATTCCAATATGGGGAGGAACATTTAAGTACGCCCTTGAACCACTATTTGTTTTGCAGAAGAAAGTTCTGAAAATAGGTTTCAATAAAAATCAAAGGTACCCAACATAAGACTTATTCAAAGAACTGTGTATTTTAAGTGTTCAGCAGCTCTACACTTTTAGTTTGTGTAAATATATTTTGAAGAAAAAAATGAATTTGAGTATAATTTTAGATATTTTAGATATATTAGATAGATATATAATTTTAGATATATCCTTATAGGATGGAATTACCTAAAATAAGGAATACGTTTTGGAGGCGGAGTCCGAAATATATAATGATAGTTGTATTCAACTTTTTATTCGAAATAATGCATCCACTGTTCACGAACGACAACCGTTACTCTATGAACAAATTAATCGATATTTTGAAGAAACATATTATAGCAAGGGACGAATTGATCACAGACTGCAATAAGACTCGATATCCTACATATGTACTAGTCTAAGTAAATAATAAAGACTTTCAAGATATTAATAGATCGGTTGAAGTTAATGCTCTATATCTAGAGTATAATTTGTAATGAAAGATATTGTAACTGTTATTATAAGGATAAGGTTTAGATCCAAAAGAGAAATTCGGCAGTATACTTGGACTATATAGATTTCATGGGGTGTAACCATATCATCAGTTCACTCTTACGGAAGGCTCTTAACTTTATTTCACTGTAAGATTATTGCTCTGTAAGATATTGTAACGATAGGAGAGAAGTACACTTAAGTAAATCTTGGCAATTAAGCTTAAATAGGAGAACAAGTGAGGAAGAGTAATGACTCATGTAAGCCAGCACAAGCTATGCTTATAGGCTTACATTTTCCTTCGATGTAAAACAGAACTACATAGGCGACTTTAGGTACCTGAAGACACTAATATTATTTTGGTATTACTATTGTGTAATGTAAACGCATCTACTTATAATGTAAAAAAGGAGGAAATAAAATTCAAATTCAAATAAAGCTATAAGATAAACAAACCATTCGAAGTATGAATATCTAGTGAATATTTTGATTCATTATTTTCAATAAAAAAAACCTTTGCAATTTACCATGAAAAAAATTGAATAATTTAATAAATATTTAAAAATGTATTTTATTTTAAGTAGGTACCTATTTTAAATATTTTAATTTAAAAAAATTAACCCCCCCACAAAATTTGATGGTTTACGTTTCAAGGGACGTAGAATACGGATATCGAATAAAAAATTTCCGTCCTTCCGCCACACGCCGTCCGCGGCTTTTTCCTTAGTTTCACGAAATTTGGTATATGGGTCCCGTTTGGGCTCTAGTTGGTCCTCGAAGCTCGGCACTAATGTCACTCAATTCTAAGGGGTGAAAAATAGGGGTTGAAATGTCCAGAGTATCCCAATCTCGGAAAATTGTATTTTGAGGTGTGGGTTTTCGTGGGGGGGTTTAAATAGTTTGCTTTTTTCTGATTTTTTGAGACCGTTCGGAGCATTCTGCGATGTTGTCATAAAATTTGCCGTAAACAGCAGGGTGTATGCAGACGTCAAGCTGTGTTGAGAGCGCACATCACTGGTCTCCTGCTAGCTGGATGATATAGCGTAGCGGTCTAACTAACGAAGTGATAAGCTAATGTTCCCGAGATCGAAACCCTACCGGGACTGAATATTTTTTTCACTCCACATCAACAATTTCGCTTCACAACTTCACTGTTTGTGTTTCTTTTTGCCATTTTAGTTACTGTTTGTCATCGACAGAATTATTTTAGCAACATTTAACACGTGATCGTACCTAGTAACGAGTACAGGGCGTGGTAGGTACTAAGCTACTACGACCTACGATCTACATAATTATGTATAGAAACATTTATTATATATAGCGGTTATCAATACAGAGAGTTGTGATCTGCAACAGAAGGGTGTTCTGTACAAAATAATAAACCGTTGTGCAGGGATTTGCAGCGTTTTTAAATATTGATTGTTCGCACGCTTAGTTTTACAGAGATTACATTGAAGAAGAAGAAAATGACAGATGACCGCAACGTTCAAACAACAGACAGGAATTCTTTCTAACCGCTACTTGCCCAAATTATAAGAAATTTCGTGCTGATACTTCTCACACCGGTATTTTAATTCCAGACCAACTATTTCGAAGATATATATATTTATAAACATATATAAATATATCTGTGCTTGCAGGGGAAAGTCAGTTAAGTCCAACATCAGCCAAAAACAGGTGTTTGTATTTCTAGATACAAGATTTTTTAATCTACATTTGTGTATAGGAGGTTAGGTCCTATCATATTCCCATAGTGAGCTATGCTTTAGTGCCTTTCCAGACAGGTCACCAAACGTCTACCCATCGGTGGGTAAAATCAGTTAGGTCCACCGTCGTTTTCCTTTGAATGGACTTGACCGCCTTTGCTGAAATAATTTTTTTGACTTTGCTGATTTGTTCAAAAAAAATTATTGCAAAGTAAGAAAACAGATGACCAGGGAGGAACTTTTCACTGGAAAACCCTAAGGTGGATTCGGTACACAAAAGATCAGCCTAGAGTTTTATTTTTCAAAACTTCCTTGGAGGATGAAGGACATTTTCGCTCGGTCAGCTTTCGGCGGAGAGGCAGAAGAGCGACTTCAACTTTGGTACCTCAGCAGAGATACGATGGACCCTGTATGATTTCCGAAGAGAAAAAGAAAGATATTGGGGATCTGTTGAAGTTCATCTCTCCTGTAGTATTCCACCAATTCTACAGAGATCTTCCTACACAAAATCAAACTAATTCCCTGAGACGGAAGATGAAGCTGAATAAGTTACTTGTGCTGCCTCATTAATGTGTGAATATTATTTTTGTAAATTGGTGTCAATAATTCAGTATCAATGGGTTAAATCTACATTCTCTTAAATGACTTATTTTACGTTTTATGAAATTACAATTATTTATTATTAGTTACTCATTTTTTTGTAATCAATAAAGATACTCGTTCAAGATTAAATTGTGAGAATTTATTGCCAATACCCTACTGATACATAAATACCGTGATTTGAAAATTACAACAAACTACATAATAATGCCATAAGTTACTGCAACTTTCATTAGAGCAGAGCTGGTCAAGTCCAGAAGTATTTGTGTAAAGTAAGTCATGTCCATAAGAAACGTATATGTCTCGATCTAAATTTTAATTTTCGTACCAAAATGTAAGCAAAATTCAGAAAATCTCATATGAATAGAATAGTAGATAGATAACGGAAAACACCTTAGCTTGTTTTGGTCGATCTGACTATTGTACGATTTTGGAGATTCGTTCAAACCTTTAATTGCAAATATCTCAAAACTTACTTTTTGGACTTAACTGACTTTCCCCAGCAAGCACAGATATATATATGTATATATATAACACTTTTACCCTGGAATACCTTGAAGGACCACTGGATTACACTCTACTTCGTATCAATCGCTGGGTGTTCTTGTGCTCCAGCATGCGGCTATAATTAATTGATATACGTAATTCCGCAGCCATTTACGATAGATAACGTCGGGAGATTTGATACCCGTCCAATCATAATGAAACCGTATCGATTGCACTCGCGGGCTTTGCATTTCTGGTGTCGAAAGGCCCCAATTCAATTATGAATCCAGCGCAGTTTTGAGTTTAATCAACGAGAGAGTATGAAAGCTCTTCATGGGCTCTCGAATGAAACGAGAATAATATATTAGGCAGAATTGGCTTTCAACACTAATTGAGTTTTGAAAGATTCACGTTTCCCCCACCTGCTGTACCTAATACCTCCTCTGCAGCGATGTGTTACTCCACGCGGTAGACATGTACTAGAATCCTATCCCGTTTTAGAGGTATATAGGTGTGTACATATATTATATATATTTCTTAGTTATATATGTATTTATATATAATTATTACACCAAGTAGGTTAAATTGATCAGGTCAGGACTTGATCAGATCGTACCTCTTTCTCGATCTAAATTTTAATTTTCGTACCAAAATGTAAGCAAAATTCAGAAAATCTCATAGAGAGTTGGTTCTGCCTTGAGTAATGAAATGGTGTTAAATCATGGCGTACCCCAGGGTACTGTCTTAGGCCCAATTTTGTTCCTGTTATATATTAACGATTTAATGAATTTGAATATAGATGGTCAGTTGTTTGGCTTCGCAGACGATACGGCCATTGTATTTTGGGGAAAAGATTATAAAGCTTTAGTTGATAATGTTAACTCTGATCTTTTTCGTATTATTAAGCACTGGTTTGATATAAATAAGTTATCTCTGAATGTTGATAAGACTTCAGTGCTTCGTTTTTCGATAGGAAACAGGGGATTCCCTCAGGTACGGTGCCCCAAAATTGCATGTTAAATTTTCTTGTCTCACCCAAGTTTCAAATTGTGATTGCTCTTCTCTTCCGTTTAATGACCACTGTAAATATTTGGGGGTACTGATAGATGACCGTTTAAGTTTTAAAAAGCATATTGATTTTCTCTTAGCAAGAATGCGTAAATTATTTTATGTTTTCAAGGAGACCCGTGGTTTTTTGTCGAGAAAACAAATTAAAACAATTTACTATTGGTTATTGGCTATTTGGCGACTACAACATCAGGATCACATAATCCCAGAGATTCCTGGGCGGTGTTTTAGGTCCATCAACAGAACAGATGAGCTTCATTGACTCAAAAATAGAAAAATGGGCAGAATACATCAAGATGTTTGCCGAGCTTGCGAGGGATAGCCCTCAGGCAGTATACTGTGCATTCACAAAGTCTCTACAGAGAGAATGGGGCTATGTGCAGCGCGTAGTTGGGAATTGCTCGGAAAAATTTCTACCCCTACGCGGAGCTATCCAAGACTTGCTGATGCCCGCAATATTCGGACAGCCGGTCGGTGGAGAACAGACACTTTTTCCGCTGCCCGTAAAATATGGAGGTTTGGCCATGGAAGACCCTGTTGCCGGGAGTGAGACCAGTTTTGCCGTATCCCGCCGTGCGACAGCAGTCCTAGCTCAGAGCATAGCAGGCGGGGAGGCTTTCTCGGGGGAGGAACACATGGCCCGTATGGAGGCGGAGTTGTCGGCAGAAAGGGTCAGGCGGGAAGCAAGAGACGCTGCGCGGAGTCGGGAAATATTAGAATGTCTCCCCTCGAAAGTAAAACACACGGTAGAGAGGATTGTTGAGGGAAAAGCGTCCCAATGGCTTTCGGCCATCCCTCTGGCGAGCGACAATTTAGATTTGTCTGCAAGTCAATTTAGGGACGCACTTGCCCTCCGGTACGGAAAGGAGATCCGGGGATTGCCGCCCATTTGTGATGGTTGTGGTAGCCAAATGACGACGGATCATGCCCTCAACTGCAAAAAAGGCGGTTTGGTGAAATACGGCCACGACTTGATTCGGGACGAATTTGCAGGGATATGCAATCTTGCCTGGCCGGGCGTCACAACAGAACCAATAATGCAGGACGGTGACGAGGAAACACCGGGCTTGATTGCCGATTTCAGAGCGGTGGGGGTCTGGGAAAGAGCGAGGGTGGCGTTTTTCGATAACGGAGTGATCAACGCCGACGCCCCCTCGTATCTTTCCCGGTCCTGGTCTTCTGTCTCGGACGAGGCCGCCAGAGCAAAGCACCAGAAGTACGACAGGGCGGCAGAAGATCTTCGTGCCTCTTTTACCCCCCTGGTATGTTCCTGTGACGGGGTCCTACACAGAGAGTTCGCCCGGATGCAGAAGCAAGTCACAGAGGCGCTGACCGAAAAATGGAGCAAACCTCGCTCGCAAGTCGCGGCATGGGTTCGAGTAAAGACCCAAATAGCCATCATTCGGGCCGTTTCACTCCGGCTGAGGGGAAGCCGTCGCCCTCTGCGGTACTCGGGCGATTCCCACATGGCCGAGAGACGGGGGCTGGGTCTCGAGGACGGCGCTCTTCTCCCTCTTCTGGAGGGGTAACCTCCCCGTCGGGGAACAAAAAGTTGGACAAGGTCGGATTACTACCTCTGCCGCCGTTTACAGGAAACACACAAGACAAGAAGTGATGTTCGAATTTCCCGAAATAATTTTCTTAATGGTTTGTTCCCAGAATAAATTGTGTCTCTAATATTTACTATTGGTTTGGCTTTTTCAATAATTAAGAATGGTATTATTCTTTGGGGTAGCGCTAACAAATCTTATGTTAAAAAAGTCCAGGTAATGCAGAATCGCCTTTTGAAAATCATTCTCAATAAAAATTTAAGATATCCCACTTCCCTTCTTTATAAGCAATTTGATGTGAAAAATATCACCCAAATGTACCTTTTTCAGTCGTGCGTTCATGTGTTTTGTTCTGGCATTAAGGATGAGCATTTATCTGTTGCTGCTGGTACACGTAACTTCAATTCCTCCCACATCCTTCTCCCCAAAGTTAATTCCTAATTTTATAGAAAATGGCATTAATATATTTTTATTTCATAATTTGTCATCCTTTAAAAAGAAATTGAGTGTTTATTTGTAAGCCTAATTTTGTTTTTCTTGTTCTATTGTTGCGTTTATTCATATACCTAACTTCGTCTTTGTTTGTAGTTTCATGATTTATTTCGTTTCTTCATATTTATTAGCACTTTGTTCAGATTTTCATATTATTTTGTGAGTATTTAGAACTCCACCGAAGAGCACAAGTTCTTCCGAACTTATTCTTTGGTGGGCAATTTCTCTAATTAAAATGTCTCCCAAATTCGGCTTATTTTTTGAGTATTTTTACTCATTTTGCATATTTCTCTCCATTATGTATTTATGATATATTGCCAATAAAAAAATAAAAAAAATCATTTACAAGTTTAAACCGGTACAACAGTGAACGAAGGTACCTCATTTATGAGTAGCACAAGTAACAACATCACCACAGCACGAAGGAATATCTGGCGATGTCTGTGAATCTCCAAGTCCTCCAGCGTTATCACGAATGCACAGCACAGAATATTTTGGAAGGAGAAGACACCACATACAGGGAGCCGTAATAAACATCGCGAGAAACCTGCCCCTTTATAACCTGTCTATGTATGTTGAAATGGAAAAAAAATAAAATAAAATGACAAAAAAAAAAACGCAGCGAATTCCTTGTCACATGAGTTTATTATTCTACTGGACATACCTACAGAAATGTTGGCTGTTCATTTATTGTTTCTTTCGTGTGCAATAATTGAAATAGCTAGATATTTTTTATGGTTTCCGCAGATTTTGGACCCCATAAACACGAATTAGGCTCCTTTTTTTTTAACAAATTTAATTATATTATTTGATCATTGACTTGTGATTCAGCTGACAATTTTTCTAGTGTTATTATACAAATTGATGGTGATTTCCGAAATTTCCCAGGTTTTTGACTCATAAAAAATGAATTTTGTGAGATGAACCATCGCTACAACCTCAATTATTCACTCTTTGGTCAAAAATCGACTTCATATTCGGTCTTCTCGCCCTAAAAAACATGGAAAACGATACCTCAAAAGCTGATGTTCACTAAAACCTCAAAAAGCCCGTCCCCGGCGGACGGACATTGCATTTTGGTTTATTATTCTGTGAAATAATACACCTACGTAATCGCTCAGCAAAAAATTTTTATAACACCCCCTCAAAATTTTTTCTTTTCCGTTTCAAGGTTCGTTCTACTTCATTTGTGGCCTAAAAAATTCTTCCTTTCGCACACAGGTTTTAGTGAACATCAGCTTTTGAGGTATCGTTTTCCATGTTTTTTAGGGCAAGAAGACCGAATATGAAGTTGATTATGACGTAAGAGCGAAGAATTGAGGTTGTAACGAAGGTTGAGCTCCCGAAATTCATTTTTCATTAGTCAAAAGCATGGGAAATTGTCTGAAACCACCATAAACCTTATAATGACACTGGAATTAGTATCAACAGGTGAATCAAGACAATTAAATGGTACTATAAGTGATCAAAAATAATCTGTTAAAAAAAGCCTGGCCTGATTCGTGTTTTTGTTGGCCAAAATTGGTGGAAACAGCCATTTCAATAATCGCAAATGCATGAAACAATAAATTAACAGCCAAAATTTCTGTACGTATGTCCAGTGGAATAATAAACCCATGTGACAAGGACATTGCAGAGTTTTTGGAATTCACGCACGTTGAAACGTAAAAGAAAAAATTTTGAGGGGGTGTTATACAACTTTTTGCTGAGCAAAACGTGGGTTATTATTAACAGAATAATAAACCAAAAGAGTGTCACATCAATTCTACGTACTCACGGTTTGCAAAGCATTTTGAAGCACAACGTGGTGGCAGCTTTTGGACCTAAACCGGTGATATTTAGCGTTGAGTTATTCAATAGACTGACGGGAGAGTCTTGAGGAATTTCAGAAATCCACGGCATTTTTACAGTTTTACTATAATCGAGCCAGCTTTTAATTTATACGGCTGCGAAAGAACGTGTTTGAGATCGCTTCAAACAAGATTTAGAAGGAACCGTCGAAAGAAAATGACTGGAAAAGAAGGCGCGATCGCCAAGTTTGCTTTATGACGGAAGTAAAATAAGATTAGTTTAAACGTTTTAAATAGGCGCCCATAAAAAACAAGCTTTAAAGACTCGGGCTTTAAACCCCTTCGAACAGTTTAGCCGACTCTAGCGGAGTTTAGCTCGGGCCGCGTCGGCAGGGTGCAATCAGGAATAAAATATAGTTAAGGGCTCCGAGTAGTACACTGATCCTATTAAGTTCTTTGCGAAAGGGCGGTACTAATTCAAGTTAATTGGTATATATTTCCACGTAAAGAGGGGGGGAGAAAATACGGGCCGTACCCGAGGGGGCGAGTATGGGAGTCCTTCGATGGTTTTCGTGACGGTATAGGGCTCCAGGGGGTAGATAAGCTTCTATTGAGAACGGCGTTGACGTTGTCTCCAGTAATAAAAAGGTATATGCAGTCGACGTAGGGTAGATTTCCCCGGTGATTTCTAAATAAGGGAGAGAAAACGGAGGAGTTTACGTCGGCTTCAATGGTGGGGTGGGGGGGAGCCCGACAGGGTCTGAGAGGCCTTTGTCTTCAAATGTTACGAGATGTGCCAAGTGACACATCACACGTGGATCGTCTGTGGATAACACACAAAAATACAGACGAACACACAAGGCAAAGTCACCAGAACGGAATGACGTGGGTACCAGAGAGTACTTTGCCCTGTTCTGCCCATTTGGCAAAGGCACATTGTCGAGGTATCCTCCCAGAACCACTCCTTGTGAACTTAAGATCTCGCCAAATAAACATAGAAGTGGGGAAGACGCAGGGGAACCGAGGAACCCAGTGGGGATCCCCACCATACCAAGGGCTATAAATATTCGCCTCCTTCGCCTTTCCAACCATTCTACGCTCTCCTCTAGTCGCTGACTACTCTCTCTCTCCTAACTCCTCATCTCTCTCCTTAACCTAAAAGATCCTGGGAATGGTGGTGGTCCGCCCATAACCAAACCAGGCAACACTCCCTAAAAGATCTTGGGCATGGTGGTAGTTCGCCTATAACCAAACCAAGCACTCTCCAAAAAGATCCTGGGCATGGTCCGCCCATAACCAAACCAGGCAACGCTCCCGAAAAGATTCCGAGCATGGTGGTGGTCCGCCCATAACCAAATCGGACACACATCCTAAAAGAACCCGGGCATGGTGGTGGTCCGCTCATAACCAAACCGGACAAACGCTCCAAAATGATCCCGGGCATGGTGGTGGTCCGCCCATAACGAAACCGGGCACATCCTCCCTCACGCCTCTCTAGGTGGATGTGCGCAACCTATACATCCATCACACACACATTTGGTGCTGCTGAACTTACCGAGCTGCTTTGGGATTCTTGGGCTGGCCCAAGAATGGTTTTGGTTTATTATTCTGTAAATATTACACCTATGTATTCGCTCAGCAACACCTCAAAAATTTTTCGTTTTACGTTTCAAGGTGCGTAGATTCCAAAAACGCTGCAGTCCTGTTGCAGACGTACAGAAATGTTGGCTGTTCATTTATTCTTTCTTTCATGTGCAATTATTGAAATAGTTCTTTTCGATGGTTTCCACCAATTTTGACCCCCCAAAAGAACGACCTCGGCTCCTTTTATTTATTTAATTCCCCCCCCCCCCCCCCTCAGGTTATAATTGAACATTCATAGTGTCATTTAATTGTCTTGATTCACCTGTTGATACTACTTCTAGTGTTATTATACAAATTTATGGGGATTTCAGACAATTTCCCAGGTTATTGACACATAAAAAAATGAATTTCGGGATCTTAACCTTCATTACAACCTCAATTCTTCACTCATTGGTCAAAATCAACCTAATATTCGGTCTTTACGCCCTAAAAAACATGGAAAACGATACATCACAAGCTCTGGTCACTAAAACCTAAAAAAAAACCCTCGAAAACCCCTATTTTGACACCCATTTTTCTCCCATAACGAGCCCCTGGATGTATTTCGATCGGGCTGCCGAGTTTCGGAGCACAACTAGGACCCAAATGTGTTCCCAAATGGGGAGCCAAACCGTGAGCGGAAGAACGACGATTTTAGACCAAATTTTAACGTAAATTGAAGGCTGAACGTGCGTTGGACCTCAATTTTCCGCTCATTGGTCAAAATCGAATCATATTTTCCTCCTCCTAAAAAAAATGGAAAACGATACCTCACAAGCTATTGTTACTAAAACATCAAAAATCCCCATTCTTACCCCCATTATTCACCCATAACACTCTTTGGTATATTCCGATAGGGCTGCAATGTTTCGGGACACAACTAGGGCCAATACGGAGCCTGCGCGCGAACAACGAATTTTTTAGACCCAAAATAAAGTAGCTAGGTATGGATGATACGGCGGGTGGAAATTGCATTTTTGGAATCTACGCAACTTTAAACGTGAAATAAAACCACCAACATCAACTACTGACATAATATCCAAAACCAAAAAACCCTATTTTTACCCCCCTTTTCCACCCATGCCACCCCTGGGTATATTCCGATCGGGCTGCAAAGTTTCGGGACACAATTAAGGCCCAAATGGAGCATGTGTGCGAAAGAACGAATGTTTTAGACCGAAAATGAAGCCGACATGCGCGATACGGCGGACGGACATTGCATTTTTGGAGTCTACGCACACTGAAACGTAAATGAAAAAATTTTGAGGGGGTGTTATAAAATTTTTTGCTGATTGAATACATAGGTGTATTATTCACAGAATAATAAACCAAAACGTAAAACAAACCAAACCAAAGGCCAAAATTGGTGGAAACCATCAGAAATAGCTATTTCAATTGTTGCACATGAAAGAAACAATAAATGAACAGCCAACATTTCTGTAGGTATGTCCAGTAGAATAATAAACCCATGTGACAAGGACTTTGCAGCGTTTTTGGAATCTACGCACCTTGAAACGGAAAAGAAAAAATTTTGAGGGGGTGTTATAAAAATTTTTTGCTGAGGCTAAATACATAATACATAGGTGTATTATTCACAGAATAATAAACCAAAATGCAATGTCCGTCCGCCGTAACATCTGTGTCTCCTTCAATTTCGGGCTAAAAAATTCGTTCAAATTTCAGTGGTTGAGGGGCGGGGGGGATGTTTTCCCATGTCGATTCCAAAGGTTCATTACTGAAAATAATAAACCAAAATTTCTCCCCGCCCGCCGTACCCCAAACGATACTAAGTATCTGGAAAATCCAAAAACAACGCACATCGATAGATCGTCGTAAACAGCAAATTTTGATGCCCCTACGACGAAATACATAACTAAAATCCTTATTATTTCCAAGGTTACAACACCTTATCAATTGCTTCCAACCGAATCAATAACATGCAGAGCTCAATCCGTGTCGCATAAAAGAGTAGAATTCCAAAAGAGCAAAATTCCAAAAGTAGCATTGTAATTCACGTCTCAAGAAGTTTTTACTTTTTATTTCTGATTTATTCTTCCTCAAAAAAAGGCCCTAACTTCCGGCAGACGGATTTCCACGCCGTAATGTTTATTATTTATAAGCTATTTGAGTAATAATTTCGAGTTATGCATGATAATAAACTGTTTTCTTCTTCTTCTTCTTCAATCCGTGTCGAATATTGTTTGGCCGTGTCGCTCCCTTATTGGATCTGACAAATATTACGGTGTTTTGGTTTTATTGGCGCGCTACGAGGTAAAGCAGCGTTCGCTATAATAAACTCTTGACGTGACAGACCAACAAAAGGGGTCCCCCGAGACGAAGGTATTTCATCTTCCTCGGACGGGGAAGGTACCTACCAAAGGAGGGGCGAAAAAAAGAACGGAAAAAAACGGTGGAGTATGATGTAGCGTCACACCGGCTGAATTATAAAAGGCTTATATGAAAATGTCACCAGGTTTTTTCCCATCTCAGACCCTTCTTCACTACAGAAGACCTCTGCAGAGCAGGTGGTTTGATATAGTTCGACCTGAAGGTCAGTTCATTCCGAAGGATGCGAAGTGCGAGAGGAACCGAAAAATTTGCGCACCTGAGCCAACCCCCCCGAACGCACTCGGTTTTCTCATTCGCTCCGCTCACCATTTTTTCACGCGCTTCCCACTCAGAATATACGAAGGGGTCTGAAAATATACGAGTTCCCGACGTAGTGAGGATTTCGAAGTGGAGCGATGAGGTCCCCATGAGGAAATGGTTGTTAGGAAAATGATATCCGTCGAGGACATTCTTGGTCTGGGCACAGATTGACTTATCGCATTCTATTGTTACCGAGGTACAAACTTACCTAACAACTCGTCGCACGAGGGATTAGAATGGTTAATACACTGCCGAGGACATGGCACAGAAGCTTCCTCGTGGCCTTCGCAGTATGTCACTATTAAATTTTCAGAAAACTAGAAATGACCGGTTCGTCGTGCTCATGACGATAGAATGCTGGGCAACCAAAAATTAAAAAATCGTTATTTTTGGGCAACACAAAGCACGGGGGCAAAAAAGATTTAAACGTTCTTAGGTATGGAATTCCGTAGCCATAGAGAGCCATAGAGATGGTGGACAGGAATGCTCGACGTTTGGAATGTACGCGGTGCCAGTGCCACGTGCCACTGCTACCGCTGATTCAATCATGACGAATGTCGTATGGAACCTCAAGGGTCCTTACCCGCATCATCCCTGAAAATCTAAACAAAATCCGTTCAAAATTGATGGAGTTATGACCGTAACAAGAAAATGCCGTTAGCGCCTGCGCAGAGGCTACCGTTGATTTGATCACGATGAAACTGATAGGGGACCATCTAGCGCTGAACCCAAAAAATTCCTGAAAATTTTATTGAAATCGGATCAAAATTGTGGAAGTTATGGTTGTGACAAGGAAATGTGGACAGACAGACGGACAGACAGACACGAAACCAAATTTGTTCAGGAGGCCCTGAAACGCAAAATGCAAGTGGAAATTTTGATTTTGGAGCACAAAAAAATGTTTCATTTCGAAAGTGAAAACAAAGCTTCCGCTGCCTTGCAGACTCGGTAGCACTATTTACAAGCCGCGGCCTTTCCGAGTAATGCGTATCGACTCATCACAAACCGTTTTCATCTCGATAGGCAGTCTGATCATGTCCGCGATTCGGGTAGTGGCGTCAACGTTCGTCGGCAATTACTGTTTGAAAACTATAAATTCTATAGGATGCGGGTTTTGAGATCAGGAAGTATTGTGTGGCGGTGTAAATTTGGAGGGGTGTGGTGTTTAAGTGACAGCTGGCAGTAAGATTAGTTCCGTTCAGCATGTTCGAGGAGAGCACATACAAAAACCAATCACCGATGAAGAAATTGAACTTTTGGAATTTCGCACAGCAGTCAAAAGAAAGGCACTTGAAGATGTTACTTCCTGGTGACAGCAATTTTGACTCTCCCTTCACTAAGCGGAGTATACTATATTGGGCAGCACGGAAGGAATTTGCATTATTGTCTCCGACCGGCGAATGATAAAAATTTAAAAAAAACTTCCTGGCCAAATAAATTCGACAGTGATGCCGTGGAACATGACCACTTCAGCAACTTTAGGCAGTTGATATATCATGTGTCGTGATATCCTCCCAGAAATATCACTCTCTGTATACCTATTTTAGATTGCACAAATAAACCAAACGAATGGAGGGCATACGTGGCCAACACAGGGTAGACCTTCCTTCCCTCCAGCAGTCCCTCAACAGTTCGTAACGACCCTCGAAGGACTGTGGGAGGGTGGAAAGGGTTCTATAAAAACCCGCCTTTTTCACCCGTTTCTCCATTCTACGCTCAAACCTCAAGTCGATTACTTCTCTCTCTCTCTCTCCTCACACGTCCTTACCTTTCTCGCCTAAAAGAACACAGAGTGGTGGAACCGGTCCGGTGATAACCGACCAGGTGGTAACCTTCTGGGCATATCCTCCAGCGTTTTTAGTGCTGGTAACCTTCGTGCTGGTATCGACATTGATACCAAGAAAGGTTCCTCTTTGTACACGAGCGGCTGATTTGTGTGACGTGTAAGATGAATATGGAAATACTGTGTGATTCTACAACAACACTATTCGCTGACGGTTCCTTGCTCCTAAATTTTTGTTACCAATTATACACAGTACATGGCTTACGTAATGGCTGCTACATGCCACTTCCTTACTTTTTCATGGAAGGAAAAACCGAAAATCATTACGCTGCGCTATTTACACACCTCAGGAATTCATGTTTCGATCATGGTCTGCAAATGAGTCCATCAATCACGACTCTTGATTTTGAACTAGCAGCCCATAATGCCATTCGCCGTGCTTTTCCTAACTGTAGACTTCGAGGATGCAGATTCCATTTGGGACAGCCCTGGTATCGCAGAATAAATGGGACGCAACATTTGAGAACCGAATTCAAAAACGCTGCAAAGTCCTTGTCACATGGGTTTATTATTCTATTGGACATACCTACAGAAACGTTGGCTGTTTATTTATTGTTTCTTTCATATAAAATAATTTAAATAGCTATTTCTGGTGGTTTCCACCAATTTTGGCCCCCAAAACACGAATTAGGTACGCTCCTTTTTTTTCAAATTATCTTTGATCATTGATAGTACCATTTAATCGTCTTGATCCACCTCTTGATACTTTTTCTAGTGTTATTCTACAAATTGATGGTGATTTCAGACGATTTTCCAGGTTTTTGACTTATAAAAAATCAATTTTGGGAGCTGAACATCTGGTACAACCTCAATTTTCCACTCTTTGGTCAAAATCGACTTCATATTCGGTCTTCTCGTCCCCAAAAACATGAAAAACGATACCTCAAAAGCTCATTTTACCAACATGTTGCTAAAACGCAAAAAGTACCTATTTTTACACACATTTTCACTCATAACACCCCTGGGTATATTCCGATCGGGCTGAAAAGTTTCGGGACACAAATAGGGCCCAAATGGAGCATGTGTGCGAAAGAGCGAATTTTTTAGACCAAAAATGAAGCCTGTACACGTGATACGGCGGACGGCGTACGGCGGACGGCGGACGGCGGACGGCGTACGGCGGACGGCGTACGGCGGACGGACATTGCATTTTTTGAATCTACGCACCTTGAAACGGAAAAGAAAAAATTTTGAGGGGGTGTTATAAAAATTTTTTGCTGAGCGAATACATAGGTGTATTATTCACAGAATAATAAACCAAAAACGAGCGAAACTGGTTATTGTTTTAGGGCTTTTTGCAGACTTTCATATATTGATCCGCAATACGTTGAGGACGTTTTTTGTGACCTAGTTAGCGATGCACCCCAACGACCGTTGGCAAGATAAAGTGAGCATGATTTTGAGGGCTTTGCGGGTGGCAGCTCTTAGTCGTGCCCACCACAATATCCAAATTATTTGCTCTATTTCGAAGCTTAAAGAATGTACCAGTTATTTTAGCGTGATTTGTAACGCACCTGTCCGGGTTGCTGTCCATTGTTAGGGTCACCCGACTCTTTCCCCCACGAACATTTGACAGGCTGACCGTTGATGTCGGTGTTGTGAACGGCAACGATGGCGTGCGTCGCGGATTCTTTAGTTGAAAACCTGAGAACAGAAGCAACAAGATGTTATCAGTGAGTGGAATTTAAATATGAACACCATTACCATACCCAAAACAGAAATGTGAAAAGAAGAACCAGAGAGAAGTGAGTTTTTTAAAGAAAGTTAAAAAAAAAATCAATATTGTACAATACATGAATGGCATTCATTAAGACATGTACAGACAATTATTCCCCAATATGGGCTAATTGCGCGTCACTGGCCGTATTTTGCCATTACAATAAAGTCGTTGATACAAAAAAAATTAATGTACCACTTTTGGTTTATTATTCTGTGAATAATACACCTATGTATTCGCTCAGCAAAAAATTTTTATAACACCCCCTCAAAATTTTTTCTTTTCCGTTTCAAGGTGCGTAGATTCCAAAAATGCAATGTCCGTCCGCCGTCCGCCGTACGCCGTCCGCCGTACGCCGTACGCCGACCGCCGTACGCCGTATCACGTGTACAGGCTTCATTTTCGGTCTAAAAAAGTCGTTCTTTCGCACACATGCTCCATTTGGGCCCTAGTTGTGTCCCGAAACTTTTCAGCCCGATCGGAATATACCCAGGGGTGTTATGAGTGAAAATGTGTATAAAAATAGGTACTTTTTGCGTTTTAACAACATGTTAGTAACATGAGCTTTTGAGGTATCTTTTTCCATGTTTTTGAGGACGGGAAGACCGAATATGAAGTCGATTTTGACCAAAGACGCGGAAATTGAGGTTTTACCAAAGGTTCAGCTCCCAAAATTGGTTTTTTATGAGTCAAAAACCTGGAAAACTGTCTGAAATCACCATCAATGTGTACAATAACATTGGAAAAAGTGTAAACAGGTGAATCAAGACCATTAAATGCCACTACCAATGATCAAAGATGATCTTAAAAAAAAAAAGAAAAAAAAAGCGTACCTATTTCATGTTTTGGGGGCCAAAATTGGTGGAAATCATCAGAAATAGCTATTTCAATCATCCCACATGAAAGAAACAATACATTTAACAGCCAACAAAAATCTCTAGAACTCCAATAGAATAATAAACCCATGTGACAAGGACTTTGCAGCGTTTTTCGTATGCACAGCCTAAAATATATGGGTAGGCACTTATCGTAACTATTTCCTGGGTGTAACTATTACATTTTTTAATTTTCATTATTTTTATTTACATCAACTCCTCATGTAGTGTCCACCCCATCTGAACTAACTCCCACCTAAATAACTCCTAATGAGCTAAGGAACTATCGTTCAGTGGATACTGTCAACTCCTCATGTGGTAAATAGCTTCTGTGGATACTATAAACTCCTCAAGCAGTATTAATTCCCCCATATGAATGACTCCTAATGAACTGACGGAACTATCGTTCAGCGGATACTATAAACTCCTCATGAGGTAGAGGAACTATCGTTCTGTGGACACTCTCAAGCAGTATTAATTCCCCATATGAATGAATCCTAATGAACTAAAGCAACTATCGTTCAGTGGATACTATAAACTCCTCAAGCAGTATTAATTCCCTCATATGAATGACTCCTAATGAACTAAAGGAACTATCGTTCAGTGGATTCTATCAACTCCTCATGTAGTATCCACCGTTCCTATGAACTAAAGAACTAAAGAACTAACTCAGGTGCCTTGTGAGTGAGTGAGGTTACTAGTTCTTTCGTTCTTAGTTCATAATGCACACAGCGATAGTTCTTTAGTTCTCCCCTTCCTACATCCATCTCTAGACACTGGGTCCTTCTTTCACTCTGTGGTCCCAGTGAACTACCGTTCAGTGGAATGAACTAAGTCAAGGAGGAGTTCAGTTGGCGGAGTTAGTTCTTCAAGAGTAGTTCAGTCAGGAATTATCCACCTTTACTTCATCTTGCTGTGACTTACGTACCCAGACGAAAAACGCAAGTAATTTTGGTGACTGATGGCTAGCATCGACTCATCTCGATCTGACAAAGACTTAAGTACTCTGATATGCAAATAAATGTTTGCGCGAAATATTTATTCCCTTACCGTACGACAGGTTTAGGCGAACCCGCTACAATGTAGAATATGAATGAACTATCAAAATTGAACATACAGTATCAACAAATGGCTCATCCCTGAAATTTATGAACATCCTAACTGACTCTCATTTGGGAGGCATGGGGACATCATTAATCATTGATGAGGTCCACGTACGAAATTATTGTCCTATAAGATAATGAAATCACG